>JAIGNY010001146.1:957500-1172500 GCA_020152595.1 Chiridota heheva | reverse complement strand
CAAGGAACCTGATTGTAGATGCTGCGGAAGTATGTGTTTTTGCAAGTTGTACAAGAACTGCGGACATCCTCCTGGTGTACTTGAATGCCTCAAGTGCCAAACAATATATTAATATATTCTTTGTGACTGTATAAGAGCGGAAGAACTCTCTGATATAACCAAAGGAGAGGGCAGGGGGTGGATTAAAAGAGGTAATGAGGACAATATCTGGAGTGAACTTGTATTTGCTGTTCTAACTTTTAGTGCCGAAACACTTTAGTTATTCAGTTTGGCCAAACCAAAATCGTATCATTGTAAAATGGCAATGGACTTGAAAAAACAAATGTATTCGCAATTGAGCCTTTATTCTGTCCTTAGTATGAATAGCGCTTTTTTTTTAGTCTGAATAAGTCTACGGCCACGATCAACCCAAGGTATTGTTGTAAAAGAATATGCGTGTACATGAGTACCATAAATATTTCAATTGTTTGCAGTACCTCTTTTTCTTTCTAGTTTGAAACTGCGTTTTTGTTCATACACAATTTCGTTTAATTAAATTTGGTCTCTCACAGCAGCCAACCATCAATCTCAGCAAACAGTGTCAGTGCCATGATCTTTTCGAGTGGTTCCAGTCAATTTAATAATGTATATTGAATGAAACGAGGAACGATATAACTATGTGCCAATATTCTTTACGTTTATAAGATTATATACATCTAAAGGAGCAAGTTGA
Source organism: Chiridota heheva (assembly GCA_020152595.1). Lineage (NCBI taxonomy): Eukaryota > Metazoa > Echinodermata > Holothuroidea > Apodida > Chiridotidae > Chiridota > Chiridota heheva. The sequence continues at coordinate 1,171,788 of JAIGNY010001146.1, read as the reverse complement.
TACTTTTTGACAAAACAAAATGCAGAAATAAGCAGAATAATGTTAAAAGCAACCGTTACAAATTTCATTCAAAAATAATCTGAATGCGGCAGTATCATCTTTCCTTGACCCAGCATGCTTAGAATCAGGTCTATTGTTCCTTGTGTCTGGCAGACGGAGAACATCCAATGCGCCTATATGAAATTTACCAATATTTCGACACACATGAAGAAGCCTATATTCTTAAGACAAACTTGGCGCTGGAGGTATCGCGTCAAGCCCCTATATATCCTTCATCCATTGTTAAACTTATTCTGCATACTAATCAGCTGATGGCAAACAGGTAAAGGAAAGAAAACATAGTGGCGGGAGGTTAATTCCGTTCAATATCTTGGATATTGTGTTCCTGTAAAAGAATATATTTGAGGAAGGTCATCTTTATTTGAAGAAAAAACAAAAACACTCACCCTTTAAAAGTCTCTCTTTGGCAGGTATATTTTATATACGCCAGAAAGAGCTTTATATTCTCAACAGATTGTAAGTTTATCCTATAGATAAAAACCCTTGTAGTTTCCGAATTATGGCAATCAAAGTTTGAATAATTCTTAATGTACTCAAAATTGTGATGTATGAAAGCGGACAGCTAAAAATTCGTAATATAATTTTTGCAATTTTTGGTCTTAAATTTCAGTATCTCATTCAAATAATATTGTTGCAGGATTGAAAAAGACAAATACAATAAGTTAACATAAGGAAATCCATATGTTATCTTGGTGTGATGTCACAAAATTTCAATAAAATTTGCATAATTTATTATAATAAGGCCATAAAATTCAAAATACTGTAAAATAGTCAATTTCTAGCCGATTTTGATTTAAATTTTTTGCAGTTAGTTTAAAGCATATATTCTTCTAAGAACAAGTTAATAGATGACGCGATTCTCAATTGAAATAGAACCACAAATTAGACAGTCGTCGGTACGTCAGTATGTGGACACATCTTAGAAATGTTGCATTTGACCCTTCCCATTTTCTATCAGTCTATCCATGAAAAAGAAAATCAAGCAAGCATCCAAGTTTCTAAACGAACGAGTCAAAGAAAAGGATACGGACAGCAGGGGCGTGTCTGGCGGGGCAAAAGCGGTTAAGGATTTGTGATTGAGCTATATATGATCTACATTTGTCGTATTATATCCTACATTTTATGATTTTTCTCAATCTTTGTATACAAGTTTTAAATTTTCGTGGCCAAAGATTTCAAGAAACAAAGTAAAAGGGAATAACAAATTTTATATTATGACTTTGAAATTGCTTCAATAAAAGTTTCCAAAAGTTTCAGTCGTGAGAGCAATTTCCCCCTGCCCCTTTAGATACGCCCTGGATACTCACCAAAGAAAAGTTCATCAGAAATTGATGTACATTGCGGCCAAGTTTATACATTTTGCTTAAGTTTTTAAACAATGGAAGTCATGATTCAAAATTAGTCTTTTTTGGCGAGGGTCTACTTAGAGTCTTATCTGACAGTCTGAATTTTAGGCTTTTCTATTCACTAAATAAGTAATGATCCTCCAGCGGTAACTGCTATTTTTCACGATTTTCTCCCTCCTGTCCCAAGGGAATTTAAGTCTGTGACATCAATACATCATAAATTAAGTGATTGTTTTTGCCTTTTAGAAGCAGTTAAACGTTGAATTTGCCTTTTGGGAAGATTGACAACTACCTTCAGCAATCCTGACTCGACTTCCAGCATTTCAGAGACTTCTGAGGATACCCAAGCAACAACAACAGCTGATAATCAGATCATGCAAAATAACTATACAACGCAATACAATATGTTTCCAGCCAATCCACGTTCAGCGGCAAGTAATGCAAAAATAAGATTATAATTCCTTTCCCCACAGTCGGCGTAGAACGTACGGGGCACCACCGCGCACTCCTTCGCACCACCGTTAGGGCGCTAGCGCCACCCTTGGTTAATTGGCATGGTTTGCCTGAGTTAGCTCAGTTCACACAATTTCAAAAAAAACATCCGCGTCTTCAAATCTGTTTATTTATTTTCGCTGTATTTTTCTCTAGGCTTCCTATGCAATGAAAACAAGAGCGCTTGGTGTGGAGGGAAAGTGTGCCAGGCTGGATAATATTTTGGTTAGTGTACATGTCACAAAGAGTTGGTGAAGCATCTCCATAGAAAAAGGTTACAAATGGTGTTCCTCAGGGTTCTGTATTGGGCCCGCTTCATTTCTTAATCTCCATTAACGATATTTATGTTTCCTTTGGCTCCAGGATTTGTAAATTTGCTGATGACACTCAGCTCTACAGAATTGTTGATGATGCTAGGGATTCTTCACTGTTGAAAAGTGATCTGGATAAGTTAGTTTATGATTCCAAACGTGGCAGATGTCATTCAATGCAAATGCGAAGTTATTAAATTTGGTCAGAGCAATTTGAGTTTTGATTACTGCATAAATGGTTCAAATCTTGGTTGCATTGATCAAGAAAGGGATATAGATGTTGTCATTACTAGCAATCTGAAGCCTTCTAAACAGTGTGCTTTAGCAGCTGCAGGGGGAAATAAGATGCTTGGTTTGATTATAATAAAGTTTCGTTTTCTTGGTAGAGAGCCGGGGCGTTCTTAATTTGCATCAGCAGTTATTGAGGCTTCGAGTCACCATGAGTATATTGACATGATTGAAGCTTGGAGTCAAGTTCGTTTTGGAACAGGTATGGCGAAGAGCCACGAAATTTATTCCCGAAGTATGGAATCTCTCTTATGAATCCATATTGCGAATTCTTGGTTTGACCACGCTTGAGTTGAAAAGAGTACGTGGCGATATGATTCCTGGTAGTGATACTTTGATTTCCTGTTATTTCTTGCATGTTTCAGACACTAGTCCTAATTTAACACGTGGTAACACTTTAAAGTTAACTTAAAAGTTTTCACGGATAGATATTCGGCGTTTTAGCTTTCGTAAAGAGTTGTGAATGAGTGGAATGGTTTGCCTGAGTGGGTAGTTAGCTCCAATTCTGTTTACAATTTAAAAGTCAACTCTGGGCGGCTTTGAATTATTATTCTTTGGTGGTGTTCATAGTTTTAGTTTGGGCTTTTTATGGGGTGACTTACCTCTTCCGTTAGCCCGTCGAGTCCGCTATTTTGTTATGTTATATGACTTCTCATTTTAGCCCGTCATCTTGATAAGCTATATATATATATAGCCTATAAGTATTTGTATCTTGGTATGTTATATGACTTCTCTTTTTAGCCCGTCATCTTGTTAAGCTATATGTATTTGTGAAAAAGTAGTGATGTCCTAGTTTTATTTCAGTCATCATGCACAAATGATGATAAACTTCGAATAAGATTTTGGGACATTATCTTGACCAGTTTTGTTTCCCCACTGCTCCCATGCCTCTGTTCCTGAAGCTGACCCCCCTCCCCTGACCCCCACCATCTGCCACCTGTGTTGGACTCTGGTCATGACCGTCTCTTTCGCAAAGGTAACATGGAGTCGGAACAAACCACGGAAATAGGATACAGCCTATATTCCTGTGACAAACGGATGCAATTTCTTGGATGGTTCCACTTAGGTGAATCGAGAAATACTTTGCTACCCCCTCAAGAGATCGGCTGTCTGTACTGTGCTGTCTGCCACTTGCCAGTGTGCTTGTCCCAACTGAAAAATAGGGCTAGTTCATGAACAACTGCTATCCGGTTTCAGCTTTTCTGTTGAACAGAACCAGTATCACTTCTATTTCATACATTTTTTGATGTAAGTTTATGCAGAAGGTATACTTTTTAGATCAATTTAGTGGACATTTATTTAAATCATCTCTGTAGACTTAAAGTTCGATCATGCAGTAGTACTAGCCTAGGCTAGGCCTAATCTGTAGTCGGATAATATGATTGTACTGTAGCCATATTCATCGGCTGTACACAGTCAGAAGTGCAAATTATAACGTGGAAAACGTTTACATTGCTCAACATAATACTTAATAGCGTAACTAATTAATGACGACTCACGGCTTAAAATAAGCCTTTCTGCAACGAATTAAAAAAAATTGTCCTACTATGTAAAAATAGCATGAACATACTTAAAAATACTTAAACCTAATGGGCACCTACGTTTTAAACCTCAACGGCTGTTATAAATTGGTTAAAATAAGAAATTATTTTACTGATCCTTCTCCGCAGTGGTTCACTGTACAAACCGTTGAAGTGTCTGTACCTAATTGATTAAAAAAAATTCTGCGAACCTCCAAGCGTCAAAAGTATCCGCGGGCGAACACCACTCAATCGAACAACTAGCGTGTGTACCAATAATAACAAAGCTTGGATGTTGAAAGTATGAACGAGATCTGACAACAATACGTAACATATACCACATGGTAAATACACTGTTTACGAATTTGTACCTTTTGTAAGATTATTTTTAGCATTATAGTGTGATTTTGTCCCCCCAAACTTTTGATTTTGCCCCACTTTTGATAGGAAAATTCTGCCCACTTTTCATGTTGGTATGCGTCATGAGGCTGAATTGGTCAGGGGTAAGGAGTATGGCAATTACTGAGCCAAAATATATGAATTTTGTGTGAACGAAATATTTTGTTACAGGTCTACAGTTTAATTGACAAAACAGTTATCGACTTAATTTCATTTTTTTAAATAATTGAAAATCCCTCCCCCCCCAGTAGATAGAATTTCTGAGCTCTAGCGGTATTCATTTTGAAATGGCACTTTTGTAATATTTGTTTAAAAGTATCCGCAAATTCCGCCACAAATTCTCGCACCTTTGACAGTAATTGAGGTTACCTTTTCATTTTCAAAAGAGGCACTTTATTAATTTTTTGTGTGGGGCACTGTTCCCCTGCCCTCCCCGTTCCTACACTTATGGATTGAGCATCACGACATGGACATGAAATTCATTAAAACAAATATGCAATAACTGCCTAAAGAACAATTATTGACTAAGCTAGAGTTTCTTTTAGTTGTATAATTAAAATTATAGTAAATAAGTAAATTCTTTTCCCAAATATTTTTTACCGTTTTGCCACTTTTCTTTATTTCGCTTAAGTGATATTTTATTGCATATCAAACTTGCTCCTCTGTCGTAATATGTGATACAAACTTTTTCTCGCGCCGGTGACTTGTTGTCTCTCGAAGAAGATTGTAAGTGTGAATATCTTAAAACTAACACTCGCCAGCGTAATCTGGCCTGAGCTGTGCGTTACTTTTGTACGCCTGTTGCGAGTTAGACGGACAAAGTTGTCAAGGTAAACGATTAGCTCCAAAAATCATTCAATTTTATTCCTTTTTGTTGTATATAAGGAGATAAAAATGTATTTAGTAAGTTTACAATATAATTGTCATCAAATTGGTAGCTCGTCAGTTCTATTTTGAATGGTTTTGCCATCATAATTTTGAAAAGTGTTGGTCGTATGATAGGTTCAAATGAAAATCCCAATAAAAGTTTGTGTTGAGTTGTCCCACTCAGTATTGCAAGTAGTGTGTAGCATGTAGGGCATACTGAGTGAAGTGAGATGTTTATCTCACTAAGTAATCTGTGGTTATTCGCAGGGCAGCCATTCGAATTGTCCGGTAGAAAGGAGTAATTTGCAGAGCAGTAACGGTCATGAACTTAATTGCCTTCTAGTGGCCTTGCACTTGCAGGGCCATCGAGAACCTGAGGAATGTGTGGACTTTGGGCAAAGTCACGCTTTGGGCCTCAATGAACTTCTGAAGAGCAAAACAGAAATAGTCATCAAGCGTATGTGGGCCCCAAATTCCTTTAAGAGACTTTAGGCCTAGTAGTTAGGCCTATTTGAGGGTCCTAAATTTTAAAAAGCAAAAAAAAATGATTATAAACACCTCACTCAGTAGGGCACAACTTGTAAGGCAATAGCCTACTTGCATACTGAGTGAGGCGATGCACAATACACTCGTAACATTGAAAATCACTCAGACAACAACAAATGACAAGAGCGTAGGAAGTCAAGGAGTCGCATCCCCATCCCATTAAAAAAATATGATGGGGCGGAAGCAGTGGCATGGTGGGTCATGTTCACTAGGAGCAAGGAAATTTTGCTCCCCCCCCCACCCCCTGTAAAAGCTGAGATTAAGAGTAAAACGTTGGGCACATAGAAGGAAATTGGCATGAACTGTTTAGGCCGAAGCCTTTGGAATTGAGCGCTACTTTGATAAAATTTCCTGAAAATTTAAGAAAATGTCCCAAATATTAAAGAAAAATTTCAGAAAATTAGGAAATTTCCAAAAATGAAGAAATATCCTGAAAATGAAGGAAATTTTCCCCCAAAGTGAAAACTTTCCAACAATTGAAGAAAATTAACCCCAAATTTAAGAAAACTGCCCAAATATTGAAGAAAATATCCGAAAATGACAGAAATTTCAAGAAAATGGAAGCAAATTGCATGAAAATGAAGGAAATTTCACTGAAATGGAAGAAAATTGCACGAAAATGAAGTAAATTACTTAAAAACGAAGAAAGTTTCCTGAAAAATAAAAGAATATTGTAAAGAAAATTTCCGCAAAATAAAAGAAATTTCCTGAAAATTGAAGAAAACTGCCCAAATGTTAAAGAAAATATGAAAATTTCTGCAAAAAGAAAAAAAAATTCCCAAAAATTCAAGAAACTTTCTTAAATATTGAAGAAAATTTTCCAAAAAAGAAGGAAACTTTTCAAAAATTGTAGAAATATTCTGCAAAATGAAGGAAATTTCCAAAGTATGAATAAAACTATTGGTTGAAGCTGCACGTAGGGGCACTGGGGAAAAATCCCAGGACTCCCCTAATTTTTCGCGATTTTTAGAGCAGAAAATTGCTTAATATTGTGTCAAATCCAGGGTTGACATCCTACGTGCTGAGGGGACAAAGACCCAGGAAGCTAGTAGCTTTTTTTGGCGTGATTTTGGTAGCAGAAAATTGCTCAAAATCATGTCAATTCCGAACTAAAGTTAGTTAAAAGGAATATTATTTTGGAACGAATGTTTTATGCAGGAGCCCCATTGACTTCAATATGTGTCTTTAGTTGGGGTCTAGGAAAGGTTTTTATGTTTTTGATGTAAGTATAAAGCTTTGAGAAAAAATATTTACAAAGTTGAGAATAAAACTTATATACAGTAAGAGTATATTTTCATAACAATTTTTGCGCCCCTGTGAGCATTCAGCGCCCTCTCGTAAAGCTTCTACCAGCTGTATTCAATAAAATTGTTTGCCCTTCATGGTTGAAGCAGATATTAAATATTGCAGACAAACTATCGCCATGTATCGGTTCTGTCTGAGTGCAAAATCCAGGGGGCCACTCGAGTGCCAATGGTGGGAAAATTTGATCTTTTCTGTGGAAAATTCATGCGCTTTTGGACTACACATATGGAATATTACTTGCCTAATAGTATAGGAAGTTATAGATCAACACGTCAATTTTCCCAGGGCCTACAATTTTTGTTCTCAGGACGATTTTGGCGCCCCCTCGGAAATTTTTGCTAGGGGGGGCTGTTTCCCCCTGACCCCCCTGCCACCGTGCCACTGGGCGGAAGTATGCTTCCCCCCCATCCGCACCCCACTTTTCAGGGAAGAAAACCCTTTATTGGGCTTATTTGTACCCTCTGTGAAATATTTAAACCTTTTCGGTGCTTGTTCTTCTGATTTATTCAATTATAATTTATAATACCCCCAGTCTGATCCTGGGTCCGATTTTAGTTTCCCTAATTATAATCATTTAAATTGACCACACTTGGCCATTAAATGTAGCATTACATTGTATACACCAGCGTAGCATATGTGTAACATACAGAATGCAGTTAGTACATGTACATGCAGGTGACAGGTCACTGCACTGCGAGTGTGTATTATGTACTGCCATTGTCTATTCTTCTTTGTTAAAAAAAACTTAACAAAACTTACCACAATTGTGAAAATAATTGGGACAAAAATGAGACTTTTGAATGAGGTTCATTTGAGGTTCATGGTAAATAATTTTTTAGTCCCCCCCCCAAAAAAAAATTGTTCCTACGCCATTGACATATAACATAATCATGAAAACCCTTCTCAAAACTGACAAAAGTTTTTACGAGCTATGATTTTGATTTTATTAGCGTCTTGAAACTTTAAAGTATCTTTTAAACTAAGTTACAAATGAAATATATACATTTTGTATATAAAAAAGATCTAAATTACGGAAGAAATGACATTCCGATTACTTCGCAAATGCCTCACTTTAGGAAACGTGTACACAATTAGTGTGCATATCACCCGAGAGCGCTGTCACTGCTATTTTGAAAATGTTTTCATTAGTAAATGCGTACAGTGTTCGATTTAATGCTATACCAATGTTGACTTCACCATCGCTTTAATGTTCGACAACTTTTCAACTAAATAGAAGTCAGTAGCGAAGGCTCTTATCCAAATGCAACTTTTCACAGTTTTCTTTTTTAAACTCATGCACAAAACGTAAGTGAACGTCTCAATATACTGTAGTATCATTACATATATCTGTTTATTTTGTATTACGTAAAAGTGATCCATGATGATAAAAGGCATTGTCAAATGTTGACCTGCGATCATTGGAGAAAGGCCTACTTTTTCTAGCGTGTAGTCGAAATTCATCTACGCTTCTATGATAAGCTAATGCAGCAGTTTTAACGTTATAAGGTATATAGCATTTTGTGACTGTTTATAGCAGCCATGTAGTAGCTACAGCATATACTACAGTCAGATGTTAGCTATTGGGGGCTTAGCCCCCCTAAAAAATGCCGTAGGCCCCCCTCTCCTAAAAAAGAATATATATATATATATATATATTTTTGGCAAAGCCATGAATATAATTCAGTGAAATATCAAGTAAACCATACAGAAAACAGATGTTGGCTGACTAAATCATTGTTAATTTTGGACCAAATATCTTTAATTTTGGACCAAATATCTTTATTTTGGACCCAAAAATCTTCAATTGTGGATCAAAAATCTTCAATTTTGGACCAAATATCTTTCATTTTGATCAAAAATCTTTAAATTTGGACCTGAATCTACAACATTAAAACCAAAAGCCTTCAGATAGAGAAGTGGGTCATAGGCTAATAGGGATAACTTTCAATTTTCAGTGCCAGGAATTTGGTGATGAGGGGTCAAGTGAGGGGCAAATGTGTTTCATAAGGAAGGGCAGGGGGGGGGCAAAAGCCTATAAATTGGACAAAATATGTTACTTTACAACATTTTCTGGGGGGGGGGGGAAAGTGAGTGGGGGGGGCAAGGCAATATCATGGGAGACAATTCCCCCATGCCCCCTGTAGTGCCGCAAGTACTGTTGGCTTGCGATTAATTTACTAAACGTTCAATCGCCAAAATTTGCGAACATTTAGCGATTAATCGCAACTAAGCTTCACCCAAAAATCAGTAAAAACTGGTCCATTTCCCACACTAACATAACATGAATTTTCGGACTACAAATAGGCCAAGAATCTCATGAAATCCAAATATTATGTCTTAAGATTACCCGTAAGCTTAAAAAAAAACTGCCTGAAAGTAAAGATCCTTGCTTTAGATCAAATAAGAATAATTGTAGAAAAAAGATATTCATAAGAAATGTTGCTGATTTCTGGCAGTCTGAAGTTTCACCTGGTCTTTCACAAAATAATTTATGGACAGACTGTACCCCAGTACAGGATTGGTAGCTAAGGTCTGTAAAATCAGATATTAGTCTTAAAGCTAAAGTGCGGCAACAATTTTAATTGAATTTAGTTGTGGCCATGATCGTGCAGTAGAAAGATATAAACGATTAATATTACTTTCATATAAATCCAAATCCACCTTAACCTCTTCATCATTCTCCACAACCAAATCAAAGACCAACTCTCAAACTACACCTCTATCTATACTGATGGCTCCAAGGAAGGTGACAAGACAGCTGCTGCTGCCGTCATCTAAGACATCACCCTCAGTAGTAGACTTCCTGATTATTTGTCCATCTTTTCAGCCGAGGCAAAGGCCATCCTCCTTGCCCTCAGCTCAGCCACTTTGCCATCTTCTCCAACTTCAAGGCTGTTCTTACTTCTTTACTCAATCCTAAATGGGATAACTTTACATTCCACCTCCTCCTCCGGAAACTCCTTTTGCCCACCCTCTGCAGGAAAAGTATTCTTTTCTTCTGGATACCCAGCCATGTTGGCATCCCCGGCGATGACAAGGCTGATGCAGCCGCTAAGCTTGCCCTCATCCCCCCCCCCCTCCTCCCTATGCCATTTCCCTAAAGCCTTTCTGACATCAAACCGCTTATCGCTTCCCTTGTTCGTGACTGCTGGCAAACCTCATGGGACTCCCATATTGATTACAAACTCCACGTCATCCAGCCCACCATTCCGATCAAACCCACCATCAACAACCTCTCTCATGTCGACAAAGTTCCTATTACCCGTCTTAGAATAGGTCACACCCACCTCACTCACTCCCACCTCCTTATTGGCTCCCCTCAACCCCTTTGCAACAATTGCCATTGCACCCTCATAGTCCATCACGTTCTCCTTGCTTGCCCCCTGTACAACCTTCCCAGAGTTTCCCTAGCTCCCCACAACTCAATAGCCAAGTTCTTCCAGAAAAACCCTCTGGATGAAACTATCTCCTTTATCATGCTTCCCTCTACAACCATATTTAGTCCTCCTCTTCCCTCCTGCCCCCTTGCCCCCTGCCCCCTGCCCCCTTATCTCTCTACTTTGTTTTTTTTTATCCATGCACCTCTCTTGATCCCAGCTTTCTGACTTAGTTCTTGTATTTCTCTCATTCTCCTGTCTTCTTTCCTTCCTACCTCTAGAATGATCTAACCTCTCAGGCACAATTTGACCCTCGTTGTCGTGGTGCTGTTAAGCCCTCATCAAACAAACAAACAAACAAATTATTTATTAAAGATTTCTGATGAGAATATGAAACAGAAAAAAAAGTTTTTAGTTTATTTAAAGAGGGAGACTCGTCTCAATAAAATACTGTAAAATTGGGGGATGCGATATTTTGACGTCACTTTCGGTTGTGGACGCAAGATCCGATCCACTGTCTGTTTGTTTATGGAGTTAGAAGAGATTTCCATGGTTTGTACAACCAGACACTAGCATGTACGTTGTGTGTGCCGAGTTACATATACACAGCGCATTACGTTACTGTGACGAGAAACTTGTATGTTTTTTTCCAAGCGTTTGTCAGAAAGCGAAAGTGAAATATTAGTATTATAATACTACAATAATAGTCACCAAATGAAAATTACTGAGAAAAGAAAAAAGAAAAAGATAAATGCAAAAGTCGCAATAAACGATTCTACCGGGGCTGGAACTAACGACTGTTGATAAGAAAAAGAAATTGCTTCCGATCGCTGTAACCATCTGGGCTAACTCGTATAATGATCTTCAAGGCGTTTTAAATAACTACATACCCTGCAATACGAGACAACGAATCGTGCAGCAAAATTTCAACCAATCAAAAATTTTGAAACGAATTCTAAATATTGTGCACATATGACGATTTTGCCTCTTTAAGTGCTATCAAATGCAAAGGTAAATGTATTTAAAACTACAGTATATGGACAATGTGCTCTTTTAGAATGTTGGAAATTCCTTTATGGGAATTTAGAGCCTTTATTTACTTAATGTAATATTTGAATACACAAAGCAGTAAAACCAAAATGTGCAGTGGTTCTCATGCATTCTTTTAATGTTGGTCGATTTTCAAATTTTTAATTACATGGCATTGAATATCATGAAATATGCTAAATATTCATAAGCCATACCCACCATGCATATCAATCAAATAGAATTTGTTGACAACATGACAAGTATGATGCAAAACATGCATATGGCTGCACTTAGTCCCATGGCATCAATACCAAAACAAATTAAACACAAGCTTATAGGGGAATCATAATTCATCTGTGTACAACATATTATGTGTGTGCGATATGTTACAAGTTTTTAGAAGTATTTTCACATTAATGCACACATTAATTACCCATATGGTTGCCATTTCAAGGGTGGCATATAGATTCCAATATTCTTGTTGTATTTTATAGAAATTTCCATTGACTTAAATACAATCATTGGCTTTGTCAGGAGAGGATTAAAATACAATATTATAAAGTAACTGTGAAAAAATTGGAAAACCAATATTTCTATTTTAATCATGATCCAATGCAATTAATAGTTTCTTCCCAGATTTCCCTACCATCCTTCAAACAAACTAAAAGATCGACACTACAATGATATATCAAACTTCAGCGTGTTAAAATTTTAATTCTATACAATATAAAAGCAGTTTTTTTAATTTAATGAAAATAGATGAACCCTAGGGAAAATCCCTGTCAATCCTAATTAACTGTCTTGGTGTTTATATAGCCTTCAGTCTCCAGGAAGGAAAATATTCATATTTCCATGGGATCTATTTTCACCATGGTTACTCTAGGAGGTGATATAATGGAGCACAATGCTAATTACAGAGGTGATTTTGTTAATGTTGCAATAATGGCAGTGACTTTTCAGAGGTATGGGTTTTTGCAGTTATGGATTTTTTTGATTTTTTGATTTTTTTTTTACAGTGGTGAAAACCACTGATTATTGCAACAAAAATTGTTGACTCTGTCCATAGTGAAATTTGGAGATCTGTAACAATCCATAGGTCCAGGGCTCTATCCTTGGCCCAATATGTTTCACTATATTCACGAATGATAATTGATATGGAGCTAGGGCTGAGTTCCTACATTAGTAATTTTGCGGATGACACCAAAGTTGTGTTGATGATGACAGAAAAGTGCTACAAGATAATATTAATAAGTCATTAAAATGGAATGAAAAATGGCAAATGCAGTTTAATGTGGAAAGTGTGCAGTGTTACACTTCGGTTTCAACAATACGAAATACAGATATTATATGAGTGGCAAAATAATAGAAAGTAAAGAAGGGGAAAACAATCTTCAACTTTACTGAAACAAAGCAAGTAATGTGCTGCAGCAGTCAATAAAGCAAACAAAGTTATAGGTATGATAAAGAGGAAGTGTTTGAATTTTGATATTAAGAAAATTATTGTCAATTTGTACAAGTTATTAGTAAGACCACGTCTGGATTATTTGTATCCAGGCTTGGCGTCCTCATCTTAAGATAGATATCAATTTACTAGAAGGGTACAAAGACGTATGACAAAATAGTGCCAGGTTTGAGAAACCTGAGCTATGAAGTAAGATTGAAAGATCTTAACTTGACAACGCAAGAGCAAATACACATAAGGCAAGACCTTACAACAGTTTACAACATGTTTCATGATAAAATCAACCATTAGTTGTTATGCTGCTTAAAATTTCAAGCAGTCAAACCTGACCTGATATATAAGCAGGTTGGGTCAGAATTTTCCCTTTTATTTTTTTTATTCTGAAAACCACCAGTAATTAGAATCAAATTTTCCTTATCAATGGCTCCATTGTACTAGTTCTCCCATTAATCCTGTGTTGTTGTGGAAGTAGGTGTTAAATATATTAGCAATGGATGAAGTCCTTATTGTGTGGTTGAGTGGTAATTTTAATAAAGATAAATAGTCTTATTATTTGCTACATTAAGTTTGTGGTTATGATTTGCTGGAACAAATTTTTAAGGAGAAGGAAAGCCATGACATAAAATCAAAAGGAATGGAGTCAAGGCTTTGACGTATTCAGTCACTCTCTATCCAGAGACCATGCTATGAGGACACGACCGGCAACTATGAACCTGGATGTGAGAAAGTTCCTCTTCGCACGGGGTTGGAAGATCTGGAACAGCTTCATAGCATACGTTGTGTCAGCTCCTAAACTGCTTGCATTCAAAATCAGACTTCGTAAATTTTGGGATCTTTAAGGGCTATTAAACCTTCTATCCATCAGTGGCTTCTACCTTTATGACAGGTGTGGCCATCAAGGTAAATCGTCAACACTTCGACCAAAAACAAAGTGACATTTTTATACTTTTCTAACTTTATCTTGAGAAATGTCCCTAATTTAATCACACAAACTAATGCAAACTTTTTTGGTCTATTCTAACATATTATTAAAGATTCACAACATACAAACATAACGTCTGCTGTGGATTGTTGCTCTAGATGTCATTTAAGAAATAATTCAATAAGAATTTGTCATCGTATTGAAGATACTGTACATGTAGGTCCAAAAAATTAAATACCCTTCTGACCTATATTTTGACATTAGGAGTGCTTACTTAAAAAACACTTTTCTGGATCAAATTGCACTGTTCCAACATTTTCGTCAATAAAAAAGCAAATTCCTCAGTTGCTTTAAATTGGATTTAATATACACCTTATTTATTCATGATATACTGGTAAGAGAAACAAGAAGTAAATGATAGAAAGCTGTTGTGCACGTGTTGAAATTCTAAACCAAGTAAGGCTGTAACATGTATTGTATTATATGTACAGGGTAAACACATAATAGTTGCGTTAGTTAATACATACAAATACAGTATTAGTGTGTGAGTGAGACATAAATTTTGAAGATTATTGATATGTAGCACAAATTATTACGTTTTCGGCATACTGCGTGGGGGTGGGGGTCAATTTAACCATACCACATGCTGAAAAATATAATTTCCCAACAAGCAAAAACTTAAAGGCAGTAGGGAGAAAAATGAATTCATGGGATGTTTGAACAAAAACAAATATGCTTCTAACAAAAGTTATGAGCTGTTTTGTGTAAATTATAATGTGTGGGTCAATTGGTTATTCAATCCTCTTCAGGCCAATTATGAAAGTTACACAAGGGACATGGTCAATTTGACCACACCATATGATAGGAAAGTAGGCCTATATTTTGTCAAAAAAACCGAGAAAACAAATTTGGTTCACACACAAAGTTCATCTTAATGAGGTCATGCATCCCATTACTGTACATTAATTTCTCTAAATTATCACGCACGCATATCATTGTTTCTAGTTATTATACATTCTTCAAATGGAGCGCTTTTCAAGCAAGCATCGCTTTATGAAATAACACATTTCATGCAAGGAGGTATGGTACCTCCATCCTGGCCTTGATTCAAGCACTCTCAAACGTGCGTATAAAACTTTTAAATAAATTCTCCAATTGGTGGACGACAAGTGTATAATGCCCCAATTATTACATCATGGGGAAAATAATATCCCATGACTGATGTAGGTTAATCCCCTGGCAAGCTTAGCCCACCTCCATGGTAAGCCTGAGCACAAACTGTTCCCCAGTAATACGTGACAAAATGATTTCCATGTGGAACGTGTACTGACATACTCTCAATGGCCCATCTATGATCGATTGCACGAGCAATTGCAGGGAAAGGTTTTTCACCAGGAAACAAAATATTGTAGGATGTTGATGCTATATATTAGAAAATTAACTTCCTGCTTAAAAAGCACTGTCCTCGAAACAGTGGGAATTTTGACCTTTGATATTAAAGATGTTAAATTATGAAAAAGTTAATCTTTGTATATATTGTAGGTTGTACCAGGAAGTTGGAATAGACCCTGGTGGTACTGACATGAGTTTGGTAAAAGACATTAATTGACTGGTAGGAAAGATTTCTGTTTATTTGCAAACTTGAATTCTTAATGCATGTGTTTTATTTTCCCATTTGATTGTGCTTTCAGATATTGCACCAAAAAGAAAAAAGTACTTGTCCATCACAGTCAAGTTTGTTGAACTTTGTACCTCTGGCTGCTAAAATGACTAATTAATTCACATAGAGTATCAACTTCAGTATCTGTTTAGTATGCTCAAGGCGGTAATTCTCACCCACTGCATGGGGGGTGACTGGGTGTAGATATTCCAGAATGGGGGTTTCCCCCTCCCCTGACTCTGCCAACTACACAAGATGCACACCATAAATCAATATCATTGGGCAAATATGTTACAAATATCCCTCTGGGAATTACCACCCTGAGTTCAGTAGTAGTGCTGTAAAATCATGTACAGTGTACATATAGTGCAGTTTTTGTTAAAATTAAAGTACTGTAGCTTCAGTGTTAAGGAAACATCAGCAATTTCTCCTATTCGACTCATGCATGCTACATGATACCAGAAATTACAAATATAAAATCAAATTTGATAGATCAAATTTCAGCATCAATGATTTTGCCAAATTTGTACAGGTATATTGAAGCACTCTTTGTATTAACAATCTAGATGTGCCTCATAAGGGTGGGTGTATCACATATCAAAGTAAGGCTATGGAACCAAGAATAACCTGGGAAGATTGTAAGAGGCTGCTGAAGACACTAATTTAACAAGTTATTTTAACAAATGTTTTACATGTTACAGGTGCTGTACAGTATGTTATTTTGTTTATTTAATAAGAGCTAGTCCACTACTTTAAAGAATACATTTAATGATGTTTTTTCTCGATTTGAATTTTGCTTTCTACTCTTCCTACTTAAATAGTGACTGTTGAATCTTTATTTACAGAGGTGGTGGAAGATGTTTGAATTTGGAGAAGGAGGGGGGGGGGGAAGGCACAGGATCTGAGGGGCACTTTCCAACTATAGTAATTTCAAAGCATGTAGCACAGCAGTATAGCTTGATAGGGTAGCTTTATTTGGGGTCACGTAGCTTGCACACTCTAAAAGGCCCTATATTAAAGACTTTTGACAAATTATAAGCTAGGAAAACAAAGGTAGACAGAGGTCAAGGTTTTTCAAGTAGGAAGAAGTCCAATATGTAGCGCATTTGGGACCGAATTTGTCTTTAGGGGAAATTTAGAGTAGTGTACGTGTGTGAAGCACATGAAATTTCACGTCTTTTTAGGGCTATATTTGTGTGACTTTGAAAAGATTCAATACATTGTCTTTAAAAAAAGCTTTTTTAATGTTTGAAAGGCCAGGTTCATTCTCTAAAAAGGGTACTTGTCCTCTTTGAAAGGGCACATTTCCTCTTAAAAAAGGGCACTTTTTAAACTTTGAAAGAAGTGTGGGGGGTGCACTTGTCCCCGGTGCTCCCCTGGTTTCGACGCCTATGCTTATTTAATGGCAACCACAAAGCAATTTATTTCTGATTTGTGTATGAATAACTAAAAGCAGAAAAGAAAAGATGTCACATCTCTCATCCCTCAAAAGTCTTTGTTGTAAGTTTTACTTTTGATCTGAGATTTGATGACACCTATTGGCTATGTCACCATAGTAGTTCAACAGTCTAATTAAGGAATCCACCTGTGAATGGGACGCCATTGTTCTAAATTATTTTAAGAGAGGAAAAAAGTAAAGTACATGTAAATGTAAATTGTCAAGAACATAAGGTTGACATGTTATCTTCTGCAGTAAGCTTTCATTTGCAAACCATTCATATTTGTGATATCCTTGAAATTGAACAACAAGATATCGTATTATTCACAATTCTGCTTGTCTTACTCTCCACTATCATACAAGATAAGCATAAGTGACCATTTAGCATTTCTGCTAAAAAATAGGTGGGATTCATTACAATACTATCTAATCTTTTAAAGGTTTCATTTTATTAGGATCAGCCATACAGTAGGTACAGTATTTGCTATACCATCAACTAAAATCTGAAGGTTTGATGATGTCCACCGCCTACTATTGAAAGAAGATAAACTAAACACCCATCTCAACAACCCTTCCTTCGTTCAATGCACTATTGTTTCCTTAGAATTATGTTACCTTTAATTTATGTTAATCAGTTGGACACCACACTGAACTTCAACCTGTATATTGGGTTTGAAGTACCTTCACATGGACCACTTGATAAATCAAGTATGTTTCAAATAAGTGCACTATTATTCATTGAATAAAATCATTAGCAATATTTATGTTTCATTTTGTCAGCATAGAGCTTTTGGACACACTGTTGAATATTGTAGAAGCCGGATATTGCAGCCATGGCAGGTGATACAGGAGAACCGAAGTCATTTTATTCCAAACTTGAGAACAAGTATTTACCAGTGGCAGAGGATGGAAAGGTTCAGGTTGTGCCATTTTTGGATGCAAGTCAAGATTCTGTTATTCCTTTGTTAGGTATATTTTCAAGACAATTGTACCTCTACTTTGTTCATTTTATTGTTTCTAATTGGCCTACAGTATATTGTAGCTCTTTGTGAATGTTGTAAGTTTTGATCATTTTTTTAAATTATGATAGAAAAGTAACAATTCTCAACAATGGCCAAACCATGCCCATTTCACATGTGTTTTACTTATCAGGCCTAGTTATGGAAGACAAAATTCATCATGCCATTACTTAACTCTTCATCCATTGTATTTTCACCCTTTGGTGACAGTACAATTTTAGAATTTTGTTGTTGGGACTTGTTTGGAGAAACAAAATCAAATTTGAAAACTATATTTTCAAACTAACATTATAGCAAGTTGGAAGTACTTTATGAAAAATTGTTGCGCACCAAGCTTGTTCAGAGCAAACAGCTCTTTCAAATGATACATGAAATAACTGAAATCAATAATACATATACATAGTAAGGATAATTTAAATAAAAATGCAAATTTAACCAATATTTAATCATTTTACTATTTTTGTTCATTGAACCCTTTGTAAAAACTTAGTTGTTTATATAACTTACTAACTTTCTATATAGAAAATTATGCAGAAATAGATTCTCTTTACAATGACATAATATTAGAGTACTTTTGTTGTTATATTTTGAAGGAATTATCCAATTATTCTACATTTTATGATACCCACTAGCCTCAATTACACAAATATGTGCATGTACAGTACAGTATGTGTATATCATTACATAGTTCGTGAAAACTCTACCCAGTCCTCCAGGCTTTATTTACTCTTGTTCAAGTCCAGGCCTAAGTTTAAATATCTATATATCATTACATATAGGCCTAAGCCTAACATTAGCATTAGTTTCACTTATTGAATCACTATCACTTTCCGATGATTCCGATCAAAATATCTCCCAGAAAATCCTGATCATCACTATTTCGATCCACAAAAATTGACACTAGTACTTCCTCAGTGGTACACATTTTCCGTTTTTATTCCAAAAAATTTGAAAGTAATTCAATGTAACCCCCTTGCAATTTAGTATCAATGTTCACAGAATCAGTTCATTAAATGATTCAGCTTGTTTACATGTTTGTATAAAGTGCGGAGGAGTGAGTAATAGCATAAATTCAACTAGTCAAATTGACGGATATATTCGCCTGCAGTCCCAAAGGGTTAAGCTTTTGCCATAATTATAATTTTTTAGTATTAAAAACACCCAACTGTATCAGATTTAAACAAAATATTAAAAAAAACTCTAAAACTTTGATTGTAACTTCACCAACACGTTGACGTGAAAGATGTTACAGAAGTCCTCAATGGTCAGTTTTAAGTTTACATATAGACCGAGATCATGTCTTCAATTCACCATAATTTCACATGCATTCAGACTTCTTGGAATATTGATCTATCACTGACAGTGCCACTAATACTTAAAAAAAAAAAAAAAACCCATGAAATTCTTGCAAAAAAAATATTGCAGGTTGGATGTTTGATTGTAATAACATCTTTTATTTCTTCTGCTATCTTTCTGGTGGATCTATTCTTTCAAATATTTTCTGAACTCTTGATCGTTAACCTTCGATTGCACTTGATGCCGTAACCTAAGACTGAATGATCACTTGATGTCTGTGTGTAAGCCCCTTGGTATTGTGGTGAATGACGCTTTTAAAAACTGTATGAATAGGACTAAAAAGGAGATGATATTGTTCTTGAAGTTGAATCTGTCCATTCAACTGATAACTCAACTGTTTATTGCCTCTGACGTCTTCAAAATTTTCTACCAATGTCCAACAGTTAATTATTCTAGTTTAAATCATTAAAATTAAAATGAGTCTGTTCTATTTTAGTACTTTAATAGCCTATTAATCACCCTCCATTCACCAAAAATATGCATTCTGTCTTCCTTCAGAAAGATTTCATTTTGAAAATTTAAGGGATAGTGTTTCACATAATGAAACTTTCAAACTGTTGAATCTTTTCCTGGTTGTAATAATTGCTCACAAAAACATTTCTATCATCATTTCTATTTCACAGGATAAGGTTTCAATTTTTGTACTTTTTGGTAATGATTGATCCATAGGGGAAAAGGTTGCACAAGTTATTGTACATTTGGATATAATCTCTTTTCATGTAAGATATAGAGAAGTATGAAATGAAAATTTTGTTCTGCTCAAGTATTATCAACTAGCCTGCAATAACAATGTGAAGAAATTTGTTACAAAGATTAGGCATGGACTCCAGGAATGTATGGTAGTTGGAATTTTTTATAATTATTTTGTATTTATAAATTTATTTTTTATTTATTTATCTATTATTTATTTATTTATCTATTTATTTATTTATTTATTTATTTATTTATTTATTTATTTATTTATTTATTTATTTATTTATTTTTATTTATTTATTTATTTATTTATCTATTTATTTATTTATTTATTTATTCATTTATTTATTATCATTATTATTATTAAATTATTCTCATCATGAACACACAATTACAATGACGGGTCATCATCATCATTTGATTTATTATAGTATCATTATTATTATTAAACGTAGTAGTAGTAGTAAGAACACAGGTAGTATTATTAGTAGACATTAGTCAACAACCAAGTAATTAGTTTTATTAGTTTTGTTTTGTTTGGGGTGAGGAAGGGGGACTGCTCACAAGAACAAAGGATTATGAATGACAGCCTGAAATGTGTATTACAGTTTCTTACATTTATAACTGGAATTTCAGCACCCGCTTAGCATTTCCAACATGCCTAAAATTTGGTTAAGTTCACCCCCCATTCCTAAAACAATCTACCTCAGAAATCCTAGACGGACTAAGTTTTATCACCAAATAATCTTTTCCTCACTTTTAATCATTATTGCCCATTTGCATTCAAGTACTTCAGGGTTATCTGACAGATTTCTTTCAAGGTAATATCATTATTTCCAGTTTTATTCATGCTAAGCATTTATTGTTTGAGTTCTTGTAAGGCAAGATTCACATTCCATCATTTTTCTTTCATGCCAAAAACCAAATGTTTTGATTTTCTTTGATATCCTACCACTTTATTTGATTTTCTTTAGAATCCAGAAGATGGATTGTTTGGATTTCCTTTCAGGGCATGAGTTCATCATTCCGGCATTGGAAACTTTTAACTATAAGTCTTGACATATCTCATCCCAAAACATCTCCACCCAACCAATTGTTTTGATTTGCTTTGATACCCAACCACTATATTTTATTTTCATTTAGAATCCATAAGATGGATTATTTGGGTTTCTTTTCAGCTAGGGCATGAATTCATCATTCCTGACAAATCTCTTCCCAAAACATCCCTACCCCTTCATTTCTGCCCTTTCTGTTCCAATATGTTGCAAAAATAAAACACTTCTTCATAAAGAAGTAACAAACTGCACACTAAATTTAATCAAAATCCAATGATCAGTTCTTGTGATTTGTTGATAACAGACAATTCACACTAGAACATCCTCACCCCTTCATTTCTACCGCCTCTCCCTATCCCAATATGTCCAAAATGTCACTCCCAGACAACCAAACAAACGCAAGCAAAAATATAACCAACTTCGTCGTCGTTGGAGTAATAAAGTCCAAATCTACTGAAGTATGATAGAGATGAAGTGCAATTGACCATTCAGGCCTATCATAAAAATCCACCTTCACTTGTAACTCGCATACGAATTTGCATATTCCTTCATGAAAACATGAGAGGAAAACATTTAAACATGATCATTTCATGACAAACATCATTAGTTGTTGTGCTCCTTAAAATTTCAAACAGTTAGACCCGATCTGATATATAAGCAGGTCGGGTCAGACTTTTCCTCCTTAATGTTCTTTATTCTGAAAACCACAAGCAATTAGGATCAAATTTCCCTTATCAATGGCTCCATTGTACTAGTTCTCCATTTCGTCCTGGGTTGTTGTGGAAGTTGGTGTTGAGTATCAAATTAGCAATAGATGAAGTCTTTATCGTGTGCTTGAGTGGTTATTTTAATTAATATAAGTAGTCTCATTATTTGCTACATTAAGTTTGTGGCTATAATTTGCTGGAACAATTTTTTAAGGAGAAGGACAAGTCATGTTATTTTTACAATGGTTATGGAATAATTTCTTGTTAGAACAATTTAAGTGAACAATGAACAATTTGTACATGAATTCATTGTACGTGATTTCAGTTTGTATAATCTTTGTGATGGTTTACAATCTTGGATAATTTGTTGTTGTGTTCTTAAGCTCCTTATACCCCGTCTCAATGTTGGAGTTCAAGAGGGTTATCCCGTGATTGTAAAATGAGAATGGTTTCTTAGTTTTACTTATCAATACTGTATGGTTTTTTTGTGATAGATGATGATTTACATTAATTGCACTTCTTGTTGGAGACAAATTGTTCTTAGTAGCGTAATTACGATATTTCCAAATTTAATGTAGAATTGTATTTATATTGGTGGACATTGCTTGGGTTTTTGCCTCTCTGTGGAAAATGATATAGTATTTAATACAACCATACGGTATGTCCCCCAATAAATGTATAGAGTTACTAATAAATCTCAAGGACATTTTTTAAAAGTGAAATTGTTGTACTATGGTGTTTCTTGTGGTGCTGTCTGATGCCACTCCCCCTGTATATTTCTTTCACATTATAAGCTTGTGATGAAATTCAATCTCTCTAATTTCTTCTAAACCCTCAGTTTTGGTAGATTTAAGTTAATGTTCTCTCTGGCATTTTTGACCTGATACATTATGTCATGTTAACAAGTTAGCCTTCAATCTTGGACACAATTGTCATTACACTTTTCCCCTTGTAGTTGTACCTCATGTCAAATTTGCTTGAAATAATCCTCTTCAACTCCAAGATTGAGATGGGAGGGGATGGGGGGGGGGTATAAGGAGGGGCTTAAGAACATGACAACTAATTATCCAAGATTGTACTAAACCATCATACAAGATTATATACACTGAAATCACATACAATGAATTCATTCATTCTTCATTCAAATTGTTCTAACAAAAAATTATTTCATAACCATTGTCATGAAATGTTTGATTTTTTACCCTCAATTTTTCATCAAGAAATATGTAAAGTGGTATGCATGTTACTCTGAATTTTTGGAAACACTACCTTGCCAAATTTTGTGCTTTGTAAGAATATTTCCAGACAAAATGAAAATTGATTATAACAACAAACAAAAGTTGTTCAAAAAGTAATTTGGCTTTTATTCCCTAGAGTAAACAAACAAAGCTGCTCTAGAGATTATGTTGCATAAATACTTTTATCATTGGTTATTGTAAAGCTCTGTAATACGATGCTTTGTATTACAGACAATGATTTTTCAGAAGCTCAATACCCTGAGATTAGCTAATTTATAACCTTTTTTCTGCAGATATGCTAGGATCCACAGCATTTGCTTTTGTGAAATCAGATGTCAATGGAAATATATCAGTAAGTTGTTTGGTTTGGAAAAATCCTCAAGATTGTTCGCATGTATAATGTATACATTTGTTCAATCATTAAATAGAATTCTTTTACACCACAAGAATTCTGAAGAGGTGATTAATTTTTCTTGGGCCTGTTTACCCATATGCTTTATCTTTTGATCCAAGGATGTTTTACAGGAATAAATGGTTAACACTACTGTACCTGTTGAAAGTAGATCCAGTTTAGCTTACTGAACCCCAATCATGCTATGTAGTACATGTTAAAACAATATCAACGATATAAGTGATTAATCATCTTCAGAGGTATTATCAGATTACTAATATCTATAGCTTTAAAAATAGATACTTGTGTACATTGCCTAATAGAAAACTAAAGTCAATATAACGCAATGTGCCCTGAGCTTTGTAATGGTTGCACAGTGTTTAGATTCAAAGAAGCGTTAGTAAATTTTGTTATTATATGTACGAAATTAAATTTATGCAAGAGAAAGTCACAAGCTTGTGGAGTCAGTTCACTAATGAAATAGAAACCATTTCTAATATACCCTATAAAAGTTACAATTAAATAACACATACAATTTTAACATTTGCAATAAACATCTGATACTTCCTCATATTTTGTAATTGCTAAAGACTTCCTTTGAAGTGGCTGTGTCGTCAGTGTAGCGTAGCCATAAAACACAGGAAAAGTTCTCATTTTAATCAATTTTCCAATGTAGCAAATTTCCAGGAAGTAATCCAAATCAGTTTATTTAATTTGTAAGCCTTGCTGTAAACAACTACATGCATGAACAAGCATTTGTATCTTATTCATCTGGAAGGATGATGCACGTTACATTCAATGTAACTAACTATGATCACACAATTTGCTGACCTGTAATTGCACTTTTTGGTTATGTTTGATCACGCATTTTGCTGAATAATGGTCACACAATTTAGTGAACTATGATTGCATTAGCTCTTTACAGTGGACACGTTAGAGGCTCAAAGCTGTATCCAAGATTTGGCGCACAAGCGTGTATTATTACCCTGTTCCAATTTCTTATACTGAGCACCAAGCAAGATGGTAATAGGTCCCATTATTTGGTATGACTCCAGCAAGGATCGAACCCATGACTGTCCGGCCGAAAAGTGTCCGGCCGGAAAGTGTCCGGCCGGAAAGTGTCCGGCCGGAAAGTGTCCGGCCGGAAAGTGTCCGGCCGGAAAGTGTCCGGCCGGAAAGTGTCCGGCCGGAAAGTGGGTGCTCTATCAATTGCTAACCAGTCATTGATCATGCAATTTGCCCAACTGTAAAAGCACATTTTGCTTATATACTGAATGATTACTTACTTTGCTGAACAATGGTCACATGATTTACAAAACAATGCTCACACATATGGCTGAATTGTTATAGCACATTTTGCTTATCTATCATCACATTTTGCTGAACAAATAATGTGCTATTTTGCTGAACAATTTCATCAACACTGATTATTCAGATAGCATAACATAACAAGATGACAGGCCATAAAAAGCCCAAACTAAAACCACCACCACAAAAGAAAAAAAATCAAAGACACCCAGAGTTAGTAAAGAACTTATGAAAATTGACTTTGAAATTGTGAACAAAATTGGAGCTAATCACCCACTCGGAACAACTATTTTACCCATTAACAATCCTTTGTGAAAGGTAAAATTCCAAATAATAATCTGTTGGAACTCTTGTTTGGTCAACTTCAAACTGTTACCACGTGTCACATGAGAATTAGCTGAAACATGCAAGAAAACAGGAAGTCAAAAGCGTCACTACCAGATTGAAATTTGATAATCTGACCCATATCGCCACATACTCTTCTAAAATCAAGGGTGGTCAAACCAAGAATTCGCAACCTACAATTCCCAGCAAAAGAGGTAAAACTCAGGTGGTTTGTGTGTCAATGACAGATGTTTAACTTACCAAATCCATCCCCCTCTCCCCTTTTCAATGTCAGGCCTTAGCATCGCATCCAATACTTTTTTTGACTACATTGAAATGAAAGGGGAAGCAAGGTTTGTTTCATTTCTTTTTGTTGGAGATTGTAGATTCATAAGAAAAATTCCTTACTTCAGGTATAAGCTTTCGCTGAACCTGCCCAATTATGAACTTATCCTTCTCACAAAAGGGACTCCAATATTCAAGGTGAGGCCTAACTAACTGCATATACAAATTAAGAACAACCTCTCTACCAAAAAGCAAAAATTATTCTAATCAAACCTTAGTACTCACCATAGTACCATTGTACTGATGCTAGCCGCATTTGATTGCTGCCATTTATTGATGGCTGGCTGTATGAAAGTACTACAAAGCCCTATACCCTGCTGTGCTGTTTGAAACACTGTATTTAAACATAGGGAAATCTCAGTTTTGAGATTTTATCAAAAAACAAAACCAACCTTTTTACTTTTTTTTTTCTTTATCTGAAAATGCTTATTCATGATGTTTGAGCCCTGTCTTCAAAACTGTTTTTATATTGGTTTTAATTAAATTTTATTGAAGCATTTACTGGATTATTTTTCTTTGCGTAAAATTTGACTGAGAAGCTCTCAGAGCATGGTCAAAGTTCAAAACATTGCAATGACATTTTATCAGAGGTAATATTTTAGACCATTTGAGAAAAAAATTAAGATAATACTTACAAAGTACTATTATATTATCTAAACATTTCTTGATGTTTTATTTATTTGTTTTCGTACACAGTTTACTGACTAAAACTATTTAATTTAATTACACAAACAAGGAAATTATTGTCAGCAAAAATCAGCCTGCAGTTTAGTGGAACATCCTAAAACTTATTTGCTGAGGTTTTAATAGTTGAAAACAAACGTGCGGTGACTAAGATGGCCACCAAAACATGAATTGGAGAACTTTTATCCAGTCGTGGTGCCAAATAAGCAAATTCAGGAAAAGGTTTTTGGAAAAGTGTATCATTTAGACTAATTAATATCCAGAAAGTAAGTTATATTTCAATCATCAATTTTCTACAATGTGTGAATTCTCAAAAATAGGAATTTGTATAGTAGCTATAACAACCCTCGTATGGCAATTCTAATGTCAATCATTCTGAGGGATGTGTTTAATAACTAAATCAAACCACGCATCCTAGATGTCTGTCAAATATTACAAACTTAAACTCAAGTTTTGTGATAATGAATCATTTTGAGTTTAATTATAATAATTGATAGTAATTGTATAAATGAATCATTTTATAATAATTTTATTTTTAAATAGAATTGGTATAAATAGTGTATAATTAATTAATATAATAATTTTATAAATAATTGTATAATTAAAGATAGTATAATTATAATAATTGTTATAATAATTGTATAAATAGAGTGTATAATTAAAGATTGAAGAAAAGGAGGCTGTTGTATTGTAAACCACAATTCATTGAGAGAATTAATTGCACACATTGGCTTTGTTTCAATTATTAAATTGATAGGATACCTCTCACACTATCTCAATACAAAATTTTCCATTTAGACTTTGTTCAGTTTATGCTATTTCACTATGCATATTGTGTGAAGAATTTAGTCACATCTGTAGTTAGTGTGTTTTCTTTAAAATTGATATTCATTCAATGCAGGTTCAAAGTCCAAGTGCGTACTATGAAATTTTATTTTTAAGTGAAATATTCTAGTGAATGACCTTTAGTGACTGCTGATTAGGGTGACTAATCAACATGTTGTATAGATTAACTCACTGTATTAATAAAAGTGGCTGTGTATTTTATGCATAAAATAAACATAGGCGAGATACTCAAAACGTTTGATACATATTTATAAAATAAATTGACCAAGAAGAAATATTATTTTGAGGACAGCTACAGAAAGTTTCTAACTTGTTTTTAAATTTTGAAGAAAAAAAAGAAAAGAAAATGTAGTTTTCAAGTTGGGAGTAATTAATCTTTCAATGCATGCAAAATCTGTGATTCATGAATTGATAGAAGACAGTTCAAAATCATTTTGTAATTCTTTTTTTGTCATTTGGTTTTGACTGTTCTTTGAGAATGATGAGCATTTGTCTTTAACTCAAAGAGTTTTGATTGGGATATGAATATAATAGAAAACTTTTTGCCAGAAGTAACTCTTCACTTTCTGCAGATGATTAAAAATACTGAAAATACATAAAAATGCCATTTTTTAATTGATTTTCAGCTACTGTAAAAGCTTCCAATTGTTAAATATGAAAATGTGGGCTGAAGATAATCATTAATGTCCTACAGAATGTCTTATTGAAAATGTCAAATGATGATTGGTGTATGAGGTACTTTCCAAGAAACTTTGCCAGAGTTGGTTGCTTTCTTCTTTAGTTGTTTGGCCAAGGATGCAAAAACAGCTTGTTCTATACTAGAACTCTTTACTGATACCATCACTGGTTTGGATATGTTCATGAATAATGCAAACTTAGAAAGATACTAAGTAACATTCAAAACTTTCATACCTTTATCATGGTTTATTATTATGTTTTGATTTTCACCAAAGTTTAAGATGGTGTACATAAATTATATCTATTGTTTTATACTAAGGCAAAAAGACAAACATGGAAGTTACCAGATAGAAGCATCTAACATAAACACTACAGTACACTTTAGACAACCATACAGACAATGAAACAACCATACAGACAATGAAACAGCCATGCACACAATGAAACAGCCATGCAGACAATGAAACAGTCATACAGACAATGAAACAGCCATGTATACAATGAAACAGCCATACAGACAATGAAACAACCATGTAGACAATGAAACAGCCATACAGACAATGAAACAGCCATGCAGACAATGAAACAGCCATACAAACAATGAAACAGCTAAAGCAAACATACCAACAGACATTATGAAACATCTTGGCTAATGCTTACTAAAATAGCTGAGCAAACAGAAAGTAACACTTAAACATAGTACAGTCACGCTGAGTCACCACAGCAGATATGGTTGAACCATGCATTCACACTGAAGTTATGCACATGGTAACTTAACTAAAAATTGTAGGTTTCTTGAAAGGTGTTTCGCATGTGTGGGTTAAATATTCTTACTTGTTACTTTATTCTGAAGAGGCTAAGGAAAAAAGCCACATTTTTTGAAAAATTAAGGACTATCCCCTTGCTCCCCTTCCCCGTTTAAATAATTATAATGTTCTCAAGCCAGTAGAATTTAACTTTGCATGCAAGCTAAACTTCTTCTTTTTTTCTCCCCTCTCTTTCAATATTTTTATCTTAATTTTATTTAGAAACTCAGGAAAAAGTATGCCACCAACCCGGAAAAGTACAAAACATTTCATGACATGGTTGAAGAGGAGATAGAGAATGAAACAACAGAAGCTAAGAACTCAGCCACAGATGCCCTTATATGGCTCCTCAGGTACCAAATCAACATTATTTTCCATTTTGAGTAAAGTAAGTTTATGTTCCAAGGAAACTGATACAAAGTTTCTCTCTTATTTGGCATAAAAGGCTATGAATTGGTTGTTTCAATGATTTTAAATTTCAGGCCATATTCTTCAAGAAATTTTGTGTTCAACTCGTGATCAAGTTCTTGTGATTCCTAAATGCAATTACACAGACTTCTTATTGTTTGCTAGCTAGGCAGCATACCTATGCAATTCAATGCAAATTTAAAACTGGCTGCTTCAGCAGAACACTTCCTAATTTATGTTCCTCGAAATGATAAAAATTTCCTTCACGAAAAGGCCCTAAAATCTATTTTCAGTTTAAAATATTGTTAGACAATACTCCTTACCTAAATCATTTTTGATAGTCCTAAAACTGTTGCAAAATATCATTTTTGGTTGAAAAGTTGTCCAAAAATATTTCACCCTCCATCATTACTTGCTTGTCAACCGTGTACAACGAGACAAAGTGTGTAAATGTGTACATTCATTTCACGCAGGTATACACGAGATGATATGAAAGCTTATTTTGGGTGTTTTAGCCTCTACTTTTGAATAACCAAACATTAACAACGTTAAATCTTAAGTGAAGTATGAGAGGAAGGGGAGAGGTGATAGTAACGTAGGTTAGAGGAAACAAGGCTGGTATGGGGCAGGGCGTGAAGGAAATTATGTCTCGTACATGTATCTTTACCCGTCCCTTACCATTCCTGAATGACAAAATGCTGACAAACTTTTATTTTCTAATACAACAGTTTGTATGTCATTACAATCGGCGACATGAAAAAGAGAGCATTCCAGAGCTTCCTTCAAAAGAAAATGGCTGACATTACTTAATTATTCAACCATTACACTGGCCTCCTTTATTGCTTTTTGAGTGTGTAAAAATTTATAATAAAATATTATTTTTAAAAGCACTATATTTGTTTATTTATTATGCCGATTACCTTTTTGCTCTCTATAGCATGGCGATTAATGTTTATAAAGTGAAAAAATACCAAGGGCCCTGATTTCGCCACATCTAGCCACTGTCAGACTGTTTGCAACTTATTTTTGTGCCCCACTCTTGAAAAAATTGGTATTAACTACGAGTTGTTCACCTCGGTGAATAATCATTTTTGTCTTATTTTGTCTTTATTTTTTTACCATGTTAACTACATTTTACGTCATAGATGCTGTTTTAGAAGTAACAGATCATAAAACGAAATAATATTACACCAAAAAGAAAGTTTGAAGCCAGAATGCTTGAATAGATTAAATGGTTTTAAATTAAATGGGTCTATGAGAGATATGGCTGACTTCATTGTGCATCTTTTGAAGCATGTGGCTTAGTTCACAATCACAAGATTATTATTCTTATTAATAACTGGCCATATAAGATACCACTTTCAACTGTACAAGTAATGCAGCTTCTGCCCATTAACACTGGATGTTCTTTTTGTCAAACAACTCAGCCACAAGAACTGATATTTGTTTCATGACTTGCCTTATAAAAAGTTATTGTACAAATTAACCAAGTTTTTCTTGTAGTTGTATGGCAAGTGTTTTGAAACTTATCAGCAAACAGAAAGGATTAAAGGTATGGGCACATAACGGCAACATTATAGCTAAAGGATTAAAGGTATGGGCACATAACGGCAACATTATAGCTAAAAGATTAAAGGTATTGGCACATAATGGCAGCATCATAGCTGAAGGATTAAAGATATGGGCACATAACGGCAAAATTATAGCTAAAGGATTAAAGATATGGGCACCTAGCGGCAACATTAGAGCTTAAGGATTAAAGGTATGGGCACATAACGGCAACATTATAGCTAAAGGATTAAAGGTATGGGCACATAACGGCAACATTAGAGCTAAAGGATTAAAGGTATGGGCACCTAACGGCAACATTATAGCCAAAGGTGTGGGCATATAATGGCAGAATTATAGCTAAAGGATTAAAGGTATGGGCACATAACGGCAACATTATAGCTAAAGGATTAAAGGTATGGGCGCATAATGGCAACATTATAGCTAAAGGATTAATGGTATGGGCACATAACGGCAACATTATAGCTAAACGATTAAAGGTATGGGCACATAACGGCAACATTATAGCTAAAGGAATAAAGGTATGGGCACATAACGGCAACGCATAGCTAAATTGCTTTTAAAACTTTCATAGTAGCAAATACTTTCATCAAAATCAGCTAGTCATTGACCATTTTACAGCATTTTTTCAATCTCAGGCACCAATTTGCATATTTTATACAAAATTTGTGATGAATTACAGGGCGACCTTGGTATTTTCTTTTGTAAGTCCTTCGTTTTATATATCCATCATAATTCTTTAAAGTGGTGCAGCAAGTTCTGAGAAAAAGTTATTTAAGTCTTGTCAGGATGGAAAGTTAAAGAATTACATACAGATTTTAACAAAAACTTGATGTGCTTAGAGTGTAGCTCTTTCAACCAAAATATCAATTGCTACATGGACCTTGTAATATAATTCATAATATAGATACTGTATTTTTCTTCTGTAATCGTTGTGACTTTTATACAAATATATTATACCAAGAATGTTGATTATACCATAGCAGAAAATCGCAACGCCTTTTAACCCCTTGAGTGCTAGAAATGTATATGTACTGTATGGGCAGGGAAGCTGCGAATTATCTGATTCTAGTACCCAAGGGGTTAGCATGTAACCCCTTAAGTGCTAGAATCGTATATGTAATGGCAGAGGAAGCTGCGGATTATCTGATTCTAGTACTTACAGAGTTAATTTTGAAGTTTGACTTGTGACTTGACTTGACGAATTATAACTTGTGACTTGACTTGGCTTGCCGGAAAATAACTTGTAGCTTGACTTGCGAGTAATGACTTGTGACTTGACTTGCCAACAAGTGACTTGACTTGAAGAATTATAACTTGTGACTTGACTTGACTTGCCGGAAAATAACTTGTAACTTGACTTGCGAGTAATGACTTGTTACTTGACTTGCCAACAAGTGACTTGTAACTTGTCTTGACTTGCAAAAATTTAACCTGGTTACAACTCTGCCAGAGACTGACAATAGACTAACATAGACCTTTTGACATAATTGGATTGAAAATAAATTCTTGAGTAATAATCTACTGGAAATATACTGTAATTGCAATAACATGAAAGGAAGCATAAGAAAAAAACGTATGATTGACCAAATCACTGGTGGGGCACCTAATTCTGATGCCCTTGATTAAGATCTTATGGATATCATCACAGGTGGGGCACCCATTCCGACGCCCTTGATTAAGATCTTATGGATATCATCACAGTTGGGGCACCCATTCCGACACTTTGATTAAGATCTTATGGGTATCATCACAGGTGGGGCACCCATTCCGACGCCCTTGATTAATATCTTATGGATATCATCACAGGTGAGGCAGCCATTCCGACGCCCTTGATTAAGATTTATGGATATCATCACAAGGGGGCACCAATTCCGATGCCCTTGATTAATATCTTATAGATATCATCACAATGAATTGGAGATGTACAAAGGCTTTACCAAGTTAGTCATCATTGCAAGAATTTCATTTGTACAATAAAGCTTTACCCAGTACGGCTACAGAAATATTTTTTCATCTCTGAGTATTAGCTTTCATTATTAATCCTTGATTAATAATGTTTTGTAATGAGATTAATGTTTTAAGTCTGGAACTCAAATGCAACATATATTCCTACTTGTTGGCTCAAAAATATTTGCATGGTCCAAAATACCTAAGAGACACTGAATTGTAAGTGTTAAGAGCAATGTTTAATATCAGAGTGTACTTGTTCTGTTTTTCTCTTCTCGCATGAGGTGCCATGTCTATTCATTGCCGATTAACCCTTTTGATGCCATTTTATTTGTTTAAACCTCAGGGGCCTTCACTTTATATGTGTCTTCATCAAATTGCTTGGAGAACATCCACAGGACTCTGAAGATTTAATTCCATGTCTACGTGAAGGTTATGATACAGCTTTAAAGAGAAACCATGCATGGCTTATACAGAAAGCTGTTAATGTACGTTGCATCTGATTCCTTATATATTTCTAGTAGATAAACTGACAGTTCTTAGGTGTGTCATATTAGATACTGGAAGAGAATATTTTTTTTTGATGGCCAAAATGTGGAGAATATGCTGGCTGCCTTTCTTACATATTTTTCCCAACAGAACCTTAATTTGATTTGCGGACCTGAGAGACAGATAGCTTTAAACACTTTGATTCCTATACGATAATGACAAGACCTATTGAACATGCACTTTAAAAAACATATTTTGCTTTGTCAAATGGGCCCATAACAGTGATCCTGGTATCATTTGAATAAGCTTGAATAGTTCTTTCAAAAAATTAACATTTTTGATGAGGGCTATATTAATAATATTTTAGTAAACTCACTTAAAAATGGGTAAACGCGAAAATGTTCGTCAATTTTTTTTTTTTTCTCCAAACACTTACTTGCCATGTTTTCAGACCTAGGTTTTGCCTAAAAAGCCGTGAGGAACATTAAGAAATCAATGCATCCAATTCCGGTCGAATTTTTACTGCCCTTATCATCAGTATCTTTTTTTGGCAAAAGTTGTGCAAAATATCATAATATTTAGCCTTTTTGAGACCAATTTTTGAAAAAAATTGTAGTTCCTGATTGCAATAAAAGTGCCGTATGCAAATAATACTGTCATGAAGCTTAGTCCACATATTTTTAATTGAAAACAAAAAGAGTAACTACCTCCCTCTTTGTCTACCAACTGTGGTGTAGCGGTTACCCTACATGTCTACAGACCACGAGGCCCTGGGTTCAAGCCTGGGTTGGGTAGACACGCCAGTGCACCACAACTGGTTATCAAAGGCTGTGGACATTGACTTGGTTGTTGATGTTATGTCTGTCCGTACGTTGTACCTGTATTCTCGTCCGGGTCATATTAAGCGTTTCGTGATAGCATTGTTACTATCATAACCAAATACGCAGGTGACGACCCCGTCATTGTAATTGTATGTTCACTCGTCGTCGTCGTTGCACCCCCTCTTTGTTCATACCGTAATTTAAGTATCAAAACAATTCCACACACTAGAACATATGCATTATAGTGTAGCGGTTAGCAAGCTAGCTTACAACGTGAAAGACCCTAGTTCTAATACCGAACTGTATGCGCAGCTTTGTTTTTCGCGAAGTAATTACAACGGTGAATACTTTTTGTTTGTTTTTATTATTTTTGCATATTTTGCTTTGAGAAGACAAATTTAGAATGATATCAATGAAAAAGAAATTTCACAAACAATCTAAATATGTAAAAAATCCTGCATTTTCATTATTCACAAGAAATTATACAAGCTCAAAAATGTTGAGCCATTTTGACCTAATTTTGCCTAAAATTTGCTAATTTTCATATTTATATTGATATTTTTTTATTTGAATCTTTTATTAAAAAGTTTATTGTCTTAGCATTCATATAAACCAAACTTGTAGTGATAGAAAATTAAAGAAAAATTGTGAAAATTGATTTAAAAAAAAAACAGTTCAGAAAAATTGTGAGTCACATTTTGGACCCCCTTGTACTCTAAAAGTTAAGCAAAAATATTTCTTACAGGTTAATCAAGACAAAAATAAATGGTCATTTTACCTTAGAGGTGCAAGGTAGGAAAATTATGTGCAACTTGGTCTATACTTTGTTTGTAACATGAAGCCTTCTCTTGCATAGTTGTTTCATTAAACTTTGTTGGGTGGTTTGCTATCCATACATCAATATTCAAGCTTGCTGATCAATATTCAAGCTTGCTAATCAATATTCAAGCTTGCTGATCAATATTTAAGCTTGCTGATCAATGTTCAAGCTTGCTGATCAATATTCAAGCTTACTGATCAATATTCAAGCTTGCTGATTAATATTCAAGCTTGCTGATCAATAGTTAAGCTTGCTGATCAATATTCAGCTTGCTGATTAATATTCAAGCTTGCTGATCAATATTCAAGCTTAATGATAAATATTTAAGCTTGTTGATTAAAATTTAACTTTGCTGATCAGTATTCAAGTTTGCTGATTAATATTCAAGCTTGTTGATAAACTGGCACATGTGTTAATAAGTTAATAACATGGAAACTTGTTGCTTGCTAAAAGACAGCTCATTTTGAACTTGCAAAATATATTATATTGATGTTGAGTATGTGTTGTCTAACAAATGTATTCTGCAGTACACTTTTCAATCATGGCAACAGTCCATGGTGTAACATTATTCTGAAATGTTGCATATCTTTCCATTTCAGTTTCTATGGTCTGATAAAACCTGATCTAGTTCCTTTATTTACCCCTAGGTTGGTTATTATATTCTATAAGAATCCGTCTCATCGTCAAGTGGACACAACTGAGGAAAATGACCAACTCATTTCTGGTTAAAATCTTTCACTTTTTATAAATTTAATCTTTAAATTATGTTCATTAAAGTGTGTGGTAAAAAAATCAAGATGGATTTGCAGAGTTGATATTTTCAATGATTTTGTCTTCTTTTAGCTGTCCTTCAAAGCTGCACCGAATTACTCAGATATCATCAAATTGCTTTCCAACGGAGTAACAATAGATACCTTGAAGGTGGACATTAACAACTACCAACAGGACCTGGAAGCCAATATACAAATAATACAAAAGATGTATGAAGATAAGAAGTTAAGCATAACACCTCTTAAGTAATGCAATGATATCTTTTTGTTTCTTGAACAAATTTGATATTATCAGGGTTCGTATTGTACTAAAAAAAGGCAAAGCGTAGTATTCATATAATTCAATATAAATAGCAAAAATATGCATTTGCTTAGATGAACTGATTTGTGGTTTGCCGAATGATATCAATTTAAATTTCAATACGATTTTTGTCTCCTGTTGATGCGACAAGTCATGATTGGATGAATAATGCAAATTAGAATAGTACAGTTGCTAGGTATTGATATTGGTCAAATATCATGTTTGCAATTAGTCACTAGTAGTCCCAGTGCTAAAATTTGAAAAGCCATCAGAACAAGTAATAAGGAAAGCACTCCATAATAAGCAAATATCAATTCTTGCAGATACGAATAAAGGGATGCTTGTTAGTTAATTAAAGAAGAAAGGATGATTTTGGAAGGAGGCAATTACCCCTAAGAATTACTTGTTCAAAGAGAGGAGATAAAGAGGGTTTCCACCAGTCTGTGAACTTCTGGAAAGTTATTGAATATAATGTTTTTAGTTTCCATGCCTATAAAAGGGGGAATTTCGAAAAAGATTTCAGTAGCTTTATAATCTGTGCTGCATTTTCCATCCCATAATAACCATGGAAATTTTAAATATGAAGTCATCGAATAGCCATAGAATCTGGTTCCTTTGTAAGTGTGGATCCAGAGGTACAGTTGTATGGGCACAATGCTCTATGAATATCCTGCATAAAATGCATTGGTTTTGATCCAAAACTGCTTAAAGGACAATGGCTCTTAATTCTGATATAACCATGAGTCATAATACACTATAGATTCATCTGGAATTTATTCTCTTTGTCGGGATCTTTACTGTAAGCTTGAGATTGATGTACTTACACAACTGAAATGTGTTTCAGCATTTTCACTTGAGTAGAACAATTCACAAGTTATAAATAGACAATTCTTTGTTGGTAATATTGAAAGTAAAATTGACAAAGTTAAATTTTAAATAATCACCTTTTTTTTTATTTATTGATTTATCATTTTTTCATCATTCTTGCCGATCATATCATATAATATATAAATGTTTCATGTTTAACAATTTCTGTGTAAACCTTTGCAAACATGATCATCAGCACAGAACTTTGAATTTACCGAGCGGAGTACCTTCAAAATATTTAAGAACAATTCCTTTTTAACTTGATATATTAATAGTATTCTTGAAGTTAAGTAATGTATTGTGTTTCTGATTGCATCAAGCATGGAGGTCCAATCCTTTCACTTACAATAATAGATTTGGACAATGTCCTTACAGAAGGTCAAATATTTGAAAAAGGAAGGACTAAAGTAGCAGTGGGATCTCTGTCCTGTGTAGCATCACCACAGGTCATCCTGGGAGTACAAGGGTCAATAACCCACACATGTCTTTCAGTGACTTCACATTAAACATGCTATGATTTATGAATACATTGTGATGTAATTTAAGCTTTAAAACCTTATATAATTCTGAAGAAAGAACAGTTTTGTTTACAGAGAACCTATCCCTTGATGTCTTATAACATGAGGGAGTAATATTTAACATAAAAGGAAAGGACGCCCTAAGAAAATTACTATTTATTGTAGTAATGCTTTTTAGCTACAATCTTGGACAAAACTCGTTGGAACACTTCGTGAACTGCTTTTACGAATATATTTGTGTATTCAACATCCATACATCATGGATAATGCCGCTTTTTCTTAGGTGTTTTTTGATTTGTATTATTCTAATATGTTTAATTAGTATTTGTTTATTCTTATGACATTTGCATAATATCCTTGACATCCCCAGTGTCCTCTGCCCCACCATAATATCTTATCCCCTCCCACACCATTCAATTTTGACCATTGTTAATGTAGCATAGCATAGCAAGGTTTAATGTCCCGAAAGCATCCAGTGCTGGACATCATATCAAGATGGCCACGGCCTTTGATAACCAGTTGTGAACTCTCATGTGTTTTCCTTTTTTTAAATTATGCCAAAACACACAAAATTCAACATTAGAAAAAGGGGAGGGGTAGTTTAAAATCAAGGAGGAAATAAGAATCATTACACTAAAGATTTAACTCTTTGCGATGCTGGACTGTTCCAACAGTTTTGTCCAGGATTGTGAATGTAATCCTCTGCTCATATGGACCATTTAATTGCAATTTTTAGGGGTATTAATACTTGCTAATAATTGTATGTTTAAAGTTTGAATTTAATGGTTAATGCTTATATTTCTGAAGGGATGAAAAATTTAGAAAAGGAGGAAAGTGACAAGATGTGATTGGCATTCCATTTGATGAGGGTTTTGAATTAGATATACAATCCATAAATTATATGAAAGATATTTGAATGAGTGTTTAGTACTAGGACATATTTGCAGTGTTTTTTATTGTGTAAATGATGTATTGCAATCAACATGTTCAATTCAAATATATTGTATCTAGCATGATAATGAAACTTGTGTGGATCTCAATGTAAAGTAGCACTTGACCAAAAATACGACTTTGTTTTTTTGTCAATTTTTTGTTACTGAAAGTGATTGTATGCTTGAGTGGCTTTTAGTTTGAAAAACAGGGCACACTTGCTCCCAAAAATTTACTAATCATTGTTTTTTTGTATTGAATTATATGAATGATTAAAATGATGTTCCACCCTCCTCCCATTTTTTGTCCCCTCTATCTTACCCCCTCATGATTGTATATCATGTTTAACAGGTGTTGTAATCATTTGGGCATTACCTATTCAATTGGCATCACAAACTTGAAGCACAAATATTTAACAACAACAATAAAAATATCTTACAGAAAGTACCAGTGATTACTCATGATTGTGATTATCATGTGATTACTCACAGTTGTTGTAAACATTTGGGCATGCTAACCTGTTAGTCAATTGGCATCACAAACTTGAAGCACAAATATTTAACCGGATCTACAACAATGGATGTTATAAATCAAAGTGACTCGATTACTCATGTCAGAAAGTACTCAGTGATTACTCATGTCAGAAAGTACTCAGTGATTACTCATGTCAGAAAGTGTCAAGTGATTACTCATGTCAGAAAGTACCAAGTGATTACTCATGTCAGAAAGTACCAAGTGATTACTCATGTCAGAAAGTACCAAGTGATTACTCATGTCAGAAAGTACCAAGTGATTACTCATGTCAGAAAGTACCAAGTGATTACTCATGTACCAAGTACCAGAAGTGATTACTCATGTCAGAAAGTGTCAAGTGATTACTAATGTCAGAAAGTGCCAAGTGATTACTCATGTCATGAAGTACCAAGTGATTACTCATATCAGAAAGTACCAAGTGATTACTAATGTCAGAAAGAACTAAGTGCTTACTCATGTTAGAAAGTACCAAGTCTTATATTTTGTGTGACTGTATACAGAAGTATTTCAATCTTTGTCTCAATTTGTGGATATTTTCATCTGGATTTTGGATTTTATTCAGGCTGAGTTTTTTACATTTTTTCTGCATATTTTTTTATTTCGTTGTTTTCATTAGTTTCCTCAATTGTTAAATTTGTGTGGCTTTTTGTTGTTGTTGTTGTTGCTGGTTTGTGTGGTATACTAACCGTAGTTTATTACACACTTTGTTGCTGTTGTTGTAAGCTAGGCTAGGCCTGGCCTTAGTTGTTGTAAGCTAGGCTTTGGTATTGTTGTGTTAGGCTTTGTTATTTTTTTAATTTAAGTGTATAGGCTCATGTGTTTAGTGTAGGCTAGTATATTGTGTGTTGAAGCTAAGGTATTTTTTAGATATCGTTGGGCCTATTGTTTCTCTTTTAGGTTGCTGTTTTTGGTTTTTTGCTTTTGTTAATTATATTGTATGATCATGGAGAATTTGATTTGCTGTGACAGCTGTAATATATGGAATGAATTCCAGGAGTCCGGGTGATATGTAGTTTTCAGAAGGCTTCATTTGATAGTTTTGTATTTGTATGTTCAAAGTGTACAAGGTTCAAGGCTTTGGAGTTGAGACTTTCTGCTTGTAGTTGTATCGTTGAAAGGGTTGTTGCTAGTGTGCAGACTGTGTTTTGTGGCTTAGATGTGGGTAGTCAGACATGTGATGTTGATAGTTCTCTGGGTGATGAATTTGATAAGGTTCTGTTTAGGCAGATAGTCTTGTATCAAATCTTGTTGACAGGCCTGATGTAGGGTTGTCTGTAGTTGATGATTGTACAGGTACCATTGGTCGTGAGGTTGTTGATTCATCTGGTTCGTTACCTGTGAATTCTGTTAGGGGTAAGGTGTTATGGATAGGGGATTCACTTGTTAGGTATGATGACACAGGTTTTTGTGGAGTAGATCATATTAGAAGGATTAAGGTGTGTCTTCCAGGGGCTAGGGTTGATGATGTTAGTTCTCATGTTGAGACTTTATGTAAGGGTGAAGATACAGTCGTAGTTTTAATTGGTACAAATGATATTTCAAGAGAAATGTTGATTCTGTTAGGCGTTGTTTCATGGTTTGTATTCAATTTGAAGGACACAGGTTGTAGGGTTCTAGTTGTTGGTGTGTTGCCGCGTAGATAGCTCCTTCATGATAGATAAGATGTTGTTGATCAATAGTTGGCTAAAGAGTATTTGTTGTCTGTTTGAGCTCGGTTTTGTAAATTTCTGGAATTTGGGTTAATTGGTTTATGAGAGATGGTTGGCATTTAACTAGGAAAGGTGCTCGTGCTCTTGCTAGGGGTGTCAATAGGGCAATTAAGGATCTGAGTCCTTTAAACTAGTCATGGGGGTGAGAGTTTAAACCCACCTGTCAGGCATGTTGCTGGGGATAGGGATTGTTCTAGTGATAGATTTAAGGTTAAGTTTTCAAATGTTCGTAGCATTTTGAATAAGCGTGATGAGCTTCTGGCTGAAGTTTCAATTAGTAGACCTGATATAATTGGTATTAATGAGAGTTGAATTTATAGTAACATTAGTGATTCAGAGGTACATATTCCAGGCTACTCATGTTTCAGGCAAGACAGATTAGATACTCTCAATGGTAGAGAAGGTGGCATTTTATTGTTTGTGAAAGACAGTTTTGATTGTGTAGATAGGACTGATCAGTTTTCTTTTTGTTTTTCAAATTGCCTATGGTGTGAGCGTATTGGTGATGGCGATGTTGGTAGTTCAGTGGTTCTTGTGTATAGATTACCAAATGCTAGTCCTAAGAACAATCAGAAATTGCTTGACTGCTTCAGGAAAGTTGCTTCTAGGAGGGTTATTGGTTTTGTAGACTTTAACTTTCCAGACATTGATTGGAATCTTTGTACTATCCACATGGTAAAGATTTTCTGGAAGCTGTATCTGACTGCTTTTTTACCCAGCATGTGTTGTTTCCCACGCGTGGTAGTAATTGTCTTGATTTGATTTTCAGTAGTGAAGAAAGTATGGTAATCATGACCTCATTGGTTTTAATCTGTATTGTTTCACAAAGGCTTCCTCCAGCCTATAAACTGGTTTTAGATTTTAAGAATGCTGACTTTGCTGCACTTCAGCATAATTTGTCATTCGATTGAGTTTCTTTGCTCCGTGACTTAAATCCTTCTAAAGCATGGGATGTTTTGCCAACTATAGTTTTAAATGGTGTAAATAGGTTTGTCCCATTAAAGAAAGTCTGTAGGCATAATCCACCAGTGTGGATGTCTCGGCAGGTTCTGCAGGCTGTTTGGAAAAAGAAGAAGTTGTGGCGTTGTTATAAACACAGTGGGTATCCTGCAGAGCTTGCTAGGTATTAGGATCATGAAAAGTTCACAAAGGGTTTAATAAGAGATACTAAAGTGCTTTTTGAAAAACGTGAAAAAGAGGTTAAGATTAATCCTAAGTCATTTCATTCTTATGTCCGCTCAAAGCAAAAAAAGAAGGAGGTTGTTGGTCCCCTTCAGGGTAATGATGGTGTTACTAGCAATAGTGGTAAGGATATGGCTGTATTTTTAAATGACTACTTTGTGTCTGTTTTAGGCACCTCCCCTCACAATCACAACTTCCTGACCTTTTGTCCTTGGATTTCTCTCATTCTCCCCCTGTTTCCTTTACATCCTACCTCTAGAATGATCTGACCTCTCAGGCACAATTTGACCTTCGTTTTTGTGGTGCCGTTAAGCCATCACAAACAAACAAACAAGTGTTTGTTTTTACTAAGGAGTCCCCTGCTGATGATCTTGTGGATTATCTTGGTGTGCACTCTCCAGTATCAATTAAGAATGTAGATTTTTCAGTTGGTGTTGTGTCTAAGAAGTTGAAGGGTTTGAACTCAAAACACCCGGTCCAGATGGTATACATCCTGCTGTTTTACGTGACTTTCCTGATGTACTTTCTTTTCCCCTGAGTATAATCTTTTCAAAGTGCTTTAATGTTGGTGTTGTTCATAGTGATTGGAGGATTGCTAATGTCACTCCTATTTTTGAAAGGGGTGACCACAGTTTGCCTTGTAACTAAAGGCCAGTGAGTCTTACTAGTGTTGTGTGCAAGGTCATGGAGTCCATTGTTAACGATGTTGTACTAGATCATTTACTGGTCAATAGTCAGTTGAATTTGTCCCAGCATGGGTTCTTACCTAAGAGGTCTTGTGTTTCTAATTTATTGTTTCTAATTTTTTTGATGATGTTACTAAACTAGTTGATTCTGGTCATGATGTGAATTTGATCTTGTTTAG
This sequence comes from Chiridota heheva, assembly GCA_020152595.1. NCBI lineage: Eukaryota > Metazoa > Echinodermata > Holothuroidea > Apodida > Chiridotidae > Chiridota > Chiridota heheva. Next base: position 1,129,583 of record JAIGNY010001146.1, on the reverse strand, counting down.
ATTTCCAAAAAGCATTTGATAAGGTTCCATTGGGCAGGCTCATGATGAAAAGAAGAGTGCTTTGTGTGGAGGGAAAGTGTGCCAGTTGGATATATTCTTGGTTAGTTGACAGGTCACAAAGAGTTGTTGTTAATGGTGAAGTATCTCCATGGAAGAAGGTTACAAGTGGTGTTCCTCTGGGTTCTGTATTGGGTCTGCTTCTTTTCTTAATCTTCATTAATGATATTGATGTTTCCTTGGCTCCAGGATTTGTAAATTTGCTGATGACACCTTGCTGTACAGGATTGTCGATGATACTAGGGATTCTTCACTTTTGCAAACTGATCTGGATAAGTTAGTTTTTGGTTCCAAACTTGGCAGATGTCATTTAATGTTGATAAATGCAAAGTTATTCATTTTGGTCAGAGCAATTTGGCTTTTGATTTACTGCATGAATGGTTCATATCTTGGTTGTGTTGATCAAGAAAGGGATCTAGGTGTTTTTACTAGCAATCTAAAGCCTTCTAAACAGTGTGCTTAATCAACTGCAAGGGCAGAATCCTCTCCCCTCACCAAAGCGGCTTCCGGAAACGTCGGAATACCCTAGACCAGTTAATTACGCTCAACATCGCTATCCGGGAATCCTTTGCAAAAAAAGAACACCTCATTGCCATCTTTTTTGACCTCGAGAAAGCTTTCAACACTACTTGAAAATACGGCATTATCTGCAAACTTTAAACCATCGGCCTTAGAGGCCACCTTCCCATCTTTATTAAAAACTTCCTCTCACCCAGGCAGTTCCAAGTTCGTATTGACACACCCTCTCCAACCCCAATCCCCAAGAAGAGGGCGTCCCCAGGACAGGATCCTCTCCCCCACTTTTTTCAACCTGAGCATTAACGACATCGCAGATAACCTTGGCCCCAACATCAAACGTACCCTTTACGTGGATGACTTTACCATCTTCTACTCCTCCACTAGCTTTCCTCTTGTCGAAAATAGGCTCCAACTCAGCCTCAACCAGCTGCAAGTCTGGTGCAACAGTAACGGTTTTAAATTCTCCAGAGACAAGACAATCTGCATGCACTTTTGTCATTTCAACAAACTTGATCTCAACCCGAACCTCTTGCTCGATGGCAATTGCATCCCAAAAGTTGAACACACGAAGTTCCTGGGTTTAACTTTAGACCCCAAATTTTCCTACAAGCAACACAACAACCTGAAACAAAATGCAACAGCTCCCTCACCATTCTCCGCCTCCTCTCAACACCACTTGGTGTGCAGACCGCCATGCTCTCCTCAAAATCTTCAGGTTCACTATTCGTGCCAAGCTTGACAATATTGTCTACTGTGTCCCTCACAACTCATACCTCAACCAAATCAACACCATCCAAATTTCAGCCCTCGTCAGGCTTTGTCTAGGTGGCTACAGGACCTCCCCAATCACCAGCCTTCATTTTGAAGCCAACGAAACCCCCTTTCTGCTAAGGTGTAGTAAGCTTAGCCTCTTCTATGCTTTTAGAGTCCACACCAACACCCAGAACCCTGTTTACAACCTCATTAGGTACCCTAATTTCTCCACCCTCTTTGATAGGACTAAAACCCCTCCCTTTAGCTTACACATTAAATCAGACCTCCATCTCAGCATCAACCCCGCCACTCCCGGCACCTTCTCCTGGCCCACTTTTCCTCCTTGGGCCACCCCTCCCCCCTTCTATCCACCTGACCTCTTCACTCATCACAAAACCAAAACTCACCTAACCTCTTCATCAACCTCCACAACCAAATCAAAGACCAACTCTCAAACTACACCTCCATCTATACTGATGGCTCCAAGGAAAACGACAAGACAGCTGCTGCTGCCGTCATCAAAGACATTACCTCAGTAGCAGGCTTCCCGACTACTCGTCCATCTTCTCGGCCAAGGCCAAAACCATCCTCCTCTCCCTCAACTTTGCTCTGCTCAGCCACTTTGCTATCTTCTCCGACTCCAAGCTGTCCTTACTTCTTTACTCAAGTCTAAATGTGATAACCCCACATCCCACCTTCCTTCAGTAAACTCCTTTCGCCCACCCTTTGCAGGAAAGTATTATTTTCTTTGGATACCCAGCCATGTTGGCATCCCTGACAATGACAAGGCTGATGCAGCCGCTAAGCTTGCCCTCATCCCCCCCCCCCCCTACGCCATTTTCCCAAACCCTTTCTGACATCAAACCGCTTATCGCTTTCCTTGTTCGTGACCGCTGGCAAACCTCATGGGACTCCCAAATTTATAACAAACTCCACGTCATCCAGCCCATCATTCCGATCAAACCTGCCATCCACAAGCTCTTAGAACTTTACCTGTCTTAGAATAGGTCACAGTCATCTCCCTCACTCCCACCTTATTGGCTCCCCCAACCCCTCTGCAACAATTGCCATTACACCCTCGCAGTCCATCACATTATCCTTGCTTGCCTCTTATACAACCTTCCCAGAGTTTCCCTCGCTCCCCACAACTCAATAGCCGAGCTCTTCCAGAAAAACCTTCCTAAAATTATCTCCTTCCTTCATCATGCTTCTCTCTCCAACTACATTTAGTCCTCCTCTACCATCCCCTCTCTTTACTTTGTTTTTATCACCCATGCACCATCCTTTTAGAAGGGTCGTTTTTCTCTTCTGAATCTGCATCAAACTTTTGAGTGCAGATCCCAGCTTTTTTTAATTCTGGCATTTAGTTATTTTTCACTAGATTTTGTTTGACTACTTTCCTTTGTCTTGCATGAAAGAGGACTTTAAAACAAAAATGTCCAATGGAAATGACTTTGTTAAGACCTTAAAATTTTCAACAATTGTTATTGACAAAATATGATAAAATACATCAAGGCTTTGAGGAATCTGAGGTTGTTTACATAAACAAATATAACATGAGAAAACATCACAACTACAATGTATTTCAGTTTTGAGGAATCGTTTCACAACTAGTATTTCACAATTTATTCCAAACTTTAAAACTTAAATATCTCCTAATAGAATAAATTAAAATATATATATTTCCCAAAAAGTCAGTTGAGGGGCCATTAAGTCGGTCCCAGTTTTAAAAAGTAGGTTTTCAATTAATTAGGTTTCCAAGATTATTGGTACAAGATTAAAGATTTTCTGTCCAAAATTGACAATTTATGGCAACTATTTAGTTTGTAACAGACAGAAAGGCAATTTTTTCCAAGTCAGTGAGTATGAGAATCCAAAAGTTGCCCATACGCCACGCCACATGATTGAATGCATTACTATAATTATCCTATTCTTTAAAACTTATAGGATTGTTCATTATCCCGATTTTCGCTCCTCCTTGGTGGTTACATCATCATGATTAATCCCAAACATTTTCACAGATAGAGAGGGTAAAAGACGGTATTTGTCTTGACCGTATACACTTCCCAATTTTTCCGCGTAACAGCAAAAGGACGTTGCTAGGGTCTTCTGATTGGGTGTGTAGAGGAATCAAGATTTTAACTGGGTGTTTTCGTGATGGTGCGTGAAGAGAAACGGTTTAATTTTTAAGTGTCATGTTCATTTTTCATTTAAAGTTGAGAGGTAAGACACCCCTACACCCCCTCCTCCTCCTTACCCCACCTCCTGTAGCAATATCTCTGAACAGCAATTGAAATTTTTGACATTGACAGTCAATTTGCAAAATGAATGGAAGATACATGTATGTGACCTTCGCAACGGCGGCGGAAACTTTTCCAAGGTGACTATCAGTAATTTTTGCAGGTATTAGATATTTATCCATTAACATTATGGAGTGCTGAACGTGAATTGCGTTTGAATGAAAAGAAAGGTGCCTGCATGGTGCTTTGACTCCCACCCTGATATCGACAACACGACATATCTGCATAGATGTTAGTTTACAAAAGTTCAAATACGCATGAAATATAAACTGATAAATACGGTGAAATCATAGGACTTTGTTCTGTCAAAAATGTATTATCAATTCGAAAAAATTGGCTTGTACGAACACTGTTCAACCATGATATTTCATTGCACAATTCACATTACTTAGCTAAACAATAGGCTTATAGAATTACTATATAATACAAAAATGTATTCAAAGACGTAGAATTTCATGCAAATAAAGAAAAATTCATGGTCTATAACATTTTAATTGCACTTCAATGTCTACAAGACTAACAAACTGAATAATAATCATATAGAAGACATAGGCATCACAGTCCACGACTTAAGTGTATATATGAAATCAACCTGAAAACTTGTCATTATCAATAAGCAACTACGGTATAAAAGAAAGATTAGGCCTAAGTTGTAAAATTGAAATTAAATTTCTCTTTTCTAACAACTGAACAATTCAACAGTTCATATGCGATTTTGTTGCAATTCTCTTTACTAAAAAATTAATTGTATTATATTATAGCTTGGCAGGGAAATATAGCTTGATAATTTCCCCCGCATATTTCATGGTTTTTAAACATAAAAAGTGTCCATAAATGCAATGAATAATAATGATGGATTGACAAAATAGATCTTTATCAAATCCACCTCATTTTTTTTCAAGATCATGAACTCTATTGATTTTCTTTCATAAATTTATATTTTTCATTCACCATTTTATGACTTTATCGATCCGCCACTGCCGTGAAGTTTCCCCTTCATTAACAGCTTAACGCTTAACATAGGAATCTCTCAACAAGTGTAACAATGCAGTTTTGCCAATGGCCTGATATCTTGATCTATATGCATGGTGAAATTACTGCTATCTATATTGACTGGGTAGCCAACATCTACAGCGTACGTTCTGTCATGATCGTATCTGTATCATAAATTAATCTCAAATGTTCATGTAGAAAAAATTGACCATTTGCGGAGCGATCTTGATCTACATGTTGGTAAAATTACTGTGATCTACATTGTAAGTAGTCCACTTGGAAGGAAGCTCGTGGGTAGCCAGCATCTACAGCGTAAGTTCTGTCATCGTATCTGTAGTAGTTGCTGCCTTTAAAGAAATAGGTGTAATCTGGGGAGGAAGAAAAAACAATTTTAAAAAAATGGATTTTTTTGATGCAGAATAGTCCAAGTCAATTAAAAGTGTTTTCGTTATTCAATATGTGAGAGGCCTATATGTCATGTTATTATTATGAGATTTAATGTACCATGGTCAATGCACCTCTATTTATGAAATGTCTATGCACCTCTATTTATGCGATGTCAATGCACCTCTATCTATAAGATGCCAATGCACCTCTACTTATGAGATGTCAATGCACCTCTATCTATAAGATGCCAATGCACCTCTACTTATGAGATGTCAATGCACCTCTATTTATGAGATGCCAATGCACCTCTATTTATGAGATGTCAATGCACCTCTATTTATGAGATGCCAATGCACCTCTATTTATGAGATGTTAATGCACCTCTACTTATGAGATGTCAATGCACCTCTATTTATGAAATGTCTATGCACCTCTATCTATGAGGTGTCAATGCACCTCTATTTATGAGATGTCAATGCACCTCTATTTATGAGATGTCAATGCACCTCTATTTATGAGATTCCAATGCACCTCTATCTATGAGATATCAATGCACCCCTATTTATGAGATGTCAAAAAGCCTAGCTTTTTTCCCCTTATTTTTCAAAAACGGCCTGGTAAATATATTAGGAAGTGGATAGTATTTATGAGATGTCAATGCACCTCTATTTATGAGATGTCAATGCACCCCTATTTATGAGATGTCAATGCACCTTTATTTCTGAGATGTCAATGCACCTCTATTTATGTCTACTAACTGTGGTGTAGCGATTATCATACATGTCTACAGACCACGAGGCCCTGGGTTCAAGCCTGGGTTGGGTAGACACGCCAGTACACGACAGCTGGTTATCAAAGGCCGTGGACATTGACTTGGTTGTCGATGTTATGTCTGTCCGTACGTCGTACCTGTGTTCTCGTCCAGGTCGTATTAAGCGTTTCATGATGGCATTGTTACTCTTATGCCCGAATACGCAGGCGACGACCCCCGTCATTGTAATTGTGTGTTCACCCTCGTCGTCGTCGCCTCTATTTATGAGATGTGCCATAGTCTTGTTCTGGAGGCTTACTATATATGTTGTATTTATGGGGGTATATCTCAATTTTAAGCTTAAATATCGTCAAATGACAACTCCTGGACCCTGTTGAAACTGCCAGATTTTCAGTCCGGGGTAGGTCCTATTTTAAGGAGCCTGTAAAATACCTGAGCTAATAGATGTCCTGCAGCCGTTTTGTTCATATTTTGCAATAAAAATGTACAGACAGATTAAGTGAGAGACTATTTTGTCGTATAGATTGTAAGACTTTGCGATGTGTAATTGTATTCCTTGAAATCTGCAATCTCATTGACAAATATACTGTTACAAATATTTGAATGTTTAAAATGACTGTTTTGCACCAAAAAGCCTAGCTTTTTTCCCCTCATTTTTCAAAAACGGCCTGGTAAATATATTAGGAAGTGGATAGTATTTAGTCATGAAATTAATGAAGGTTTATCACAGAGTTCTAAGTTTCGCCGGGCAAAGACTTTTTTCACAGAGGTATTTAAAATTTGAAAATTATAACACTACATAAGACTTTAACGATAGTATAGCAAAGCATCATGGGAAATATCACAAGATGGCGATGTGCATGTCACGAAAATTTCTTTTTGTTCGTTATTTTAGGACCTCTCCTGGACTGATTTTGCGCCTTTAATTTTTTTTTTAAGGATCTAATATTCTAAGAACAGGAAGAAGTATTTAGGAATGAAATTACGGGAATTTTACATTCCGTCCACCATTTCTGACCCCAAAAATTTAGATTTTGCTTACGACTGTTACAGCCCGTGGACAGATCAGGTACTTTCTTGTTATGCAATTTGCCCTAAAAGCAAATTGTCTTCACATTTTTTGTAAGAAAAACGTTTCCCTTTTCTTTCTTTTTTTTTTTTTTTTTTTTTTTGGGGGGCTTTTTTGAGGAGGGGTGGGATTGGGAGAAAAACGTTTTTATTTGTTCTTGACCCATCGGCTCGAGCCACACATGCTATTCTGATAGACGAGGATGGTGGGTGGTTTACATTTTATTTCTATTTCGGAATGAAATTTTGATATATAAGCTTATAAATATATGGGCGAGTTACATGCAGTTTGCTGACGTTATATTATAGCTGTTATGTTACGTCATGCCATGAGCAAAGATGTCATTTTAGGCCTCTTTGAATGGGATGATTTTAATATCTCTACATTTCAAACCATATCTGTAACTCATAGATCCCCGTTCTTGTACTTTCTTCTATTCATTTATTCATACAAAATTCACACTTGCTTGCTTAACAGAATAGATGAATTGATAATAAACTTTTAATACCTTTTATTTGGTAACATTCTACAAATAATTGTGCTGCAATATCATAGGTTATTAGTTATATTTGTCTTTTTTGACAACCGTTAATTTGACTGGTCGAAGGGTTTATCAAAAAATATATCAAAGCGATAAACTCAACTCTTACCTTCAATTTCGTCATGGAACGCTGCAGTTAAGTCATGAGGCACGCCATCCCAAACAATGCTGATATCAGCAGGCCAATATTGGTCCACTGTACGGGTAGTTTCGTCCAATCTCCACACCTGATTACCCTTAAAAATGTATGTTTTGGAGTAGGACTGCCAGGTAAGAATGGCATCGATGTCACTGGGCAATCTAGGATCGATTTCTGAGATGAGATGAGGTCCAGACTCAAGATCAGTGTTGTGGTATACGTAGTAAGAATCGCCTGTGGATATAAAATGGTTTTAACTCTCAATGGTTTCACATCGCTTTAGTTACAAAATAGACACTATTGGCTTGATTTGGTTTAAGGGACTATGGCACAAAGCTGATGGCCAAAAATGATCGACATTCATAGGCGGCGATGCCGGGGCCCCCAATGTGTTTGTTGGGGGACGAATATCATTATGATCCCCCCTCAAAAAAATAAAGCATATGTGGATGGCTATTCCATTGTCTGGGTTTGTTCCCCCCTCAACATCCAAACTGGCAGTTGTTGTTCTCTTTCTGTTGGCGGACCGTCAAAGTTTAGACGATGCATTTCTTCATTGGATCCAATCTCTCCGACATACAGTAGGAGCCTAACACACATAGGAATTAAAACGGATTCGTTCTATGTTGATTTCTGTAACAGATGCCATTCTAATTTTGAAATCTATATGATATTCAGATTGTTTGTCAATAACAACTTTTCATAACAACTTGATTCTAGGGCAGTATATTGTATATTATCTTATTGAAACTCAGCGAACAACGCACCTTTAAAAACATAAAGCCTGTTTTGTTCCAGGCTCTCATATGCAGCGTCGATTTTACCGGGGAAAGTCCTGAAAGAAATCACTGGCCCGTTGATCTGCGGACACGAGCTGGTAGTCCCTCATACGCCAGTAGCGGTCACCCTAGAAATTGATCAAACATGACCCTTCATTAATGAACGATGCTCTGTGACATCCACTCCTAACTGCTTCATTGTAAACAAGCTGATCTCTGTTTTTATCTCTCAAATCCAAACCAATTTAATCATTGACATTTCAGCTCATATACCATAGGAAGGGGTCGGGGAATATTTGCACCTTTCAGCATATTTTCTGAACCTTTTTACCATTACCATTTAATTTCTATTTTCAGGGTGGGGGATCGTACGACCCTGTTAAAGCCACCCCCCCCCCCCCCGGCCACTGTCAATTAGGGCTGGGTGCCATGCTACCCAATATTTAACAGTTAGGAAACAATTGACATTTCTTAATGGGTGTACCAATGAGAGCTTCGGCGAAAGAAAGTCGTGTCTGCGGGCTGTGAATGGAAAAAGTGGCCGAATTAGATCGTAACTCCAATAACTTTACTTTTCATTCAGTGAAAAATAATAATTCTATGGTATATATCGTGTGCTGGCTTGTTAGTACTGTGAGCTAAGCTCACACCAATTTAGCATAAAAACCTATGGTAATGGCATGGTAGTTTACATTTCGCAGATACCACACATTTCTTTATCTTGGTGTCCGCATACAGGCAGTGAGGGATCTGTTTGACCTTTTCCCCATTTCGCCGCTGTATACCAGTAACTGTATATCATGTCTTGGGAGTTTCCTAGTAAAACTAAAACTGACTCAACATAATGCATGCAAGTTATATGATAATGACCCACTGCCCTTACCATTTTACAGGTATTAAAAACGTCATAATTCTAACAGTAATTTGAAAGCAAATTAAGATAACTGATGAAAGAAACATTTCCAGTGGAAAATACCAGATTTTTTCTAGTTTCAAACAAACAAGAAAAGCAATAAAGATCATCATTTAATCCATCGTTTCATTAATAAACGATGCACTATGACATTTTTTTTTAACTGCTTCATTGTAAACAAACTGATCTTTGTTTTTATCTCTCAAATCCAAACCAATTTATTCATTAGCTTTTCAGCTCATGCCATGTAGGGCGTTCTGCTTTATCTACATTGCAAGCAATTGGCATGTATATTTTTTAATTGAAAAATTAGTTTATTGGCCGAGCAAGTTTATGAAAGAGGACTTCAATAAAACAAACAAAATGGTATATACTTCAATATCTTATTCCGTCAAGGTGATATTTAATAAGTTTAATTATCTGTGTAGAAACAACTGTCTACTGAAGAAGGTCGGTGCCCTAATCATCACTTTCTTAACAATTAATGTACTTTCAAGAAAATTAATTTTATTTTTGTTTTGCTATTGAATTATTTTTCTTCAAACTTTCTTCAGGTGGTAAATTATAATTACCCTCACTTGATTCTGTTGTAGTACTTTCCTGACATACCCAATGGTTTTTGGGGCCAAACAATTGCAGTAATAAATGTCATAGGATACATAAAGACTTTAGGAATCTGGGAACTAGGGGACGTGATATCACAACTAATTTGATTTCAGTCGTTTCTATGCATAACTGATACAGAACTTTAAACTTAATATATTTCCTTAACAGGAATAAGATTTTTTGAATGCTTTCTTCACCATTTGTTTCTTTTCATGAAATGCATATCGGATTTATTACTTACTTTAAAGAAAAAAGTGTCGCCTCGGTAGTACACAATCGCGTCGAATTCGACGTCACATCCAGGAATAGGTTGCTTTGTAGTGTGGGCTGCGTCCGTTACTTTGTCGGTAGTTTCCTTAGTTTGAGTCTTTGAAGTCGTAGTCGTTGGAGAGACAATTGTAGAGGAAGTTGTGGTGGTCTTAACAGTTCGTTGTGTGGTTGATGGTTCATTTTCGGGAGGGTTTGGATCATATGGACGGCCTTTGTACGAGAAAATGATAAACACTTTATGAACATGTTTTTTGGGGTGGTTTCAACACCAAGTACAAATGTGATTTGCATTATCAAAGAACTTTGGCTTCCTTCTCTTAAAAAGATAAATATTTGTACCTATTTATGTCATTAGAATGGGATGAGTTTGAAAACTGGGAAATTTGGTATGTCAAAAAATATATTCCATTTCCTATAAGAGCTTTTGTGAACAGACTTTAAATCTGGTTGATGTTACTTTGTAACCTCTGAAAGATTTGAGTTGTATAATCTTAAAGTGGCGGCCACCTTGATTTACGATACGACCCATAACTTATTCCCCATTTCGGGACGTCCGTAAGGTGAAAAGACTTGTCCCCATTATCACGTGGAAATATAAAAATAAATACAATTTTTCTGCCTTGAAATAAATGCATGTATGGTGCACATCTTGGTTATATACAGGATCGTGGATGGGAATTACAGCCCTGCTTTACAGATTGAGAAAACATTTAACAGATGTTACCGACCCAAAGAGCTTCCAAGCTCATTGACCAACCTATGCTGTAAAATATGAAGTCTTTGCGTTGGTCTCAGGTGCGTCCTTGGTATAAGACGTCCATACCCTTTAAACTTTGTTATCATTGAGCACAAAGGTATGCGTTTTATCAATCTTTTTTAAGTGTGCCACTATTTAAAAAATAGAAAAATAAAAGCGTTTCTTACCTCCATACAAAGCGCCTATTCCAAGGACATCATCATATGGAAGCGTGAAATCCTGTATGTATCCTGGATAAAACGGCGCCATCAATGCGTTGGGATTCAGCGAATGCGACAAACCAAGACCATGGCCGATCTCATGAGCAGCCACTTGAAACAGATTGTACGTTCCTGAAATTGGGTTTAAATTATGTAATTGTGACAATAAAAGGCATTTTAATCACAGAATAAAAGGGTAAGCGTTACACATGCTTGGACGGGTTCAGATTTGCAGATGAAGTATAGGCCTATCTATAGCAAGCCATTTTCGGTGAGGGGAAGGGTCGATGAACAAAGGATGCTGCTTCAGTGCTTCTGGCATCTGAAAATTAACTTGTGACCTTTTGCCATTTATACGTTTTTTTGCGGGAGGGGGGTGTTATCGTACTACCAAATTGCTCCACCTACAATCACAGTATCCACAAGTAAAAATATGATAACCTCATATAGTTTAGAGGGCAAAAAGGTACTAACTACTTACCATATTTCCCTGCAAAGTCAAAAATTTCAGAGCCGTCAAAGTGCACATCTCCATCCAGGTCATAATATCCACCAGTGGGTAAAAAGGCATGGGCAAGGGTACCACCAGGGCCATCGAATGGGTACGGATCACCATGATCGTAGGATCCAAATAAGATATACATATCGGCGTATCCGTCTACCTCTGTGAATTGGAGGGGTGTGACGTCGCTCCAAACTTGAAATGCCCTTTCAATTGCATCTCTCGTTTGAAAGTAGGAAATCTCCTCCTCTGGCGGGTAGTTCAAAAATCTGCATAATGGTTACAAAGAAAATTATTCTATGATATGATCAAAATGTGTGGAGGGTACGAGGCTAAAACATATTTGACCGACTAGTGTAATAAAAGAAATGCCTTACAAACATAGATCAGAAATATCAAAAAAGAAAAAAACATCAACCTTTAAAAAAACCTTATAGCACTAAATTTAGTTCAAATTTGTCTACAATATAAACATTTACAGACTGGGCGCAATATTTATAAACAAAAACGAGTCTCAAACCTGCAGACCTGGGTCAATCAACATACAAGATCACACCCTCAAGATGACGTAATGAAGATTAAGACAATTCATTATTACCTATTCTAATCATCTCATTAATATGCAAAGCGTACCCACCTGTAAGTAAGATCAGTTTTTGACCATTTACTGCCGTCGATGACGTATTGTTGCGGACTTGAGGTGTTGAACATCTCCACGGGATCAGCGACACCACAGCGAGGCCTATCCATCATTTCAAGAGTCTTATCCGTGAGTTTGCCCGTCGCCCTCAAACCCATCAGCATCTGCATCTTCTGGATCATCGTAAGCTCTTCTTGTCCGCTCCCGCTGTCCATGTGCTTCATGTACCCGTACTGGCTCATATATTGCTGTGTGGAAATAAAGGGTTGATATTTATTATAGCAGACAACCGCAGTCATCGTTGTTATCGTTATAACCAACGTCATTGTCATCGTTATCATTGTCGACACCCCTTAAGTTTTATGGACGTGTATGCAATATATCCAAGGCTATGACTGTATATTTGAGAAAACTTTTCTTAAAATCGGCTAAAAATTGATCATTTTATGACCTGCATGCAAATTCTACGCTAATTTGTGACGTACGACAGGGCAATAGGAATATTTTGTTATCTAAAGCCTATGTTTTTAATTGTCTGTAATCATTCTTTTAATTCACCTTTTTTCCTTTAAAAAACGCGTTAATGATGTAACTGTTCAGATGTTTAGTGAATTGAAGTGCCCCGCTGTAATGCCGTCCACTTCTTTTCGGATTTTTGACGAAAGTTACATTTAGTAGTGGGACAAGTATTAACTTATTTGCTAAAAGCTTAATTCGGGAGAATAATATAGTACTGAAATTAATGTGTGTAAACAGTCATAACAATGCTGAATCTAAAAGCAAAAAGAAGAAAATGAACTAAATCCAATCAGTTTGTCACAGTCTGAAATGAATCCTTTTAAGGTTTAACTTTCCCCAGCTTGGAATCTGAAAAAAAAGTGGTTACTCACATGTAATTCGTCATTTTTTAGCTTATATTATTATTATTTCTTTAAAAAATCTGAATTTCCGGGATAAATCATCACTATGTCATCATATTTTGTTGCTAAAACAGTAAAACAATAAAACAAGATTAAACACATTTAAAAACAAACTTACCCTTGATTTCATTCTTTTCTGGTGCATTGTCATTTTTCTTTCAGGGCGCTGATCATTTATCAACATAGGTGATAACCTCATACCACCACCACGTCTTGTCGAACCAGCCGTACCTCCATCTCCCGTCCCTGTCATGTTTGGAGCACTACCTCCTGCAACGCCTGGGTCCTGCTGGTTGACATTGTTAGTTCTCGTTCGCTTTGTATTCTTTGTTGGTCTCGCTTCAATTAAACTTAAAAACAAAAACACAGAAAGTCCTAAGGTGAAAATGTATGAAAGACGCATCTTTAAAGGTATTGCTAATTGATCGAATACAAAAAGAAAATTATTGCAACTGATAATCGAAATCAGTTTTTCAGACCAGAGATTCACTTTCAAATGAATTCAAATGATTGAACAACCATATTTATACACTTTGCCACGACTGGTATCGCATTAACAACTTCCGTTTTCTATTGAAATCCGAAGTATTACTTGGAACTGATAGGAATGACGTTACACCGAATCAACGGAAACATACGTCTACTGACAAATAGGTCACTTTAACAGTTTAAAGGGATGTATAACTTTTCGATATGTAATATTAATGTTTAGTAAACACATTGACCCTTTCTCAAACTGAAGCATTTGGAATTATATTCAACATGACCTAGAGCAGTGGGGAGCCGTAGAGGACGTGTGTCTACTTTCCAAATTTTTTTAAACAAAAGAAAGGTTTAATAAAATGGGAAACTTGATCAATTAGGCTAACTGGCAGAATTGATGAAATTTTCTATTTGTTTCTCTTAAATTTCATCGCAGTATAAACAGTTAAATATCTGCAATTTTATTCACCGTGAGAATCCACGTTTACAGAATACACCCACAAAGTAAGATTATCTGTATGTTTACACTTAAGTTTTCTTCAAAAAGTTATCTGGCCAGGCAGCTTGAAATGGGAAAGGTCAAAGAACATTAGGCGTGAGGTCGGGAAGGGGACAAACTGCCTCAGAGAGGATTTTACCCTCCCGGTTATATGCTCTCTTCACAGTTGGAATTAGTGTGAAATTGGGGAACTATCAAAATGAAACTGAAAAAAAAAAGGAGAACAAAAATCAGTTACCAACATATTAACACTGAGAAAGTATTGTTTTCTCTTTATTTGTTTTATTTGAATTGTTTTCTTCTTACCTTTTCTTACACGTTTCAGATTTCTTTCCATGTACCGCGGTACCAGTATATAGGGAAGGAGTGCGTGTGCAATTTTACTGATCTACCTACTGTGGTCAGGTGGTGTAGCGGTTATCATACCTGTCTACAGACCACGAGGCCCTGGGTTCAAGCCTGGGTTGGGTAGACACACCAGTGTACCACAACTGGTTATCAAAGGCCGTGGACATTGACTTGGTTGTCGATGTTATGTCTGTCCGTACGTCGTACCTGTGTTCTCGTCCGGGTCGTATTAAGCGTTTCGTGATAACATTGTTACTATCATAACCGAATACGCAGGCGACGACCCCGTCATTGTAATTGTGTGTTCACTCGTCGTCGTCGTGCAATTTCACTTTGTGATACAATTTGACAAACTTTTTTACACTTGTCCAACATTCTGACATTGTGACGTTTCAACGAACTTATTGTGCAACGATAAAATGATTACTATTTTGATTGAGTTGACTAGGGAGCTGTACTTTTACCTTAACAACAGATTCAAAGGTACCTGGAGGGTATCACTCCCGCCCTGACTCATTTTAGAAAGTGCGTTTTTTCAGCAAATAATTCAAATTAAGCGATTATGGGTGTAGGAATATATCCTGGAAATCTATGCGTAGGAAAATAGACTAGACGATACATACTTCACCAAGTTTAAAAGTGTGCGTGTGGGGGAGGGGGAGGGGAGGTGAAGTATATTTTTTTTCGGTGAAAATTATTATTTTTTGCTTAACAAAATAATAATTAATACTTTTCTATTCTAGCAGGCGATTCTTCTATTTTTTTAGGGTGGAAGGAGTTATAACGTCTGAAACTTTCAGCTAGTAACCCGAGAAAAGATTCTTTCTTAGCCCATGGTGAGATTATGATGAGACCAAAAGTTGTGACTTAGGTGCGTATTTTGTCACAGGAATAGCAGATTGAAAACTAGAATTAATACCTTTCAATCCACATCTAATTTCTAGGAGCTTGAGGCCAAGCGGTCACTTCTCAATCCCCATGTTTTGTTGTGCATATAGTTTCCTGTAGCATTATTTACGATAATGACAGGAACAGAAGTCTCTTCAGCTGTTCAGTTTGAGTTTCTATGGCAAGGTTTCTTTATCTGTTTTGGCAAATACTCAGAATAGAAAATATTTTCTTGTAAATGCAGTAATGCAAGGTGGCGTTGGTGGCACAATTACTGTTAACATACATTTCTGCAGTGTCAGTTTTATGCAAGTAAGGATACAATAAAGAATTAAAATATGGGCAGCAATATTTCTTCGAATTTGACAAATTGCCAAAGGACAAAACTTCGTTAAAGGCTTATTGTTAATGACCGTACTTTTTTTATCTATAGTTTTCAATACTTATAGGATTTTTAGTTAAAATGAATTTATTTAGGAGGAGGAATACGCATGTTTCCGAGTATGTGCCCTATTTCATGGATCGCACCCGGTGGGAAATTTCAGCAACATTTAATACTGACACTTATATGATTATGTTTAAATCAACTCCATAAAGCCACTTAGCCACAAGCCATCATGCTATAAACCCACAATTCAATGATCATCGATCGTGGCAGTGAAAAAGGGATTTTTTTTTGAAAGGGAAGAGGGGATCAGTGAATGAAAAATGTCGCCAGTAGACAATTGGCCGTAAAACATTCGATAGAACCGTGGCTATCAATCGCAGTTGATTAAAAAAAAATGTTTAAGAAAAACCACGGTTTTGTTATAAATGCAGTGAACCCTAAAAAGCAGAAGCAGTTCGACGGTTTAAAAAGGGGAGGGGGGAGACAGATCCTCCACTCTTTTGTAATTCAATAAGAAAATAGTGACAAGATATTGAATAAAGGTACCTCTTTATAGTAATTTTCCCTCCAAATGTAAAAACAGTCTTCTGTACAACCTCCCCATCCCCTCAATTGACTTTGACTACATTTATAGAAAAATGTACGGGTTTATACCACTGGCGTAGTCAGGATTTTTCACTAGGGGTGGGGGTTGATTATTGAGATTTGTTTTGCACCAATATAAGAAAAGGGTCTAAGGGTAGGCCGGGTGTTTTTTTCTCTAATATTATTTTTTGGGTATTGATGCTATGCTAATGGTTTATACATTAAAACTTAGATGTTTGTGAATTCTCTACCACTTTAATTTCCAGCGTCTTTTAAGTTGTTGTTGGTGTAATAAACCGATGACCTCATCCTTTTCCAAATCATGCCGTTCGTAGGTCGGGTCTCATTGGATTTCTAGGTGTCACTCTGCCACCTGTTCGATCTTTGTCAGTTTGTCTCGTCGGAATAAATAAGAAATGAAACTTATTCATTCTTTATATCAATTCAATAAAGATTTGTATTTAAGTTGTTTAACGAAAAAGGTCTAAAAGTTTATGATAAATTTTCTCTTTAAAAAGAATATGAAAATTTTCTACTGAATAGAATGTAAATCACCTGTCTCTTTTTTACCACTTTTCAAGACATTTTAAACGAAATTAACCAAGTTTTCAAAAGGTAAAGACATTTTAAGTACGCCTATCTATAGGCGGCGATCCCGGGAGTGCGGGACATGTAATTTTGTTGAGGGGTGAATATGTTTATGTCCCCCTAAAAACATGAAGCTATATGAAAGTTCCTTTAAAGTGTCTTCATTAATTGCAATCTGCATCTGGTCTTCCAATGTAGAGGGATAAAAGAGATGTCCGGTAGATACTTTTTGATCCTGGTAATTGCTGAAAATCCTCGTTCACAAGAAGGCGAGTATACTGGAAACGCTATCATACTTTGAATTGTTTTAAACATTAGTGGAAACTTGGCCTTGTTGTCCACCACAATATCTACAAGATGCTGAAAATCCCGACGTTTGACTTTGATTGTTTCAACATCCATCTTAAGAGATGTTTATTCATCTTAAGAGATGTCCTTTATCTTAAGAGAGATGTCCATTCATCTTGGACATTTGTTACGAGGGTAGAAATACCAAAGAATTTATGACTAGGATTGCCAGTAATTTCATTTGGGATAGTAAAGAAAAATGGTATTTCATACTACCGAAATATTTTCAGTATATTTCTTACTCAAAGAAACCTTTATTTTGGACGCCAAGTGTTATTTTTCTGATAGATAAAATCTTAATTTTTCATTTTTTTGGTCGCCAAGATTTAAATTGTCATCGCCATGCTAACCATGGCAACCGGAATCGTCGATGGTTGTTTCAGGTATTTCCAACAGTACTCAAGTCACATTCTGTGGATTATAGAAATCTATATTTTATCATTTTATGCCAATGTTACTGTAAAGATATTTATTGTTGGGAAGAGGAAGACGCGAGAGTAAACAATATAATGACAAAAGGGTTCAGGGCATATTTTTTGTTGAAAATGTGGTAAAAAGTATGGAATCAATTCAATTCAACTTCGTCACTATTATTTGTTTAGACATGATAATTATCATCTACGAATTGTGGAATTTAACTTTGCTTTTCTACATATAACTGAGCAAAACCTTTCAGCTTATAGGCTGGACAACCATCCGACAAGAGCGGCGATTCATAGTGCCAATGATGTTTATACGTTCTTGGTGGTGTACGTGCAGAGCGATTAGATAAGTAATATATTTGGAGGACATGCATATGCTTATAACCTAATAACCCAAAGAACTGATCAGAACGGAAAATTAAAGATGAATGACCGCAATGAAAATCGTTATTATGCCAAACATATATCATGGAACATGGATGGCTAAATAATATTTCTAAGAAAATCCCTTCTACTGTTAAAAAACTGAAGTTACGTAATGTAGAAACAGCTGTTAATCTGTTTATTTTTGTCTGAAATGTGGTCTGAAGAAATAAAGACAAAAACATAAAAGGTACTTTTCAAAAAGCATGTTTGATTTATATAAGGCCAACGGTGACCTAGTAATCCTTAACACATTAAGACATACATGCTGATACTTTTCAGAAAAAAATGTTTGAATTATATCAGGCTAACGGTGACCTAGTAACCCTCAACACATTTGATTTAATTTATTTTTCATCTTCAGATCAGTTTACAACAATAATATACATAAATCATAGCAAGAAGGTTGCACAATATAATATTCATAAACATTTAAAAAAAAAATGAACATAGAGCACACACTTAATAGCTATAAACGTGATGTAGGGTAATTAACTGAAAGAAGATAAAAGACCAGAAACAAGTAATCTTTTCTAGTCTGGCCTTTGGAAATGAATAATAATAGTATCGAAATGCAACCCTACCCCCGCCCCCACCTCCATCCCTTTCTCTTTCCAACCCCGTACACCGGCCCATACATGCTGACATAGGAAGCAGTAAATTATGCACACTTCATACAGTATTTCAATAGGCCTACATTTTTTGCGATATAAGAAACAACTGGGAAGCAATTTTTACCAATTTATCAAGAATAGAAAGTATATAATAGTTTTAATTACCCAAAATTTCTAAAGTGAGGCCATCCGAAATTGGAACCAGATTTCCAGGGCCTTTATCTATAACTGCTAAAGTGACAATAACGGGGGGTATGGGGGTGGTCAGCTACCCCACCAGTGGCGGCGGGGAAAAATATTGGGGGTGGGGCTGAAATGGACAATGATTTTGGCTGAAGCCGAAGGATTAGCCGCGAGCGCATAGTGTGAAGCCTAAAGGTCGCGGGGTCCAGAGGTCCGCCTAAGTGCCCCTTGTAGAGTAACTAGATTTTCTTGCAGGGTGCAAAAACATACACAATTCCGAACCCCTCCCCGCTCTCCTCCCCTGTTATCGACAATTTTTGGGGAAGCATCGGATATTTTGAGGTGAAAATTGAAAAATTTGAGGGACTTAAATTTTTAGCACAAAATAAAAATAAAAATTGAACAAAATGTCGGATAATTTGAGAAAAAAACTACAGATATTTTGAAAAAAATCGGATATAGGGACTATTGAGCAAAAAAATACAGAGATTTTGGGAAAAGTCAGATGTTTAAAAATTCGTTTTTCGCAAATTTTGTGATCCTTTTTCTTAAGATTTTGGAAATTAGAATCTGCACAAATATTATACACAAGGGATTCCCCTTGCTCTCCTCCTTTTAGCTACGCCACTGATCCAGGTGAAAAGCTCCATTTGCATTCTAAATGATACGCAAAAATCCACTTGCGTCACCCCCCCCTCCCATATTTTCAGCCCCTCTCTCAGCCCTCCTCCCCCAGCCCCTCGCCAGTGACTACATACTACTTACGTGACTTAAACAGTTTAACATGTCATGCTCACAACCTGACAGTTTGATAAATGATCTTTCGATCTGTGGTTGATCAGCTTTACGGAAGCTGTCATTGATCATTGGTTTCGTGGAGACAAGACACTGAGTCGGTGTCTCCACGAAACCAATGAGTCACAACATATTGAATGTGGTTTAAACAATCACGGAAACCACGTTCAACTCATGCTCAATCATTTCCCTTTTTATTTTCTGATGATTCTTTGGCTAAGTAAATTATAGAAATAGTATATGATTAATCGAAAGGACAATTCAAAATTCACTTATAATCTTTAGACTGGGTATACCCGCATTCTACACTCTGCAAAGTGGCCCCCATTTGTCCCCTATGCGTTACGATCAAACAACCTTGCCTGACAGTGGGATTTACGTGGATAGGGATTTAGTTTAGAAAAGTTTAAATTCATACGGCGAACAAGATACTTATCAAGAATTTTAATCATGCACAAGAAATCCAAAGAAAATTGGAAATCTTAATCACATGGATCAAACGGAGTAGTTATATTAGTCTAATTTACAAAATAATTCAATTGGATTGGGTCCGCATTATTTGAAAAGTGGAAAACATTACTATCTGTAGGCCTATATGTGGGGACATGAGAAAGGTAATTTTATCAAGTTGGGGTGTCGTGTGCAATTGACTAACATTTGCTAAACTTTTCAACAATTTCTAAAGAAAGAAAAAATCACAATGACATCATTTGGCAGTATTAACCAGTGGACCCAGCCGACACAACATTTCATAAGCTGATGAAATGTCAGTTGGTGATGACATTTTGATACCTATAGGGCCTAATTAAATCAACCAAATTAAATCACGAACAGTTTCAAGCTCGTTAGCTTTCATTACATTTTATTTATGTTCTATTTTAATATGAATATACGAACATAACTTTTATAATGCTAGCAAATGACAAGGCATTTCATCATGATGGAGTTTTTCAATAAATTAAGAGGCATCTTTCATTTAGAAAAGAGGCACTTTTGAAAAATACTTTTAAAAGCATGGGAAAACTTGCATCTCCAGTTTCTACGGTGAACCATGATAAAGCAGTGGTCTCTGATTAAGCAGTGACCTCTCATAAAGCAATGGGCTTTGATTAAACAATGGGTCCCAATTAAGCAATGAGCCTTAATTAGGCAGTGGGCCTTGATTGTGCAGTGTACCCTGATTAAGCAGTGGGCCCTGATTGAGTAGTGTACCCTGATTAAGCAGTAGGCCTTGCTTAATCAGTGCACCCTAATTAAGCAGTGGTCCCTGATTAAGCAGTGGGCCCTGATAAAGCAGTGGGTCCTGATTAAGCAATGGACCCTAATTAAGCAGTAGGCCCTGATTAAGTAGTGGGCCCTGATTAAGCAGTGGTCCTTGATTAAGCAATGGGCCCTAATTAAGCAATGGGTCATGATTAAGTAGTGAGCCCTGATTATGCAGTGAGCCCTAATTAAGCAGTGGGCCCTGGTTGAGTAGTGGTCCTTAATTAAGCAGTGAACCCTGATTAAGCAGTGGGCTTTAATTAAGCAATGGGCCCTGATTAAGCAGTGGGTCCTTATTAAGCACTGGGCCATAATTAAGCAGTCGACAATCCTGATTAAGTAGTGGCCCTAATTAAGCAGTAAGTCCTAATTAAGCAGTGAGCCCTAATTAAGCAGTAAGTCCTACTTAAGTAGTGATCCCTGATTAAGCAGTAAGTCCTAATTAAGCAGTGAGTCCTGATTATGCAGTGAGCCCTGATTATGTAGTGAGCCCTGATTATGTAGTGAGCCCTGATTATGTAGTGAGCCCTGATTATGTAGTGAGCCCTGATTATGTAGAGCCCTGATTATGTAGTGAGCCCTGATTATGTAGTGAGCCCTGATTATGTAGTGAGCCCTGATTATGTAGTGAGCCCTGATTATGTAGTGAGCCCTGATTATGTAGTGAGCCCTGATTATGTAGTGAGCCCTGATTATGTAGTAAGCCCTGATTAAGCAGTAAGTTCTAATTAAGCAGGGGCCCTGATTATGTAGTGAGCCCTGATTATGTAGTGAGCCCTAATTAAGCACTGGTTCTGATTTAGTAGTGTCCTAATTAAGTATTGTGCACTGATTAAATAGTGTGCCCTAATTAAGCAGTGGGCCCTGATTAAGTAGTGGTCCTTGAATTAACAGTGGTCCCTAATTAAGCAGTGAGCCTTGATTATGCAGTGTACCCTGATTAGGCAGTGGGCCCTGATTGAGCAGTGTACCCTGATTGAACAGTGGGCCTTGCTTAATCAGTGTACCCTGATTAAGCAGTGGCCCCTGATTAAGCAGTGGGCCCTGATAAAGCAGTGGGCCCTGATTAAGCAATGGACCCTAATTAAGCAATATGCTCTGATTAAGTAGTGGGCCCTGATTAAGCAGTGGGCCTTGATTTAGCAATGGGCCCTAATTAAGCAATGGGCCATGATTCAGCAGTGGGCCTTGATTAACCAGTGGGCCCTGATTATGCAGTGAGCCCTAATTAAGCAGTGGGCCCTGATTGAGTTGTGGTCCCTTATTTAAGCCAGTGAGCCCTGATTAAGCAGTGGGCCTTAATTAAGAAATGGGCCCTGATTAAGCAGTGGGCCCTGATTAAGCAGTGGGCCCTTTTTAAGCACTGGGCCCTGATCAAGCAGTTGACAATCCTGATTAAGTGGTGGCCCTAATTAAGCAGTAAGCTCTATCAAGCAGTGAGCCCTGATTGGGCAGTGAGTCCTAATTAAGCACCGAGTCCAATTGAATAGTGTGTCCTAATTAAGTATTGTGCACTGCTTAGATAGTGTGCCCTAATTAAGCAGTGGGCCCTGATTAAGTAGTGGTCCTTGAATTAGCAGTGGTCCCTAATTAAGCAGTGGGCCTTGATTGTGCAGTGTACCCTGATTAAGCAGTGGGCTCTGAATGAGCAGTGTACCCTGATTAAGCAGTGGGCCTAATCAAGCAGTGGTCCCTGATTAAGCAGTGGGCCCAGATAAAGCAGTGGGCCCTGGTTAAGCAATGGACCTTAATTAAGCAGTGCACCATAATTAAGCAGTGGGCCCTGATTAAGCAGTGGGCCCTGATAAAGCAGTGGGCCCTGCTTAAGCAATGGACCCTAATTAAGCAGTGCACCATAATTAAGCAGTGGGCCCTGATTAAGAAGTGGGCCCTGATTAAGCAGTGGGCTCTGATTGAGCAGTGTGCCCTGATTAAGCAGAGGGCCCTGATTAAGCAGAGGGCCCTGATTAAGCAGTGAGCACCAATCATGCAATGAGCCCCGATCATGCAGTGAGCCTCGATCATGCAGTGAGCCCCGATCATGCAGTGAACCCCAATTAAGCAGTGAGCCTTGATCAATTATGTATCTTTGGAGGGGTTACTATTCATTATCAAAAATGACCATTTTTTTTACTGCAAAAAAATTGACCTCTATTTTTTTTTAAATTGCATTTGAAACAACTTACAAAAATGAACATGCTTTTTGTGTATTTAAGTGCTGTTTTTTTGTTAAAAGACATAGTGTTTAGGGGGAAAATACAAAACAAAATTGATTGAGGGGAAATTACAAAAACAGAAGAATTCAATGTTATGCGATTGATGGTCAGGGGGGAATGAGTGAAAATATAACTGTTCAAAAATTTGTCACTAAGTACCCGGGGCTGACTGCTCGGGCCGACTCCCCAGGGCTGACTACCAGGGGCTGATTCCCCTTGCAAGACTCATATCCCTGGGCCCTTTGCTATCATTTTTTCATTTTGTTTTATAAAACTTTAAAGAGAACATAATATGAAGCAGGGTAGATGAGAGATTCAAAATGATCTTTTTTAAAATCAAATAATCAGAATTTCATATAACATTATTCTTGTTGAACAGCAATAAAACAAATCAGGTTTTACTTTACAATTTGTGTAACATTACAGCTGTGGAGAATAAGGAATCTGCAGGTAAATTTCCTCCAATTTTGAGAGAGAAAAAAACGATCAGAAAATTGATGAGTTTGGTAGCATTTTCCTTTTGAAGAAACCTTGAGCAGAACAGGCTCAAAAAAGTGCTGAATGAAAGGAAAAACAGATCATTTTCCTTTTTCCAATATTTTGTGGTAAAGATTCTAAGATTGATTATCCGAAACACCAAAACAAAGTAGATCATTATGTGGAATTGTAAAAGGTAAAACTGTCTAGCTATTATGCACTGAGTAATAAACTTTTTTCAACATAAAAATGTCTAAAAAAAATATTAAACATCGTCATTTGTGATTACATCAACTTCAGTTATTTATTTGAATGAGTCAATGAATATACTTCCAATTGATTAAAACAACAAAGATAAAATGTTATCGATCTGTTTAAGACATAAAAATGCTGCAGATCAATTATCCATTCTTCTTGTAAATACATTAACAAAAACAGGAATAACTCTAAATCTATTCAAACATTGGAAAATATAAGCATGCAATCACTTATATAAAAGCTTTAAATCTATGTGAAGAAATAGGCTTCAGTTCCCAGCCTATTTGTATGACTCTCCCATTCCATGATAAAACATTGAAGTCCAAAACTAAGGATAGCTTGGTTGATAAATGTCCTTTCTAAAATAAATACGATTCAGGGGACATTACTTTGACTTAATTAAACTGTCATTTGACGTTCTTAATATACTGATCTACCTGACAGTAGGCCTACTGGAGCTGGAAATACTCATCTTAAACTAAGAAAAGTGATATTTTGGGGTTATACTTTTGTGCCACAACACCATTCGCACAAACTAATCAGATTTAGTACCTTTTAGTCTTTTATAGTTAATTTTCACATCAAAATTACCAGAGGCAAATAAAAAGTTATTGGGGAACATCATGACCCTGGAAATTTCCAATTTGCTTTTGACTTAATTGGTTTATAACGTCCTAACTGACCTCCATTGGGGTATTTATGTCAAGATACCCACGCCGCCGTTTTATTAATCAGTTGTGGAGCACTGGTTGGAGACCCACCGGGAATTAAACACAGGACAATAAATTGGAAATTTGAAGCTTTAGCACTCTGCCTCAAAGGTCTTTTGTCTGGAAAATTAATTTTCATTGTGGTTGATACACTCAATGTTGCTTCAAGGCTTGATATCGTGTTAACATGGATAATGTGGAGATAAAGAATACAATGCAATCCAACGTTTCTGATTGGTCAAAATATTTACACAATAATTGACAAGCCAATCAATTACTGCTGCGGAAGTGGGCGGAAGTTTGTATCAAATTTTTTTGGTGTTGGGTTATGCAAATTTCTTGTGACGTAAAGTATATAAACATGTACCAGCAACATTAGCTAAATTGCTTTAAAATGAACTTAAATTTTTTATAATAATATACCCCTTATATATAAAAATAATTTCATCAAAATCAGTTACACTTTGACCATTTTACAGCATTTTGCACATTTTATGCAAATATTGTGATGTATTGCTTTGGTATTTTCCTTTGTAATTTTTTTTTTTTTTTATACATATCTTTCATAAATATTTAAAGTGGTGCAGGAAATTATAACCACAATATTTTGAGTCTCTGCTATGCCCCCTATAAACTTTTAGCATTTTTAGTGAGTAAGATTTAGAAAAGAAATTCAAAGAATTACATAAAGATTTTGAGCTGTTCACTCAGTCATACAACATAAATTTTGCATGAATTAAAATCTAAAAGTTGTTTTTCTTCTTTAAGATTCCAAAACTGATATGGTCAAATTTGAACAATCTTTCAACCAATAGGCCTTTAACACTCTTGCACCAATGCTAATTTTCATCAGTAAACTACAACATGATATGGAAAAAATACATGGTCATTGACAAATATGTGACACTGGAAAAAGCACCTTTTAAATCGCTGTTTCTTCAAAAACATGAGGGTGTTACAACCAAAACTGTTCCAAGGACTATCCTAAGCTGGGTGGTGAAGTTGGGTGGTGAAGCTTGATGCAAGCAGTAATGGTAAAACATGCTAAGATAATTACATTATCTTGCTGTCCTCCAAATGCAGATGAAGAAGCACCATCAAGAAGTCTCTGGTATGACCCGACCATGGATCAAACCCAGGCATCCCCAGGCCCCATGCCTCCCCAGGAAGGAAGGCCTCCCCAGGAATGAACCTAGGCCTTCCCAGGCCTCCCCGGGAACAAACCCAGGCCTCCCCAGGAATAAACCCATGCCTCCCCAGGAAGGAAGCCAGGCCTTCCCAGGAATGAACCTAGGCCTCCCCAGGAATAACCCAGGCCTCCCCAGGAACAAACCCAGGCCTCCCCAGGAACAAACCCAGGCTTTCCCAGGAACAAACCCAGGCCTCCCTGGGGTCTCCCAAAGTCAACCAGTTTCTTACTAGCCAAGAGAAGTCTGACATATATTATAAATTGCTTACAGCATTCTTCAAAAGGTACAAAAGGGAACAAAATATTTATTTCACAGATTAAATTATGATCATGCTGGTAGACAATAGATGACTACATATGCCTGAGCTGGAATGAATGAAAGGTATTACACAATAAACTAATAATAGACTTCCTTCAACTAGCATTACCAAAGTCATAAAGTGATTATGGTTGGTCTAAGCTGAATATGAATAATCATAGGCAAGGGACATTCAATACCGTTGGATGCATTAATTTGTATTGATTTTTTAAGACTGTGGAATATCATACCTTTACTTATTAATTGAATGCTCATTTGATCCTATGATAACGCAGCATTAACATAGCAACTTATAACATCATCATTTATCTGGTCCAAGATGGCCAACAAAATAAACAAAAGATTTAATTGAGCTTAACACAATCTACCTCATTTCTTCTACCTCTAAATCTGCATTTTGATTAAATGATAAAACTTGAACAATTAAGCTCCCTCACAGCTAAATGAGAAACAAATGCACGAAATGTGAAAATAGTCTGAAATATCTCTCCATAATCAAAACTTCTGCAAAATTCATAAAATTTCTGATAATGAAATGAAACATATTTTGCACACAAGTAATACTTCAAGTAATTAATATATGTCTTATTTTGATGACTTTTGATTCCAAATTAAATGTGTACATCAAAAAATAATTTCATATCTAAGCTTTTCTAGCAAAACTTCATTGTGGAATGTCAATACAAAGAAAACATTTTACAAGTTTTGAATGCACCATGCAGAATCACACCAAGGGAGCTATTAGCTCTAGTACCAGTTCTCACGATCCCTTCAGAATACCAATATATTCTAAATATTTAATGTCTGGATTTTCATGGACAAAAAGCTACCATTTTTGTTGGTAAAAATAATAAAATACAAAGAAGAAAACCATTCGCAATGGACCCTTCAAAGTCTCACACCAGTCAGCTGTTAATTACAAATTCCAGAATACTTTTCTTTACTGTAAATACAACAAAATACTTTAACATTTTGAGTTGCACAGCTTCAATTCATTTCTAATGGGCAATAGCCCCACCCAATCTACCAGTTTTTCCAGCCTTTCAATGGACCCTCTAGAGTCTCATACAGTGCATCATAGATGCCATCACAATTGCTGCTTTGGGTCAGCTCAAAATATTTGTTCTCATCAAAATTCTCATCGGAGAGAATGTACTTCAAGCAGTCCTTCCTCAAAGTGTCACAACCATGCTGCTGGGCAAACAGGAAGATACTGACAATGTTTGATACGTTCCAGTGCTGACGCATAAATTTGCCAATGCAATGTTGAAGTTCTGGGATCAAGTAGCATCCTGTCATTGCAATAAGGTCCATACACTCCTGTCTTGAAAGTTTGCACATCCCTTTGATAACATTGCATTTTTGCTCCATACACCCTGAGAAATAATGAACAATGACTTCAAGGCACTTGTAAGGAATGTCATTAAGTCTTATGACATCATTCATTGATTCTTTGTAGTGACCGCCAAGCAGGCGTGAAAAATAATCTGAAAATTGACACAGAGTCTCACGATTTGCCTTTATGGTTGATCCATCATCTAGCAGGAACTCAATGTTCATTGTGTCAGAGACATGCTTGCAAGAACCGCGGATTTTTTCTTCTTCTGCATTCCGCAGTTTTAAAAATGATCTAAAACCAGCAACACATCCAAGCACCCCTGTCTTTTCATTAATTGAACGAAAATCCTGCACATGCTGTTATGCTTCTTTCTGATGGTACTCCACTTAGAAGGTTTCGGTTTCTTTATGCCCAATTTGCCAGCAACAATTCTGAGACACTTGGCTGCTTTCACAAAGTCATCAGTGATACTTTCTGCCTCCTCAAGAATTTCAAAAGCGGTGATACCTTATCACTCATGCCCAAAACGAGTCTCAATTTTTGGGAGCTACAGAAGAAAAAACAGGAAAAAATCCACATCATCTGAAATAACAGTATACACAATATTATTCTGTTTCTATCTTAAATACTCAAAGGCTTTGAAATAACAATGAAAATGTCAAATGACATTTTAATATTAAATTTGATATCAGGTAAAAGTTCAAAATTATTAAACACTATTAAGTTCAACCACTCTAAACCAAGCAGTTCTGAACAAAATATTAGGATGATGAGAAAACATAATCCAGTATTAAAGTATCTGTGAAAACTATCCCACTGAAATTTGAATCTTCATTAGAGGGGGTATCAGTAAATTCAAATTCAAACATATTGATTTTGTTTTCACAAAGATGATTCCTTATGGCAGTTAGTACATGTCTGATGCTCATTGGGGAAGAAATAGGAATGTTTAAACATTTGATATCTCTTTGAAGGTACATGTAAGTGGTCAATAGTATCTCTCTCCTATTAAAAAAAGAACTGAGTAAAAATACAATGGAGTAGTGAAGAAAATGTTTAAAATCCTCATTCCACCAAGCCAAAACTTTGATCCTAATACATATTTTAAACAATGTAATATATTATTTGATTTTGTACGCTTACCATTAACTGCATTTTAATTCAATATTTTATTAAAACTTGTGTTTATATGACATGTGGAATATGAAAGCCTTTACAAATGGATTCTTGCACGTCGAAAGAGTTATGAATAATAATATCATTTTGTACATCTAAAAGTTATATTAATATTATCTTGCACATCTAAAGAGCTATGAATATTATCTTGCACATTTAAAGACTTATGATTATCATCTTGCACATTCAAAGAGTTATGAATATTATCTTGCACATTTAAAAAGTTATGAAAAATATCTTGCACATCTAAAGAGTTATGAAGAGTATCTTGCACATCTTAATTCAAAAGAATTATGAATATTATCTTGCATACATGTATCTAAAGAGTTATGAATATTATCTTGCACATTTAACGGGTTATAAATATTATCTTGCACTTCTAAGGAATTATGAAGAGTATCTTGCACATCTAAAGAGTTATGAATATTATCTTGCACATCTAAAGGGTTATGAAGAGTATCTTGCACATCTAAAGAGTTATGAATATTATTTTGCACATCTAAAGAATTATGAATGAATATATCTTGCACATCTAAAGAGTTATGAAGAGTATCTTGCACATCTTAATTCTAAAGAGTTATGAATATTTTCTTGCACATCTAAAGAGTTATGAAGAATATCTTGCACATCTTAATTCTAAAGAGTTATAAATATTTTCTTGCATATCTAAAGAGTTTTGAATATTATCTTGCACATCTAATGGGTTATAAATATTATCTTGCACTTCTAAAGGAATTATGAAGATATCTTGCACATCTAAAGAGTTATAATATTATCTTGCACATCTAAAGGGTTATGAAGAGTATCTTGCACATCTAAAGAGTTATGAATATTTTCTTGCACATCTAAAGGGTTATGAAGAATATCTTGCACATCTTAATTCTAAAGAGTTATAAATATTATCTTGCACATCTAAAGGGTTATTATCTTGCACATCTAAAGGGTTATGAAGAATATCTTGCACATCTTAATTCTAAAGAGTTATGTATATTTTCTTGCATATCTAAAGAGTTTTGAATATTATCTTGCACATCTAATGGGTTATTAATATTATCTTGCATATCTAAAGAGTTATGAATATTATCTTGCACATCTAAAGAGTTATGAAGAATATCTTGCACATCTTGATTCTAAAGAGTTATGAATATTTTCTTGCACATCTTAATTCTAAAGAGTTATGAAAATTATCTTGCACATCTAAAGAGTTATGAACATTTGTCATTCATGTATAAAATCATGTTAAAATCTGACATTGCTCTTCACAAATTAATTAACTTACAAGAGCACCTACAGTATATGCTGTTGGTACATATTTTTCTCCCTGCCCTCTAAATGTATGATGCACATGGTGGAGCCATACACTTAACACCACAAGACTTGACAAGAATTTTCCACCACATTGCCATTTTACAGTATAAATATGATTACCCTCCATCTTATACGGATACGGACAGACAAAGCAGATCATCAAGTGTTACATGGGAAAAGCTATCTGCATTGTTATTTGCAATTTTTTGTAATGATCTTGAGTTAATATTATATTGTGATGGTGTTTTTGTCTTAAGCTATTTTATCAACCTTGTTATTAGCTAATTAAGTAATGATACAATTGAGATATGGCTAAAGCTTTATCTCCTTTATCTCTAGCAGAGAGAGCTGATGATCTCCAAAGAGCTCTGAATAGCTTAGATGAGTATTGTACGCAATGGAACCAATCAGTAAATTCCAAGAAAACAACAAATTATTATCTTCCCTAGAGGCAAAATTAGAAATATACCAAAATTCAACCCTGGTAATGACGAATTACAGCATCTCAGGACTACAAATACCCATAGGCACCTTCTTTAAGGAAACTTCAACAAAGCTATTTGTCATCACATTTCACAAGCAAAACATGCTATGAATCTCTTCTAACCAAGGCCACAAACCTCCAGCTACCTACTATTAAGCACCAGAAACTAGGCAATTTCAGCTCGCAAGATACAATCATGATACATAAAATGAAATGAGTAAAAAGCTGAAAACATTTAAAAGATAAAAGAGTAAATATACACAATGATGAAAATGATAAAATAGAAAATTGCATATGAAATATTGCACATGGACGATCTGGAGTGGTTGGCATTATGGAAGGAAATGGCTTTTGGCACAAAGGAATTTCTAAAACGATTTGTGGCGATAGCTGAAAGCCTCACTCTACCACTCCTGGCAATCAACCTATTCATAAATTCATTGTGTAATGGATGGTTGGTGTCCGCGAGGAGGGACTTAAGTTTGCGATCGAGACTGGAGTGGTAGAATGAGTCTATATTTGGTAAATTGCTTTCATTGAAAAGTCGACTCGCTCTTCTGATGACAGAATTGATTCTATAGGTGTCATGCTTGGAGGCACAACCACCCCAGCAAACGATGCAATAGCTAAAACAGATGTAAAACGGAACGATAAAAAGTTGTAAAATGTTACTGTCGACGTGGAAAGATTTCAGTTTTCTGAGCCAATATAGGAGAGAGTTGAGTTTTGACATTATGGCATCTGTATTGTCTGACCAAGTGAGTTTATTGTTGATTACTACACCTAAATAATTGTAAGATTGCACACGTTCAACCTCAGAGTCAGCAATTGTAATTGGGTCAGGAGGATTACAATGCTGTCTAAAATCAATAACCATCTCTTTTGTTTTGCTGACATTCAGGTTAAGGAAGTTTTGGTCACAATAGCTAACAAAATTGCTGATTTCACTTGATAATGTGAGTCATCGTCATTTGTGACAAGCCCAATCAGAGCTGTATCGTCAGCAAATTTGACGATAGAACATGACTCGGTCACTGCCTGGCAATCATAGGTGTACAAGCTAAAAAGAAAAGGTGCTAGTACAGTGCCTTGTGGTGCTCCTGTATTTGAAATGACAGTGTCCGAGGTATGTAGATTCAACCTTACATACTGCGGACGAGAAGTAAGATAGTTCAGTATCCAGTAAATAATTGACATGGGAACATCCATGGTTTGGAGTTTAGATGCCAACAAGTGAGGCTGAATTGTATTGAATGCCGACGAAGAGTCAAAAAACGTAACTCTAGCTGAATTACTGGCATATTTTGTCGGTTGATTAGCCCCTTGTTTCTCTGCAAACGCCCTGGTATCTAGATGAGATGAAACCTCATTCAGAGCTACCAGGATAGCGTCCTCGGGACTTCTATTGTTACGGTAGGCAAATTGATATGGATCAATGAAATCGTTCACATGCTTCTTGAGTTGTGACAGTGCCAAGCGTTCACAAGATTTGAATGCAACGGAAGTAAGCGCTACGGGTCTGAGATCATTCATGCATGACACCTTGGGTTTCTTAGGCACTGGGACAATGCATGATGTTTTCCAAATTGTGGGAACAATACCTGATTGAAAAGACAAATTAAAAATGTTACAGAAAATACTACAGAGTTGATCACTACATAATTTAAGTAATCGAGGAGAAATATCATCCGGGCCTGGTGCTTTGGAGGGTACAAGGTTACGAAATTCATTCCGTACCTCCACCTCTGTGCAAATAAAGCAACCCTCATCAGTGCCCCCTTCGAGATTTACTTTCATACGTAATATGGTATCACTGAAATCATGGCAATCAAATCTGTTGTAAAAATTGTTCAGTTTATTCACATATTCTAATGAATTGTTTGTTGTGGATCCTGAATCATTAGATGCATTTCTGGCAGTGTATCCACTCATGAGCTTCACGCCATTCCAAACTTTCTTCATATTATTTTTTTGAAGTGGGACTCTACCTTTTCTTTGTATATTGTTTTTTCCTTGCGGATTTCGCTTCGAAGTTCTCTTTGAATCTGCAATCGCTCGTTTGAATCTCCTCGACCAAACACCTGTTTCTTCCGATTTATAATCCCTTTAATACGTTTAGTGATCCATGGTTTATTGTTTGCATAGATTTTAACCTAATTTGTTGGGATGCAGAGATCCGTACAGAAGTTAACATACTCCACTAGTCTCAGTTAACTCATTGACGTCATTACTGGAATCTACAAAAACATCCCAGTCGGTAGAATCAAAAGCACTCTGGAGATTGTTGACTGCTTCAGTTGTCCACTCTTTTGTCTGGATAACTTTGGGTTTTTGTCTCTGAATACTAGGGATGTAATTTGGTTGCAGAATGACAAGGTTATGATCAGATTGTCCAAGAGGAGGCAATTGAGTGGCAGCGTATGCATGTTTCACATTTGAATAACAAAGGTCCAGGGTAGCTGTATCACGGGTGGCACAATCAACATGTTGATAATATTGAATACCGCTTTTCAAGAGTTTACAACGGTTAAAGTCTCCAGTGATTAGGAATAATGCATCAGGTGAAGAAGCTTCAATGTCATTCAATGCTTGATTGATCTCTAATGCCGCTTCCTTGGCAACAGAACTGTTTGGAATGTAAACTGCCGTAAGCACAACATGTGAAAATTCCCGGGGTAGGTAATAAGGGCGGAGTCCCAAAATAAGAATTTCTGCAGTTGGGGAACATGATTTGAACTTTATTGAAATGTTATTAATATGACACCATTCTTTATTCACATAAACACACAATCCACCTCCTTTGGCTTTCTCTGATTCCCCTGTCCTATCACTCCAAATAATCGAAAAATCATCAAGATTCACATGAGAAGAATCGATATCATTTCGCAACCATGTATCTGTGAAACTCATCACGCTAATTGAGCGAAAATCTCTGGAATGTTTCACATTGGCGCTTAGCTCATCAATCTTATTCGACAGTGATCTTACATTTCCCATAATCATTGAGGGGAGATAGGGCTTACATCCCATACGTCGAAGTCTACGTTTCATGCCCCCTCTCTTCCCACTCCTCCTAGATTTCATCTCTTTGAGCAAGTCATAGATTTGTGTCGCAGAGCTACACTGTGGGCGTAGCAAGTGTAGGAAATGGCTAGTGTAAGTAATTTTCATAATGCATATAACCACTCACAGAATGTCCAAAAGAAGTTGAAAATAGCACAAACGAACGTCCATACACAGATACAGAGATTACAAAATACAGAATTACATAAAACACACGAAAATGAGGTAAAATGGGATGAATATCAGAGAGCTTTTTGCGAATGAGTCGCCCATGAGCAGCGCCAAAACACTAGAGACATAGAAACACTACAGACATAACTCAGTTCAGTTTTGCCAATCTTACTTTATGGTTGAGAGATTTGGTGTTTTAATAATTTGGCTCATGTTGAAAATTCTTGTAGATCATTTTTTGGGAAAACTTCTGAACGTTAACAATTTTGCAGCTAATCCAATGATCTATGATGAAGTTGGAAAATATAAACTTCAAAAGTATTATTGAAGAAAAAAAAAAAAGATACATTTTTGGAGTAGAATTATTACAGGTAAACAATCAAAGCACTCATGAAGAATATGCTCTTAGGATAACACTGCATGATGATTACGTTACTAATATTAAGTCAAGCTGAATAGATTGATGATATTCTCAATCAGATTTGTTTCAAAATCATTTGGCATGCCCAAGGGAATCATGATCCTAACTGGTTTAAAAATGCACTTAATCTAAGGCTTACTGAAATTGATAAACAAATCTGGTTAAATGATGTTTCTATAGCAACAGTATTTGTTATAATGATTGGATTTTTAAAAATGACCTTAACTTTGAAAACTATCTATGTATACTAGATCCAAATGACAGAAAAATGTTATGTAAGCTTAGATGTGGTAATATTAAATTCCAAGTAATCTGAACAGATTTCGGGAAATTTCTAGTGAAAGAAATTGTACACTATGCAAATCAGATGCTCTGGGTGATGAGTTTCATTATCTATTTGTTTGCACTGCCTTTAAAAATACTAGACTCAATTACATTGACCCTTATTATACCATCCATCCAAACACCTTAATGTTCCAACTTTTTCATTGTAAAAATATATCGAAGCTTAGAAAGTTAGTTAGGTTTGCCAAAGTTTTGTATCTTAAGCTTAACTACCATTTCTAACATGTGACTTTATGTGAATAATCTTTCTTTGTTCTTTTTTCATTATGTTGCCATCTGTATTTTGTGATTGTACCATATGTTCTCTCATACCCCGGAAGTGGTCGATAGAGGTAGAAATAAACTTGTATGTATCATAACTTACCTGTAGGAGCCACTGAGGGCTTGAAGAGATGCAAGGTAATCTCTGAAACATTTTGCATTCAGAAGACGAACCATGACTCCAAAGCCATACTCTGTTGATGCAATCTGATAATAACTTTGGACAGCTAGCATCAATTCCATTACAGGCTCCTGACAGATGTCTTTGTAGGTAGAATCAAGAGTTCTCTCCATCCATTCATCAATGCGTTTCATGGGAGGTATTGTCAATATAGGGGCAGGCTTTTCCTCCAAACCAATGCTGTCGCCTTCCTTCTGAAAACCATTGCCATTAATTTCAATCCCTAATCCTGCATTCTTCTCCACTATAAGGTTTACATTTTCAAAAATATCCAAGATAAGTTCTTCTGCATCCGCCACAACAAGGTTTTCAAAGCAAACTCTATTGGAGAAAACACGTTTGAGTATTCGGACACTTCTACTACTCAGACCCTTTCCAAGAAATGCCCACTTGATCAGAACTAACAATACATCTCTTTGTGCAAGAAACTGAATTGTGGAGTCCATGTTTGAACATTTTGAGAGCAAATAAAAAGCGTAACTTGCTGATCTGTTTTCATCAAACGGTGCTTCCAAATTCTCATTTTTGTCCCATGAGAGAGTCTTTTTCTGAGAATTTGCGGATGTGTCAGAAATTTTAATGTCACAATTTGCTTCACTTTTGGTCAGTGGAGATGATGCGTTGCAAATATCCAAGATGGAATAAGATGTGGATGGCGAAAGGTCACCGGTTTCTCTGATAAATTGACTTGGCAAAAAATTTCCCTGCATATTCTTCGGCACATCATCACTGGTGTCTCCAATTTTCTTGCAATTCAGATCTACTGGAGGTAACACTTTTTTATCTGCATGGATTGAGGCATCCTCATGATGAATAGAATCTACTTTCATTCGCTTGTTTCTATCATTCAGTTTGGGTGAACCAGAATTTTCCCTACTCCTCCTTTTGACCTTGGATTCTTTGGCTTTCTACAAAAATAGACAACATTTATTTAGATGTTAGAAAGTGAATGTTTATTTGACTAAAAAGATGTCAAATGTCAAAAGTTATGAAAATAGACAATGCAAACTCTACAAATCCCTTTTCCACTGATAACACATCTTCCACTCTCTGTCCTGCATTCCATCCCACCCTGTCCCACACACTATATGTACTACATATGCAATCACACCTGAAATCCAAATGTCATTCTAACACATGACCCACATGACTTACTTCATTGGTACTTCACCTTACTTCATTGGTACTTCACCTTACTTCATTGGTGAGGGCAGTTAAAAAAAAAATGTTATTAAGGAGCTTCCAAATCACAAAAAATTCCCTTTTTTGGTTCCAAAATTCTTAATCAAAGATCAATAATTAGACATCTTACCTCTTCACCCAGCAAGCCATCTTGCAAAATGGCTATCGCTTTAAATAAAGTTTCATCTTCTGTAAAACTGCTCTCCCCTTCATCCTCACTCTCACTTGTTCCATCTGAGAGGCTTTTCATTTCCTCTGAAGTCTCTTGTTTCTTTGATCCTGTCTCTCCAGAATTCTCCTCTCTGTTGTTTCTTCCACCTACATCCTCTTTTGTTTCATCCCTCGCACTCTCATGACCCATCTTCAAAAGGTTACGATCCATTTCTGAGGACAGAGAGTTCTTCGATCCATGACCTTTCTTCAAACCTCCGCTCTTCTGGACATCAACCTTTCCATCCGTTTCTTTTTTATTTCCCATTATATTTTCTTCCTTTTCATTCCTCACGCTTTCACTTATTTCATCTAGGAAGTTGTCTTCATCAACTTCATCTTCAGAAGTCTCTTCGGATGAGTTTTCTTCATCACTTGTACTCCAATCCGAGTCAGACCCATAAAAGGAATGAACAGGGGACCACTCTGGTTGTGGTGACCCTGTGTCACTGGGGATGGAGTAAGCATTAGAATAGGAGGAAAAGTCACTCCCTGGTGACATGCCAGGATTGCCCCACTGACTGCGCTGCTCAAAAATATCTGACCAGTCGACTCTGAAAAGATAAAATAATGTGATATATTACATACCAGCAATATGAAGGACTTTCACACTCGATGATGGTGTGTTTCAACAAAATACTCCTATAGGCTAATGCTCAAGATACTTTGGTACAGTGGCTCTTAGTTGAATGCTTTGATACGTGAACAAGCTTAATCCTGGTACAGAAATCCTGTCCACAAAATGGAAGAATCTTAATCGAAATAAGAAGCCAAAGTCTATGCGTAATAAAAAATAAATTTCTGAACGAGATATTCCTTTCATTCTGATGCTGTTTTCTCAAAAATAAGGCAAATAATTTCTTAATTTTGTACATGAGGCACATATATTACTGATCCTTGATACACAGTACTTTTGATATAACACATTGAAACTATTGCACAAATATTATATGAATTCCAGTT
Organism: Chiridota heheva; assembly: GCA_020152595.1. NCBI lineage: Eukaryota > Metazoa > Echinodermata > Holothuroidea > Apodida > Chiridotidae > Chiridota > Chiridota heheva. The sequence continues at coordinate 1,092,366 of JAIGNY010001146.1, read as the reverse complement.
TAGTCATTTCATGGGTGGATTTGATAAAAGATTTGCACAACTGGGGTTGGAAAAATACAATAAAAGTCACTTGTGAAACATTAGCTAGTAAATTTAAGTAACATAGTATATTATATTTTTACTCGCCACAACTTTGTTTAGTGAGTGGTTTTCAACCCTGCACACAACCATAGACTGTCAAATTTGTAGATGTGTAACTTTTCATATTTGCAAGAAAATATAATACACACTTACAAAAAGCAGGTTACAAACTAATTTCTCTCAGTACAGTATTCAATTTGTTTTACAAGTATATTGTTATTCTGGTGTCTTACCAGCAAGGTAATTATGAGAATTTGCAAAAACATGTGCTACATATTGGGTATAATGAATCAGCTAGCAAAATATTTTCAGCTTTTATTCTTAAATGGTTTCTAAACTTGAAATTTATTTATTTACCTTGGGGGTGAATATGCTACTCCACTTTGGCCAAGATACAGGGAATAGTCTTCATCTGCATCTTGTAGAGAGGACGGTGTCGTGCTGACAGTGACCGTGTTTGCGATGGTTACCGATAAGTCTGGCGATTCCATCAAAGGATCACAGCTGTTATTTACTTTAAGTGGTGAAACTTCCTCACTTAAATCATGCGACTGACTTGCTGCTAAAGAATCCTCACTGAGACTTTTTCTCTTTACTTTTTTAATGTCCTGGGAAGAGCCCGTGAGAGCGGAATTTACCTGACCACCACTTGCAGATTTTCCCTTAGGTGTTGTGGGATATGACATGCAATTCTTCTTACGTTTGAAAATTGGCAAAAAGAAATTAAAAGGATCTTGGAAAGTTTGGCTGTTTATGTCCTTTTCAAGATATGATGAAAGAGAACGGATGAGTTCTTTGGAACACAAATACCTCAAGCTTGGGTTGTCGTGATAAAAATTGACCAATCCCGCCAGAGCAATGTCTTGAAAGGCTTTCTCCTCACTCTTCACTACATCCAACAAAACATCCAGCCCATTGTTCTCCTTTACTTTTGCTCTGTTCACTGACTCCTTGCAACTTGATGAAAGACATTGAATATAAGCCGAGAAGGATGGGGTTGAGCGGTCTTTACAACAATCTATAAATAGCGGAATGAGGTCATTCTTCCCTAGCAACACTCTAACTGTTTCACTATTGGTAAGATTTGTCAGCAGAATTAAACTTGATCAGTAATTGACTGCTTCTGTCCATTCAACACTTTTATCAAGGATGGAATTTTTTCTTCTCCTTCGAGCTGTGACCCTATGCTTTCCCACAAATTCCTCCATGTCGGTTTCTTCAGATTTTTGTACCAAATAGGATCTGTCAGTATTGCCAAAGTTTCAATTGTGATTCCAATTAAGTTGAGATCCCTGTTTTCAAACATTCAAAAGGGTCCGGATGCCACCATTTGTCACGACTGACAGGCAGTGCTCTGTGGTATTGCTCAGAATCTTCAAGGCTCTGACAAGACTTTGACAGCAGAAATCATCCTCTACCTTTTCAAGATGTGAAAGCAAACATGGAATAAAATCTTGCTGGTGAATAAGGGTACAATTGTTTTTATTCCTGGCAAGATTTGCAATTGTTCTGGCAGCACGATTGATGGTACTAGGTGATGTCTCCTTTCTCAGAACTTTAGCTGAAACAAAGCAATCAATAAAAAGTCAAATCATGATACTGATAGTGTTCTCCAAATGTTTTGAGCACCAATTGTATTTTGGGGGGATTTGAATTTTTTTGAAAGATAATAATTAAAAGGTGCATTGTAAAGGTTGGTAAGGTTAGCAGTTTCATGAGGTTGAATGTAATAAAAACAATTAATGCAGGCAATTTTGCTCATAAGATTGAATGGTTTCATCAAGTAAAATTGGTGTTGGTGGACACAGCAAACCCATCCACTTGGATGCAGGTGCCATTTGGACTCAGGTGTCACAGGCGTGGATTTTGAAATAGTTTTTCCCGCTATTGAGAGTGTGAAATATTCTGGGTAGTGTTCTACTACCATTGAGGATTGGAAGCACCCAGTGTATACCTAGTCATTGAGGGCTAAGGATCAGGTTATTTTCATGCATTGCTCTTTAGGACCAATTTTTGAGTCTGATAAATTGCAGCGGACATGTACAAGTTCCACAGCTCCATGACTTATTATAACATATCATCATTTATTATCTTGAGTTATTAAATTATAGAATAATTACCTTATTGCAGCATATAGTATCATGATAAGGTATTGTATTCACTTTTGTGTGTGTGGGTAGGAGTGAGCATACACAATTTTGTGTGGAGTTCCTGAGAAAACCGTAAAAGCTATCCAGTTGAAACTTGGTGGGAGGGTGTAGGGTGATGTGAACTAATATACTGATGATACTGGACCATGTAACTTTAAGGTGAAGGTAAGAGGTCTAATAATTGATTAAAAATGGTCAAGGTTGTGTCATGCTTTTTGTGGAAACTGTAAGTGATATTAGGTTGGTACTTGTGTGGGATGGTGGAAGGTGATATACTGTAGGGTTGTATCTGAAACAAAATGGGACAAGTTGCTTATATATCAAATAATAATGGTACATTTTGTGCTGCATGTTGTTGGACAAATCTAATTGTAATGACTATTTTATTGATCCTTTATGGGTTGGTGTCCAAAGTTTGTTACTTGGTGGGTTGGTGGAGGTTGATGCAAAGTCCCACACATAATGGGTATGTCATTTAAAGGTCAAAGGGCAAAATTCAAATAATTGATTTAACGCAATTGAACGTACATAATCACCCATACCTGAAACCTACATAACATACTCACACAGTTCAGGTTCACGTTTGAATCCTTGTGAATCACTGCTTGTAGCTTGCCAAGTCCATCACATACCATACAAACAAACTTTAACAAAGTAAATATTACACCCCTAAGGGCCCAAAGTGTGCCATATAAATAAACTTCAACAAAATAAATATTACACCCCTAAGGGCCCAAGGCATGCTTGTAGACCAGTCCATATGTAAGATAGACCAGTCCAAATGTAAGTAACCAATCACATTTGTTTAAACCATATGCACTTAACATTTTAACAGACTGATCTATATTCTTGAGATTTGTGGAAGGATTTGATATTGACAAAAGTTGTTGAGTAGATCATAGGAACATGTGCCGCTAATTTAATTTATATATTTATATAATGTATAACTTTCGTAGAAAGATAGTGGGACAAAATAAAAGTGGTAAAAAGTTTAAGCAAGATGAATAACAATTGGAATTAAGATAAATTGAGAGAAAGTTTCGATTGAAAAAAATATTCTTTTTTGTTAACAATTTGTCAATAGAAGTGGACTAAAATTAAACAGTTCTTAATGGGAGGGGTCTAGGAGGTCACCCTGGGTATGCCACTGATTGTCACTGGAGCTCAGCACTCAAACTTGTCTAGCTAGAAACCTGGGTCAGAGGTCAAATAATTGGTTCAATTGGTTGGGCACATGTTATACAAATACTGCAAGTACAATTGGGTGATTACTTGGTGGGTTGATGAAGGATGATAAAAAGTTGTGTCTTGGAAAAGATGTGACATGTCGCTTAAATTTCAATGGTCATAGGACAAAAAATGGTATATTTTTGTTGCATTTTGCTGCAGAACCTTAATTGCTATTGTATTCAAACTTGGTTGGTAGAGTTTTTTACTTGGTGGTTGGCGGAGGATGATACAGGGCTATGTCCCACAAATGGGATATACCACTTAAAAGGTCAAACTATTGATTAGAATCATACATTTAGTGTCACACTTCCTGGGAAAACCATAAGTGACATTGGGTTGGCACTTGGTGTGTAATGTTACTTGGTAAGTGCCACTGGGTTGGTGGAAGGTAATGTAGTGAACTACATAATGGGACATGTCATTTAAAGGTCAAAGGTCAGAGGTCAAGTAATTGATATGGAATGATGCATTTTAATTTAATGTTTCCTACAAAAAATTGATCATTTTACAAATTTTATAAGGCAGAGGCAATAAGGTTAGCAACTATGTGGATTGCCATTTTGTACAAGTACTTTGGTTGATTATAAGCTACTACTGTATGTAGAAATGTGGGTACAAGTAATGAATTATGTGAAAAGATGGATATATTTAACTATTACTTGAATAACAGTAAAAGATATAATTTTTAGTCTGAAATAGTAACAAAGCAAACACTAAATAGTTTTGTTTGGACAGCATATTTTGTATGTTAAAACCTGTGTATAAATTATCTCAGGTAATGAAATGCAGGGCATTAATTATAATTATGATAGTAAAGTAAGTAAAGAGATTGGTTTGCTAAATAACCACTTCAGATTAGGCTATTGTATTATAAGGTGACTCAGGTTATGCATGAAGTGCTTTTTTTAAAGTTATAGACTATTGTTAAACAGGTTTCACAGGTAAATTATCCACAACAGATCGATAAACTTCATGCCTCCATAGCCCACAGACGACATGAGGGCAAAAGTAACTTAAGTATTCATATTAACCAAAAAATTGCTATACTGTTGTATGCTAGATACATGTAAGCAATCAAGTTTTTGGGAGACCCTCTAAAAAAACGCCCTCACTTTCAGCAGTCCTCTACCCTTTGAGGCTACAAAAATTCTTGCTCAACTGATATCTACTGAAGCCAAAGTGACTTACCAATCACTGGAAAACCCCCAATTCTTCTGACCTGCGAAGAAAAAAAAAAAGGAGCAAAATCAACTCTCTATCTTCAATAGTACATGTTTCTTGGGGTTTGTTTCAAGTAACTTTTAACAATTTATCTACACTCTAAACAAGCAAGCCTCTAACATATCCATACAACCCCTCCCATCCGATCCATGTCAAAAATTCCCCATCTATTTCTTGCACTTTTACTTTCATGATTTTACCAAATTATGATGTCCCTATGTAAGACATCAACAAAATGTATTTAAGCCAACTAGAATTTCATAATTATTTTTGGCATAAACCTTGAGACAAGAACAAGCTATTTTTAGTACCTCCTCCCCTTCACAGCCCCACACTGGAAATTGTATTTTGTAAAAACATAAGTGGTAACTTACATTTAAACAAAATTGTTTGAATTAAGCATACTAAGCCTGGTTAAATACACTACTTATGCTGATATTTGGTGGGGTAGGGGGGCACTTCTATATGTGAGGTATATGTACCACCAAGCAGTACATCATTTTCATAGTGCATGCATCTTTTTTCATCATTTTCACAGTGCAGGTCCCAAACAATGTTGTTTTATTCTATTAAATTCATGCTGGTACATTTTAACAAAATTTTCAATGAATACACAATACTGCAGGTCTCAAAATTGACTTCTTTCATACTGCGGGTATCAAATTGTTTAATTAAACAAAATCTATCATACTGCGGGTATCATTTTCGGTTGACGGGCTGCACACCCCTCCTGTACCACTTTTAGTTATGCAGTGCCCCCCCCCCCCCTCCCTCCTCCTGATATTTATTACCATGGTAGGTTTAAATTTTGATCACTTCAGGAACACATTTGTGATCGTTTTCAAAATGGAAACCCACTAAGCTTATTGACTTATCAATGTTCCAAACTTGTGCACTTGTCAATTGTGTGACTCACCCCTACACCCCTGGACAAGGTGAGTCAAGTCATTGCACTAAGGTGGGTGACAAAAACATGTACATTGACGCACCCCTCAGTCGCTTAGGTGACTGATATTTCTTTTGAAATGACTTATCACAAATCACTCACCTCTACTGTATGCAAATTAGTGAATGGGCAGATCTGAAGTAAATTGACTCACCCCAAAGTCACTCTGGCGAATGACAGTTTGGTATAATGATGCATATGTGAGTCAGCTTCATATGTCAATGACTCACATTTGACTGACATTGATAGGCATTCTGTTATTGGGGTGAGTCATACAAATGATAAAGTGCGTTATTCTCCAATCCTCTGAAATAGTGTATGATGATCGATTTGAGATACGTGGTGTCACTTTGTTCAATTTTCAGTAAAGATGACAGTGTTGGTCAATTTAAATATTCTGCTACTAACTCAACTTTCAACCACTGTGTGTTAAATAAGCCTAATTACCCAGCAGGTGTACCAGCAAAACCTAAAATGTCCAATCGTTGGTAGGCCTACTGGTCGAATTAAACTTGTTCTTCTAAACTTTGCAATTAAAGTATGAAGTATTATTAACAAGTGGTAATGGCAACAATTTTGTCAAACTTTGCTAAAGGAGATACCATTGCGGGTGGTTGAAAATTGTACAATTGTAAGTGTACAATTCTTACAAAAAAAATTCTAGCTAGTAGGCCTACTAGTAGGATGGTGATACCCAATTTCGTGCACTTAAAGACTTGTTCTGTTTGGCTTAAGAAAATATGACAAAAGTATTACTTCCCAAGTCCACAAAGAAAAGAGAAATCCTTCTTCTCTACACAAGTAATAAATACTTTAAATTTTCTATTTACATGTTGAACTAGTAGTTACTATCCTGGAAATACACAAGATTCGCTCACCCTGTTGATGCCACAAGTGAACCCTAATTCGTGCGTCTAATGATAAATATATAAAACACACCAGGTTTTTGGCCTACCAGTAAAAAGTAAGGGGGCTCCATGGCTTAATTTTGAAAACATACTAACGTTACTCATAAAACATAAAATGGAAAGAAAAATATTTGAATCTATAAAATTTGAGACATTTTCATGAAGAATGTTAGTTGACGAAGTAATAGGATGCATGAAATTGGGGATTCTCCAGGTCAGACATCCGGGAATGTTGTGGTGCACGGCGGCGTAACAATGCTTTTTTGGCAATCTCAAACTTCAGTCAAAGGGGAAAACAAACAGTCAGTTATCATTGCAGTCAATGGGAGAAAGACCTATTTTTTTGTCAATTTTCAACAAATACTGGACAGAATTTATTTTCCTTTTAATATGTTGTGTATTAGATTACAACATATATGAGTACCATTAATTTTCGCTGACTGGCTGAGGCGACACAAGTATTCATAAAAAAAATATCCCATTGACTGTAATGATAAAGTTTCCCCTCCAACTTAGCAAAATCGTACTGAACTCGTACACAGTTATGTCGAATCCGACATTGAGAATAGGCCTAGAACGAAATTGGAGATAGGTCTAGCACGAAATTGGGGATAGGTCTAGCATGAAATTGGGGATAGTCCTAGCACGAAATTGGGGACAGTCCTAGCACAAAAATTGGGTTCAGAAGGACTAACCACAGGTCTTCCTAGCGTTATGTCAACCTATATGCTTACTAGTATATAAAGAAAGGTAGGACTCCTTCTAACGCGACTTTCGAACCGTATATGAAAAGTTCTTTTTTCGGCCACGAATCTTAATTACACTTTTTTACTCTACTCACATTTGCTGGAGACTCCCTTCTTCGTGTATAAGCCATGGTATTTGTTAGTTTTTTTCTGAATAGATGTACAAACGATGAAATTTCTACCAAATTACCGTCAAGACAGTATATCCACCCACGAATTTGCTGCAAACTGAAGAGAAGTCCTGCTTCTTCATGACGTCATCGCAAAGTTTCTTTAGTTTGCAGCAAATTGTTGGGCGGATAGACTGTCTTGACAGTAATGGGGTAGAAAATGCATCATTTGTACATCTAATCGGAAAAAAACTAACAAATACTGTGGCTTATTATAGCTACACACGAAGAAGGGAGTCTCCAGCAAATGTGAGTAGAGTAAAAAAGTGTAATTAAGATTCGCGAGTGGTCAAAAAAAAGGAATTTTTATATAAGGTTCGAGAGTCTCGTTAGAAAGAGTCCTAGTTCTACCTATCTTTATACAGCCTACATGTATATACTAGTAAGCATGTAGCTTGCCATAACACTAGGAACACCTGTGGGACTGTGTTATTTTCCAAAGTTCACATGCAATTAAAATTAACATAGTACCTCTTCCTGAGTTCCCGACTCTCTGCAGCAAGTTGCTAAAATACTTAATACCTCATCAATGACTTCACTTGCACTTGAACTTGCTTTGTTTTTATCTCCCTCTGCCGAAAGAGGAACTTGTTGGGAATCCTGCTGAAGATAGCTTTGCTTATTCAAAATATTAAAAAGTTGTTGTATTCCTCGTAATTTCCGAAAAACTTCTATACGATGTATACCTCGATGATTTCTCATGTAATCCCTCAATTTCTGAAGATTCTTGATCAAGTTTTCATTATAGCCATGAGAAATGTTTTCCATCAATTCTTTAAGTGTAAAATGGTCTTGGCTCTTCATGCTCATAGGCGCGGCCATTTTGTTGGTAGTAGGTAACTAGTTTGAATTCGTGCAAAAGATCAGAAATAAATGACATCATCCTCCAAACATCTAAGAGAAATTAAGATTTTAGTATTCAGTAATTTGATTGACCTATCCATTGGCGTGGAAATGTTTTCCTTTTTTTTCTTTTTAGATTGGGTGGTAGATTGGCTGGGCCGGATAACTCGGGTTTCAGACGCGGTTGGTCAAATCTGCCCCAATCATTCCAAATCATCACAGAAAATGTTAATATTTGTCGGGATAATTGTTAGGCCTAACAGCTGTTATTTTGATGGAACCACTAAACAATTGTATGAAAAAAATTGGTGAACTATTCTTCCTGGCGTCTTACTGGAAAGTATAGTATTTCATGCCCGTAGCCATGATGGGGTGATAAAGAAGGGAGGAGGGGGTGTTCGTCTGAGCGAACGAACCCTTTTTGTTAAGAAAATGCCTTTTTGAAATTTAAAGGAATAATAAGCACCTGCAATTTCAAAGTTTGTTACCCTTTTACACGAAAAACGAACGCCATTTTTGTTGAGAAAGTGCCATTTTGAAAACTAAAAGAATAATAAGCACCTGGAATGTTAAAGGCTGTTGCTACCTGGCTACGGGCCTAATGAAAGATGCAAATATGAAATTAAGATTTTAGTATCCAGTAATTTGATTGCTCTATCTATTGGCGTGAAATGTTTTTATTTATTTATTTATTTTTGCAGTTTTTTGTTTTTGGTGTGGGGCCAGATAAGGTGGGTTTGGCTGGGCCTAATAACTTGGGTTCGGATAACACGGTCGGTTAAGCAAGCCGCAATCAAGTTCCCAATCATCACAGAAAATGTTAATATTTGTCAATAGATGTTATTTTAAAGGAACCATTGTATGAAAAAATGGTGGATGAACTATTCTTCCTGGCGTATTACTGGAAAGTATTGTATTCATTATCTAATAAAAGATACAAATCTGTTGCACCCCCTTCGTCCCCCACCCCATCCCCGGAGAATTTGTGTGCCGGAATGAATCTTACATAGTTCCACGCTAAAGTTTGCTACTTTCTTTTTCCTTTCCTTCAAATTTTAAAACTGTTGGAAATGTTTTGTGTATGTATTATGGGTGAAGAATGAGCTAGAGCGATATATGCCTGAAAATATGAAAATTTTAAAATTAAAGAAGCACTTGACCGAAAGTGAGGGCGTATTTTTAGGGGGTCGCCAAAAAACTCTAATGCTTATTAAGCACGCAGTGGTATGGCAAGTTTCTGGTTAATATGAATATTCAAGTGACTTTTTCCCTAACGTCGTCTGTGGGCTATGAACAGGGCGTGACTTTGGGGGGTGGGAGTCTTACACCCCATACACAAAATTTCGTCGGGCAATTCCAATTTTCACTATTTCGTCGGGCAAAATATGGCTCAGTGTTGAAACAAAATTGTAGAAAAATTAATATGTTTATATCTTTATGTTTTTGTTTCTTCGCAAGAAGACAAAACACTTTTAAAAATGCTCTGGATAATATCACAGTTTTATCTTATCCTCATGGTCGTGCGAGGACGCCCCCTCCCTCTTCCCCGTATCACCTCACCCCATCCGTTGGCCGGATACCGATCTTATCCTGGTATCAGGGTGTCTCAGTCATGCCCATCTCAGCTAGATATCCGAATCACATCTTCCCGACCACCGACTCGACACATGATGCTAACAACATCATACTTCTGTTCTTGGCTGCTTGGGTAATGACTGAATGAGTCGGGGAGAGATGCAAAATGTCGGATGTAATTATTTAAATCGGAGTTACATCTCAATCATGCCCGAATCGTAACATCAGAACCATGTCCTCCCGACTCGTGAATAGAATGAGTCAGAAAGACATGATTCTGATATCTAGACTTGGAGTCATGGTGCTGACAACATCATACTTGGGCACTAAGTCGGGCAGCCATATAAAATGTCGGATGTACTGTTTAAATCGGAGATACATCTCAATCATGCCCGAATCGTTATATCAGAATCATATATGTCCTCCCGACTCGGCATTGTGCTGATAACATCATGCTGGGCACTTAGTCGGGCAGAGATTTTAAATGTTGGATGTCTGGATGTTCTATTCAAATGAGAGATGCATCTCGATCATGCCTGAATTGTCTAAATATCAGAATCATCTCCACTCGAATCAGCATGATGATTGGGCTCGGGTTGGGCAACTGCAAGAGACGTAATATATGAAAGATGCCCGTCCAAAAGTGCACACGCGTTTGAAGTCAACAGCCCTGATATTCATGGGCTATTTTTGGGCATAAAAAACTAAAAATCTTCCAGGGGCTTCATCCCTTGGACCCTATCATAGCTGCGTCCATGAAGTTAACTTTTATTTTTGCCCGAAATGTATAAAAATAGCCAAAGTATTTCAATTTAACAAATTGATTGCAAATTTTCGAAGATAATGTTTTCGATTGTGAAGTTGTGAAATAGTGCCTTCTAATTTGCTATCATAAATTCATAATTTAAAAAAAAAAATGAAACATTGCAATGCTTGAGATCGTATGGACGTCCTGTAACTGTTCATATCTTGCGATAAAATTGTGCAATTGTCCTTAAACAAAACGAAAGGGTGTTTTAATCTGCAAAGCTGGAACCGTACATTAACAGATAAGTCGTTGCTCTTACAGAAACCTACAAGATTTAGAGCCAAAAGGTTTAAAATTTTCTTGTGCTTCTTTTATTTAAAAAAAATGTATATGCTGACTGTATATATATGTGCTATGTTTTCCTATAAGGTTTTTGCTAGAGGATTAATTTCAAAAGAGGCGGGGGACATTGTCATTTAATGCAAAAATCAAACAAGATAGGCTATCAATATATATTATATTAAACTACTATTTGAAAACTTGAAGGGAGGGGGTGACACAATTTATCGACCACAGTAGGCCAACCTATTTAAAATATCATCAAAAAGAAGCCATGTAAAAAATTGCAGCTAATTTCAATTCACTTTTCTTAAATAGTCTAAAACATACGACTAAAAGAAGAAATATCCTCCCACGAAAAGTGCTTTATATGTGCACTACACCAGTTCACTGCTTCACCAGAAGATTTAATTCAATTTAATGACGTCATTTTGGCGGCTTGTTAATAGTTGTGTAAATATTTCAACCAATCAGAAACTTTGTTATAGATTTTCATCAAATTATTATCGAATATTTACACAAATTTAGTGATCTGTGAGCATCAAAATTTGGCGATGTTTTTTAACAGTTCGGTATGGGAATGGAAACGGATTTTTTTAATGGGTTGAAATTTAGAAAGCCCAAAATTCATAGAGGCTTTCATATGATGTTCTGTTAAGTTGTCATTTATTATAACGATGATCAGTCCAATTCACTCTCCCGATCGGGAGATCTCCCAATCGGGAGATTTCTTTTCATGATAAACCCACAATGCAACTTTCCAAATTTAAATTTCTCTAAAAAAAATACACAACGGTAAAATAGGTTTAAGCCAAAAGGTAGGAAAAAAGCATGCGAAATATTCTAATTTCATTGGTGCAACAGAACGATACAATTATTTTCTCCATTTTCACCAGCGCAAATTTGACTTTCACTAGGGAATTTTAAAGTAATCTTTTAAAAATTCATTTCAGTAGATTCCGATTTAAATTAAGATTTGAAAATTTAAGTCACCAGCAAAAGCTCAAATTGAACAAAAAAGTTCCAGAAATATCAATTTCAATATCATTTTTAAAGTATACAACTTTAAAATAACAGAATTTGAAAAGCAAAATAAATGTTAATGGCTGAAATTTTGAACAGTATAAATTACGGTCACTGCGCATGTCTCGATTTCCCAATCAAGAGATCTCCCGACCGGGAGCATGAACATTAGATTGATTCTAAGCATATCATGTTTAGTTTTTGAGCAATTATCCACCAATTATCCCAGATGCCCAGGATTCCTTTATATTAGGTCAAGCTATACTGCTATTGGTAATTAGGTCACCTCTGTATATGGAAAGTCTATGTTTACATTATGATGTAAGGACTCTAGCTCTCTGTCTACCTGGGACGTCGGGTTGGAGTCGGGACCTGGGCACTGTGAGGGGTACGATCGAGTGTTACATAATTATACTACTTATAGGTACTGGCTACAGTAATTCAAACCTATTAAAAACCATCAAAGTAGAAAATTGATTATACAAATCGGCTAAACATTGGCCATTTTACAGCGTTCTTTAATCTCAAACATCAATTTGCATTATTTATGCAAATCTTTATGCAAACGCTATGGAAAAGTCGCAGTCAAATTTACTAGATTCCTTTAATTAAATTCGGACATTTAATTAAAGGTCTAAGGACAAGTAGCAATTAAAGTATTAAATCTAAGCAAATCAGTTCGTGAATTACGAAAATATTACTTTTTAAGTTATTGCTGATAAAATTTTCCACAGTTTCTGATTTATGCGGAATTCTTGATGTATAACTGAGTAAAAGCTCAAAATCTGTATGCAATCTTGGTCACAAAAAATGCTTGGAAAGCCTTCCTGCAAGATATGCTAGAATTTGACTGGGGTTATGGTAAAACTCAAAAAAGTTGGGTCAGAATTTGCTGCGCCATTCCAAAGAATTAGTATGCACAAACAAAAGTATCAAGTTTGTTCTGTAATATATATTCTAAAATTTGTAAAGAAAATGCAAATTGTGCTTAAAATTTGAAAACGCTGTAAAATGGTACATTTCTAACCTATTTTAATCAACATTTGTTGCTTTTACGATAAGTTTTAGTATATTTTAAAGCAATTTAGCTAATGTTGCATCTACACGTACATCCATATACCTTTTATCAGGATGATTGTGCTTTCAATTATGTTCTTTAATGTGTAACTTTTTATTGCATTATATTGTTAGAAAATTTTGCTATTCTTATATTATTCATTTTTTTTTTTTTATATTTATGCTGCATGAATGTAAGGTGCAAATAAAATAAAATACATCACCAATTTTTAAAGGTCATAAACGATTAGCAATTGAGATGCGTTTTAGAATATATTTTATGATGTATGACAGGGATGACAGTTTAAACTTTTCATAAATTAAATTCTCAGCTTATATTTTTTGAAGCTTGAATGTCGTTCAAAGAAGTTCTACTGTAGAAAATGATTAAAATGTCTAAGCTATATAGTTTTTCACGGTATATAAAGATTTAAGTTGAAATTTATTTTAAATCAGATAAGATACATTTAAGTGTTCGCAGGTTAGCAAATACAATAACAATTTTCTATGAACGATTATCAATTAAGATTCCTTTTAAAATATATTTTGTGATGTATGACATGTCGAATGACAGCTTAAACTCTTCTTGAATGATATTTTCAGCTCAAATTCTTAGAATGCCATTGAAAGAAATTTTACTATAGAAAATGATTAGATTGTTTAAGCCAGATAGAAGTTGAAATTTATTTTGAATTAGATTGAATGAAATAATGGACTTATTAAATAATAAAATACCTTTTAAAGTTGTCTTGAATGTCTTCTAAATATTTCTTCTTAGATTGCCTTTTATTCTTAATTTGTTTAAATGTTGCTCATACAAATTTTACTATAGAAAATGATTAGAATGTTTAAGTCAAATAGAAGTTGAAATTTATTTGAAATGAAATAAACTACATTGATAATTTTGAAAGGTCTATGCAGGATGAGCAATTGAGATACTTTTAAAAATAAATGTGTGATGTATGATAGGGTTGACAGCTGAAACTCTTCTTGAATTAAATTCGCAGCTTAAACTTTATAGAATATCGTTCAAAGAAATTTTACTATAGAATTTGAAATTTACTTATTTTTAAACAAAAAACATTAACACTTTTAAAGGTCTATGGATGATTAAAAATTAAGATGACTTTTAAAGTATATTTTGTGATGTATAACAGGGATGACAGCTTAAAACCTTTTTTTAATTATACTCTCAGCTAAAATTCTTTGAATTTTGTTTAAATATATTCTACTATAGAAAATAATTTGAATTTCTAAGCTAGGTAGTGTTTGACGGTAAAGATTTCAAACAGTGTTTATGTTTCCCTCCTTCGGAGAAAATACACTGGAGTTGAAATTTATTTAAAAAAAAGAAAATGCAATAACAAATTTGAAAAATCTATGGACGATTAGCAAATGAGATGTTTATCAAATATGTTTTGTTATGTATGACAGGAACGACAGGGATAAATTCTCAGCTTCAATCCTTTGAATGTCGTTCAAAAAAAAATTACTGTAGAAATTATCAGAATGCCTAAGCCAGATAGACGTTGCAATTTATTTTACTTAAAATGAAATACATTTAATTGTTTGCAAGTTCAAATAAAATAAAATACATTACTACTTTTTAAAGGTCTACGGACGATTAGCAATTGAGATGCTTTTTGAAATATATTTTGTGACGTATGAAAGGGATGACAGCTAAAACTCTTCTTAAATTAAATTCTAAGCTTAAATTGTTAGAATGTTGTTCATACAAATTTTACTATTGAAAATGATTAGAATGTCTAGGTCAAATAGAAGTTGAAATTGATTTGAAATACATTTGATTGTTTGTAAGTTCAAATAAAACACATTAATGTTTTGAAAGGTCTACGGACGATTAGCAATTGAGATGCTGTTTGAAATATATTTTGTGATGTATGACAAGGATGACAGCTACAACTATTCTTAAAGAGGGAGGCTCGTCTCAGTAAAATACGGTAAAGATGGGGGGATACTATATTTTGACGTCACTTCCGGCTGTGGAGGCAAGATCCGATCCTCTGTCTGTTTGTACCACACAGTACAGCCAGACACTAGCATGTACGTTGTGTGTGCAGAATTACATACACAGCGCATTACGTTACTGTGACGAGAAACTTATTTGTTTTTTTTTTCAATGTTTTTTTGTCAGAAAGCAAAAGTGAAATTTTGGTATTATAATACTACAATAATAGTCATCAAATGAAAATTACTGAGAGAAAAAAAGAAGAAGATGAAAGCAAAAGTCAAAACAAACGATTCTACCGGGGATCGAACTCACGACATGATTTGAAAAAAAGTCGATTTCGGTCGCCGCAACCTTCTGGGCTAACTCGTACAGTAGCTTACTGGGTCTTTTAAATAACTATATACCTTGCAATACGAGATAACGAATCAGCAGCAAAATTTCAACCAATAAAAAAATTTGAAAGGAATTCTAAATATTGTGCACATATGACGATATCGCCTCTTTAAATTAAATTCTAAGCTTAAATTGTTTAAATGTTGTTCAAAGAAATTTTACTATTAAAAATGGTTAGAATGTCTCAGCCAGTCATTCAAATAATTTTTTAGAGAAAATAATTAGATTGTCCAAGCCAGATAGTTTTTGACAGTAAAGATTCAAAACAGTTTTTTTTGTTGCTCTCCGTCAAAAGAAATATACGCAAGTTGAAAATGATTTTACATAACATAAGAAAACATGAATAACTCTTCAGGAATGAAAGCTTAAGCTATACATAAATTAAATTCGCGGCTTAATTTCTTTGAATATCGTTCACAGAAAGTTTACTGTAGAAAATGTTTAAAATATCTATGCCAGATATTTGTTGAAATTTAAATTGAAATACATTTTAGTGTTCGCAAGTTCAAATAAAATAAAATATATTAACAATTTTTAAACGTGTATGGACGATTAGCAATTGAGATGCTTTTTTGTAAAGTAAGACAGATGACAGCTTAAACTCTTCTTAAATTAAATTCTCAGCTTAATTTCTTAGAATATCGTTCAAAGAAAATTTAGCGAATGTTTACACCAAATAGTGTTTATCGATGTTTGCCATGTAGACAGGGATGACAGCTTAAATTCTTCTTAAATCAAATTCTCAGGTTATTTTCTTTGAATGCCTTTCAATGAATTTATACTAGAGAAAAAATGATTAGAATGTCAGTAAGTGTAACGTGGGTAAAACGCAAAAGTGTGTAAAAAATGCAAATTTTCCCCGGTATTTGCATTTTTTCCACCTTAAGGGACGTTTTAAAGCCATTTTTCCGATTACCAACTGATATTAATTCGGAAATCACCTCTAGGTTTCCGCCCAACCAGCCGGGGGTATCTCCTTTATATAGGAAATAAATCAGCAAGTCTTGTACAAATGAATAACTATATTCCCCGTTATTTACATTTCACTTCCGTTTATGGGTAAAAATTGCTGCTCCGTTTCCTCTTTCGGTGTTGCGTAAGAGTTTATTATATGGTGTAATCTCTCAAACATAGTATTGATTAGTGACGTAAAACTTTCGATTTACAAGAAAGTTTCTATAACTCGAGTAGTGACGTAGTAATAGACTTTGACATATGGTATGATCGAGAGAAAGTTTTCCCGCCATCACTTATGTGTTTTGGGCCTTGACGATTAATTGACAGCAAAAACATACACGTTTACATTCCTTGAACATAATTATTCTTCACAATCTAGTTCGCTATGGTACGATTAAACACGGCCAAAATGCATGAAGATCTAATGGATTTTCTAGCGTTTATTCCATTTAGCAGTTTAGAGAAAGACTGGAAAATTGTCAAAATGTTGCGGGAGAGGTATTTAGTGTCCAATGCCGACATCACGCGTTTAGTCATGGGTCTTACTGTGATATAGTAAGTGACTTTGTGACTTTAGAAATTCCATGAGAAAACTATGAAATTCAAGTTATGGCCTAAACGCTAACTCAGGTTTGCCAGCTATATTGGGAGGGATATAGCATGAATGTGGATATCGCGTTAGGGCGTAAGTTGGCTGATGAACGTAAAAGTTTGTGCGTTCATATTATCATCAATCATCAATATATCGATTGAGCGGGAACTTTGATTTTTTGGTAAGCGGGAATTGTATATACTTTTTTGGCGGCAAATTTTGCTATAAAACTGTGTGGCATGGATTTGTGAAATCCGAAGCTTAGCCAACGTCCGACAATATTTATCTTCTTAAGGCTGAACCGTTTTACGTCATGGCCTGGAGGCAAGTCCAATCAGTTAAAGACTGGTTCTTGTTCTCTCAGGGTGAATGGAAAACGGCTGAGGGTGAATCTATGCCCAATTGCGCTCCCATGAGAAGATTGGAAACGCCAGTGGTAATGTAACTTTTGTACCTTGTACACCATAGTCTTCAGAATCTTCAGAACATTCATCAGATGATAAAGTTGATTAATCAAATGACATTTCAGATATTTCTCATCCTGTCCGTCGTCTCCGAACATTAACAGATCTGAGCAATTGCTATATGAAACACAACGTTTTGAAAATTTGCTACTGGACAATTACGAATTCGCCCGAGTACATCAGAATGCAAGTCTGAAATTTTAGAACCCAATTCCCTTAGCACATCAGAGTCGAAGTCGGTAGACTCAACCCATTCCTCAGCATCAGAGCGTCCTGAATTTTTAAATATCGCATTCGACGAAAGGGAATGATTCATCCGATAGTGATTATATTCCGCCTGATGAGGTTTCCGAAGATTCCGACGATGTGTATGTTGCAGAGTCTGGCGACTCAGATGACGGCTATACCACTGATCGAGGAGAGCAGGCAAGTGATCAACTGGAAGGTCAAACTGCCCACGATAAGGACCAGGCTGCCGATGAAGGCGACCCCATCGACGAATTGCTCGACGCTATAGATCAGCAGGAAGGTTCTTCCAATGAAATGCTGAACTAAAGTTACGGACGAATGTGTTTGGAGAGGGCCCACAATATTGTTATGTTATTATATAGACTGATAGATATGGCTAATTTGAAAGAAAACATGAGTAATGTCACAAGGTTTCAGAGAGAACTCTGTTTATTGTGTAATTTTAATGTAAGTGCAAAAGATAGATGTAGATTAAATGATATTTTGCCAAACGATTTTTATAACTGTTTGGGAGAGATTGCGTTAAATACATTGATGGGCAATATACCGCTGCCTGATTGTGACAAACAGGTTGTGCGTACTTATTTACCATTTTTAATAGTTCTAGCTAGTAGAAAAGTTCCAACGTTTTCAAGAAGGGGAATCAAAAAGGAGGACAGAATGTTTTATAATAAAATTATAAAGCCTGTTTTGCAAGCAATTGGCCCATTTACCGGTATACCAGCATTTCTTTTTGAAAAGAAAGCTTACACAGGTGGCAAAAAATAAAAAAGGCTCTCTTAATTCCGCTGGCTCAGTATCAAGCCCTAACCAGCTAACTACAAATTACAATAAACCAACGGTCGAAACTAAATATCTATTTGATGTTGAAAAAGAAATGAGGGACGTTATGGATAGCTTTTTATCCACCGATGAGAAAGTGAAAAAGTATACTGATTTATTGCATGAACATAAAAAGCATGACCCCGAGATTGCCCGCAGAAATACTCCATTCGTTGTACCTTCAACACCGGTAAATGTTCAGTTGCCGTATAAATTTGAACCCAGTAGCGCCGTGTTGGCAGGTTGGAAGTCCCCACAGTTCTTTAGTCTTTGATTACTGAAAAAGAACAAGGGAAAGCAAAACAGTTTTTAAACGCTTTATGGAAGGATATGGGCCATATGTTTAACGAGTAGGGTGCATTTACACCATCAGGCGTTGTGGAAATACGTAGATGAAATCTCAGTGGTATTTTAATACAGAGAGCTTCGTCAATGAAAAAATTAACAGCCCCGGGGTCCATGGAATTTGCCAACGCCTCAGCCTCCACAGCTATACCCATAAGTGTTATCTTTAACCGGGAACTACGAGAAATTGTTCTCCAAAAGCGAATGTCAGGGTTTGATTTTGATTTAAGTTCAGAACAAAGCGGGGAAAGCGACATTTCGCTTCAGGATATCAAAGACCTAATACCTGATACTTAAAAAGTTGAGACAGGCGTTACAGGATTGGTAAAGCAGTCGGTTAAATTGTAATTATGGGGTCCATCCCATCGTTAAATATCACAGATTTCCTACGTCGATTAAATTGTACATGTGCTCTGGGGGGTGAGGGATGGGGGTTGAGGGGGGAGTTTAGTGTGAAAGATAGTATAGATGGACAAAAAGATCAAATCTTAAACGAATGGTGCAAGCTATCGGATCCAGCTGGCTTAGCAGAGAAAGACGCCGCAATCAGACATCTAAAGGGAATTCCGACTCGGGAGGTGAAGGGCTGGCTGAGGCAACAGGCTGACAGGAGGTATACAGCTTGCACAAGCCAAAGCTAAAGAAATACCCTAGATTACATGTCCGTGTTTTGGGGAAGGGGGTGCAATGGCAGGCAGATTTGATGGCTATGGACTTAGTATCGCCCCAAAATAAAGGGTATAATTTCATTTTATCTTTCATTGATGTTTTTTTTTCGAAGAAAGGTTGGCTGGAATCTGTAAAGCGTAAAACGGGTGTTTTAGTAGCCGCGGCTCTCTAATTAACCGAGTAGGGAAAACCCCTTTGAAATTACAAACTGATAAAGGTACTGAATTCTATAACAAGGAAGTAAAAACAACTTCTCGATCTTTACAAAAGCAAGTTGTTTTCAACAGATAGTAATGTTAAAGCCAGCATAGTTGAATGTTTTAAGAAAACAGTAAAGAATGCATTGTGGAAGTATTTTATTTTCATAGAAAAGCCGATCTGGATTGACATCCTGTCACAAGTCGAGGAAGGTTATAATAAACGCTATCATCTTGCTATTGAAATGGCACCCTCAGAAGTAACAGATACAAATCAAAAGCAAGTATATGGAATATTATACGGGGATATTGAAAATACTAACGTCACTACTATTAACGTTGGCGATAGACTTAAAATATCAAAAAATCGAGGTTTTTTGTTGGTGGTTATTACCAGAATTGGACGGTTGAAATATTTGAGGTTACAGCCGTTCACAATCATGAAGGAACTATGTATAAATTGAAAGACCAGATGGGGGAAGTGGCTGGGGTATGGTCCAAGTTTAGTTCATGGATAAAAAGTGATTATTTTGTAAAATAATGGCCTCAAAAGATTTTATTTAGACTGTACCTAGTAATGCCTGTATGTCTAAATTTCCAAAAAAATTCAACTTCTGATTTTACACTTCCTTTAAAAAAAAAAAACATTGCTTGAGGGTGATTGGGAAGTCGGGATTACCGCAGCTTATTTCTCCGATGATATCTCCTTGATCAACGAAGAGAAATACAATTACAGTAAAAACAATTATCATACCTATTCGCAATATTAGTAAAACATCTTTGATTAATAAGATGTGGTTGGATGTTAGGTTTAATGATTATCTTAAAATTACCGAGCCAACCCCCAGTAGATTATCGTTAATTATGAAACTTGTTACAGGGTTATCTTTGGAGCGGACTCTATGCAAATATTATGGTTTTAATGACCGAAGCAAAATTACATGGGGATTACAAGGTACGTTGATTGCCACGGGCGATTATATGACAGCAGGTTTAGGGGAGTTAAGAATATTGTGTGACCTCGTAGAACCGCAATTGTTTGATGACTAATACAAACGGCTGCTGTGTACCGCGAATGAACGATGGAGGCGACATAATCTATCGACCTAATGTCATGAAGTATAGCCCCACCGATGTAACCAATATGAATAAGGTGCACTTATGGATCGAAACAGATGTCTACTAACTGTGGTGTAGCGGTTATCATACTGTCATACCTGTCTACAGACCACGAGGTCCTGGGTTCAAGTATGGGTTGGGTAGACACGCCAGTGCACCACAACTGATTATCAAAGGCCGTGGACATTGACTTGGTTGTCGATGTTATGTCTGTCCGTGCGTCGTACCTGTGTTCTCGTCCGGGTCGTATTAAGCGTTTCGTGATAGCATTGTTACTATCATAACCGAATACGCAAGCGACGACCCCGTCATTGTAATTGTGTGTTCATTCGTCGTCGTTGTCGATCGAAGCAGATGAGGAGCAATCGGTATGGTTTTCGTCAGGAGTCACAGTGCTGGATTTACATTTTAGACCGCGTAAAGTGATATACAAAAATGGCTGCTATACGTAATAAGAATTTTTTGGCATGTTTCTAAATCTGTTACAGATGACGATCAGCCGGCTCACAAGTTGCGCCAAAAGGATGCTCAACGAATAGGGCTAGATGGCGATTGGGAGGTCGGGGTAAAGACGGCAACTTTTTCATATGAATTGGTACCGTATGGAACTTTAACGAGCTCTGCAATAGTGACTAGCTCTAATTCTACTATATGGATGAGGGTTCTGTGTTTCCTGATTTCTTTGCCCCCGAGCTAAAATTTCTTAGCGGTGAAGGTGCAGGATTTAAAGCTCAGATGGTTGACGGTAAATTTAGAATAAGGGATATGACTGATGTTAAATGTTTATTATTACAAGGTCGAAT
Source organism: Chiridota heheva (assembly GCA_020152595.1). NCBI lineage: Eukaryota > Metazoa > Echinodermata > Holothuroidea > Apodida > Chiridotidae > Chiridota > Chiridota heheva. Next base: position 1,070,748 of record JAIGNY010001146.1, on the reverse strand, counting down.
ATGTCTGATTCTTGGTTTTAGAGATAAAACGGTTTGTATTAAAGCAGGAGCCCACTCGAGCGATAACCCATCTAGACAATTAATGGTAACGGGCTCTTACGGAACTTATTATTGGGTTACGGCCGATTTCCCATTGAAAATGCCGAAAATTCGACATATGTATGTTTACATTAATACTGTTGAGCCGTCTCTAGTAGACGACCAAGAAGTGCCCCTTTTGATGCATTCTGAGGTGGCTGCATCGGGCGGATATCAACCAAATAGCATACGATATACACCCGTGAACAAAAAAATCATCAGTACCGTTGATATTTCGGTGCATGATGGAATAGTATATCCTGTTTAATTTACAGCGGGTAATATTGCTTTAAGTTTACATTTTAGAAAGAGGAGATTGTTGTTATAAAACTAGATTAAAATCTCTCGCTTTATCATTCATCATTTGTTATTCTGCACGATAAGATATGGCTAATGCAGTATTTGTTGGAGCACCGCACCAGACATGCCAGAGGGGCGGTATAGGGGGTATATTTGCAGCCTTAGGTAGAGCCCTTTTATCATTCATGAAAGGAGCTGTACAAGCGGGCATAAAGAAAACACCAGGGATTGCTAGAGGGATTGCTAAGCAGGGGTTACGTGTAGGTGCTGATATGGTGGCAGACATTGCTTTTGGGAAAGGTGTAAAGAAAACAGTGAAATCTATCACAGCACGAGAAAAAGATGGAATAGCTGCGGACCTCCTAAGGGAATTACAAGTAGCTCAGAGAGAGTCAGGGAAAGGTCGTGTTACGAAGAGGAAAACTTTAACAAAATAGAAGAAGAAAACCCCAACTAAGAAGAAAACAGCAACAAAGAGGAAAACGACGCCTGCTAAACCCCTCTTGAGTAATTTAGATCAGATTTTTAGTCAATATAACTTTTAAGTAGAATGGCTATGTTAGTAGATAGATCCGACCTTCATTACTTTTCCATACCCCCTACCCGAAAAGCGATAGAGGAGACCATTGATCATAGACTGCACGTGACGGGAGATCTGACGGACTATGAACCCATGGAGTTCAACATTACGGGGGAGGGCGATACATATCTCGATCTGAACTCCATCCGTTTAGCAATTGAATGTAAAGTCAAAGATTTATACGGGTCTACAGCAATAGCTTCAGTCGATAAACTCAGCACTACTAACAATTTGCTTCATTCGCTGTTTTCGAAAGTTTCTGTGAAAGTTAGAGGGCAAGAAGTAAGCGAGCAGTCGTCAACATATCCGTAGAAAGCGTATCTGGAAACACTGTTGAACTTTGATTTCGAAGCCAAGAATACTTTCCTGTCCAGTGTCCAGTGGGAGGGTGGTATGATAACAAGCTGGCAAGCCAAAATGGTGAAAATGTTTTAGGAAACTATTACGCTTCTTCCGCATTTCAAAAAGGATGGAAAGAAAGAGGAGCCCTAATTCAAGATGCAACAGCCGGTACCGCCCAAGCGTTCGAGTTGTTTGGCCCTCTTTTTGTCGTATCTTTAATCGGATTTGCTATTACCAAACCTCATCAATGTAGACATTAAATTGTACCGTTTACAGCCTGAATTTTACATGCTTGCTGGAGATGATACCACTTAAGCCAAGTCGTTTGTCATAGCCATCACAAAAGCAACGCTGCTGTACGATCGGGCAAGTTCGTGTCACAGATCCAAAAAAACTTCAAATCGAACGTCAGTGGATGTTAACAAAGGTGAACTTACCCATGAAAAAGATCAAAAGTTTACGATCATACCATAGCCTCAGGTATACGTACGGTACATCATCAGATCATAAAGGGAATTCTAATTCTACCAAACAGAGTGTTAATCATGCTGGTTTCAAAAGCAGCTTTCTCGGGGCACAATCAGAAAGATCCGTTACATTTTGAACATTTTAAGCTGTCAAACATTCAGCTGAAGGCGGGGGAAGAGTTATTCCCTCGTAAAGAGATGAAACTGGTGTTGGATACAGCGACTGACTACAGATTTTTGGAGGCCTATCAACAGTTGATTGATACAATTGGGCTCGGTAGCAGTAACGATTCCATAAACATGGGGCCTGACCGCTGGCGGCACGGCCACACCGTGTTTGGCTTTGATCTTACCCCCGATCGCTTAGCACTTAGCAGGTAGAAATACAAATTTTAATCAGGAGGGAGCTTTAACCATCCAAATGACATTTTCTGCAAACCTGACGGAACCGATAACTTTGCTGACATATGTGGAGCATGATAAGAATATCATGATTGATGCGGGGAGGCGGGTGGTCTATCGCCCAACCAACCTATAAATACGATGTGTCGTTGATCATCTTAAGCATATATCATTTAGCAGCAACATGAAAGTACAGTTTGATTCCCCCTTAAACCTTTTTTTAAGAAGCGAAAAATCGACACACCCGAGACAGTCTTTCAATTTATTCTCATTACAAACTGGTCAGTCATCAGTACTTCACTCTGAGAATGCTATGCTACTACCTCAAGGAGGGGCTACACTTGAAGGAAATGTGCGGTTCATCATTCCAGCGCAGTCAAAAGGAGTATTCATAGATCTCTACAAAACTTTCTTGTTTTTAATTCTTAGCATCCGAAAAGCCGCTGATGCGCGTGCTGCAATAGACATGGTTTTACCAACTAACAACATCTTACATAGTTTATGATCTACGATTGAAGTGGAATTAAACGGTGTAAAAGTTCATGATTCCTTGCAGCTGTATCCTTACAAAGCCTACCTGGAAACTCTGTTATTTTACGATGCATTTTGGAAAACAACCACGGGACAAATGCGTGGTTGGTACCAATGTGCCTTACCAAATGACGATTAGGATGAAAACCCGTTTGCAGCAACCACTCGTACGACAGATACAGAGGGGATGTTAGACTGTTAGAAGGATGGGAATGGGAGACATGGACCAAGTGGACTACCACCGCTAACAAGTTTTAATCAAATGGAGTGTTGAAGGAATATGAAAGAAAAAACAGCAAAGCAGATCTTAGAATATGCAGGAAGACCCGCACTTGACATATTTAAATCACATAGATTTATCCCTGATGGTATCAAGATTTATATACTTTTTAATAAGGGCCCCCCCAAATTTACTGTAATGCATAAGATCGACAATTCAAATCATTGGCTAAAATTGTAAAGTGCCCGTCTGCGGGTGCGCAAAGTTACATTGGCCCCTGATGATATAAAAGTTATTGATCAAGGATGGCTGAAGACACCGTTATTTCTTCCGTTTCACAGAGAATAAAGATTCAAACAGTTTCCTTGGGTAGATGTGCAGACTCTCCCATTGAATCATTCCTTGTTTGAGAGAATTTCTAAACTTTTTATCATGCATGTGCTAGATTCTGCGTTTGTGGGGGGAGACGATGAAGATCCTTTCTATTTTGCACGTGTGAATTTGGAGTCCTTGCAGGTGTCTGTGGGTAGTAAATTCTTCCCGCGAGAAACACGGAATATAGATTTCGAGAATAATCTGGGGGTGGCTAAAACAAGAGCACGCTTGAGGAGTGTGTTGGGGTTATCTAGTACCAGCGAGAACATCGGGTTGAAGAAACTAGGAGGAGGAAATAACATATACGCCATCGACTTGACGCCAGATGCAAGCCATTGGCAAGGACATTACAATAAGGACAGGGTGGGAAATCTGCAGTTTAAACTAAAGTATTCGTCTACTGCTCGTGACGCAGTCGATAAAATCATAGTGGTCGTCGAGTTTGATTCATTTATAATGATTTGGAACGACCGGCAAAAAATCGAAATACCAGAATAAAAGAGGAAGAATGTCGATGCTTAGCACATATCATTTGTAGGAGTTATTAAAGCAAGATAGTAAATTAAGAGATTGAACTTATTTGGTTCATGATGGCGTTCACGGGGCAGACGAACTCTTCTATTACATGTACATGTACCCAAGCGCTATTATTGCAAATACAGAAGTTAGGTGGAAGAGCGGTCAGCATTGGGTATGTTATTATATTAGGGGGTCACATTCTATTAAATTCTTTGACTCGTTTTGTGAGAATGGACCAACGCTCATTGAACATTTAGTAAATAAGTTTACTGAGGTTAAACGTTCTTACTGTCAGGTTCAGCTTGATTCCTCATTATTATGCAGGTTATACTGCATGTATTTTTTTAGATTATAGATCTAGAGGTGTTAGTTTCGAGGAAATTCTGGAAATGTTTGATAAAGAGGATTTAGATGAAAATGATAAACTTTTAGCAGCAACTTTTGCCACAACTACATAACCTGCGGGGCAAGGTTTGACACTTGTACATATGTGCCAGTCTTGTCATATTGTAAACATTTTACTAAGTTATACAGTTATAAATAGTTAGTAAGTAATACCTTTTGTATCTATGATGGTGGGGCATAGTATGAGGGTTTTTCTATGAAATCTTTTATATAAGAGTGTGCAGAACACCGTAAGATTCATTCAGATCAGTTCGATCAAAGCTACATAACCGAGCAAAGAGAATTTCATTGTCTGTCAATTTCACAAATCTCATGGCATCAGGGAAGAATGCATCTTCAGTATCATTCGCTATATCTGGAAGTGAAGGACTTAATAAAAAACAATTGAAAATCAAACCTACTCTACCTTTGAAGACGCCGGCAAGGAAGCCTCGAGTGAAAACACCATCAGCACCGCAGAAATCTATTCTGAAAAGGTCCATCAGCATTACAGCCGCTGTTGCAGGCAACGATAACAAGGGGTTGATGATTTTGATACACCACTGTTCAAAAAGGCGAAAGCAAAGCAGGCGAGGAAGCTCAGATTGAATCGGATGGCTCTGACATAGAGGAGGGCGAAGTGTCCGGCAACGCTGATGAACCAGCAGAAGACGGTTACGAGACTGACGAAACCGAATTTGCTTAAACGTCAGGGTCGGAATCGGAGGCTGACACGGAGGCAGTGGAGGACGATGATGATGATGAGGAGGAGGAGGAAGAGGTGAAGCCGCTTATGGGGACTGTGAAGAAAGTGAAACACGGACTCTAATGTAAGAAATCTAAGAAATTCATGTTTTCTTACAATGATATAACATTTCAAGCTCGTTCATTTGGTTATTCATATTTTGTACGTAGACTGCATGACATTATTATGATTATTTCTTTATCAGATTTTGGTAAAATTTCACCAAAGATTCTTCTAGGGGCTATGATAGACAAAGAAACCAATGTTCGGTGAAAGCATTGAAATTGACAGACAGACCAAAAGGTCAAAGAGGGGAAGCAAGAAAGGGCATCATGCATTCATGTATGCGGTATCTGTTCACGATTACAAAATTCTGCTAGATCATCGTAATGACTTTTTACTTTGATCAAAGGCAGCGTTTGGAGTTATCTCCTACGCAGGTGGTGTCGGTTAGTCACTTTGGGGGTAGAACCACCCTAGATTTCATAAATTGGTTTTTCAAAATGTATGGTAGCCGACACCTCACAACTGTCGGCATTGGTTTACCAAAGCTTGCAACTATCACTCTTTTGGACCGTGAGACAAGCAAAAAATTGTTAAAGAAAGGAAAGTAAAAACTTTTTTTTTCTTTTTTTTAGGTGATTGGGACTCAAATTGGCATGAAGCAAACGAGGTATCCTTCAAGCATATCTATGAGGGGATTCTTCAAGCCAAACAATACGACGATCACGCCACGAAGATAGGTCTGGAACTCAAAGATACCTTCTGGTATGATCGGATAATGTGTTTGGCAATGCATTCCAAATTTTTGAAATTGTGGTTTAAGTCTATGCATCGGTTGTTCTGAACAGTCAGAAGGAAAGATTGCAATTAGCAGGGATATTTTCGGGGATTGACAGTGCACATTTGAGGCTGGCTTACTATGACCAGTTTTACATGAGTGTCTTGAATAAGGTTCCTGATTTGTATGTCCAGGATAGATCAGGGTCACCATTGTGACCACGGCCCTTCATTTGCTGTAAATTATTTTTCTTTATCACAGATTGATCGTTTGCTGGCCGTTTGCCGTTATCTGGAAGCGGTGCGATAGGCTAACTATGATTTCAATAAGATTGTCAAGAGCAGCTATTGTCCAATGGCTTGCCATACAAAGAGAGACAATATCACTTCACCACGCGGGGGTTGAACAAAGAGGAAACAAAAATCAAGCACTTGTCAACAGAGGAACTCAGATACATCTAGCCAAAACGAACGGGGTTGTGCCTATGTTTGGGTGTATGCGTCCGTTTTTAACCAAAGAAAAGTTCAACGAATGAGAAGGTGAATTTTCTAGGAACAATTGGAAGGAGATGACTATCTGTGTCTCCTCTAGTCTTCGGTTTGCTCTGGGTTTCATTGCTATGCTGCAAACGCATTTCAGCAAGGTGGGCACCATGATATCCTTGTCTGATTTGGCAGAGGAATCGCTAACATCCATGAGGATGCGCAGATGGCCCTGTTGATTTCATGTCAAAAAATGGGCAATTCACAAAAGACTGCAAGCCTTTGCACCATATTTCAAGGTTAAAAAATTAAGGTATGGCGTGTTTCTTCACGTACACGGACATACAGCTTTCGTCGCATTTCCACATTAAGGATCTCATTAATGATATCGGACGCATACCTAAGGAAACTGTAAGGAAACCCATTGAAAGGGATTTTGACATATGCTATAGATGATCGAGAGAAACCGTGTGTGATTACTTCATGAGGGGATTGGGAGGATTCTTACCAGATACATTGGCGGTAGACGGCCTATGAACGGCAACAAATTATAAATTTCTATCTATGACACCATGAAGTATGCCAAGGGGGGTTAGTTCTTTTGCACATGTGCTGTACACATGGAGTACCACAATTTGAAGGCAAAATAGCAACTGTGGCGTGAAATGGGGTTCCGCACAAGCACGCTTGCCAGGCAATCTTTGTTAGACATCGATGTGCATCATCACAGCCAAAAGGCCAGCCATGTTCTGTTGTGCTGTGGTCCTGCCTGTTCAATAATAATAACATATCATCGAACAAAACATTTTTACATACCCCCTGGGGTGTTTAAGAATATTTAGAGAGGACTAATATATCAGATGATAATAGTATCTGTCAATCTTTTTTACTACGGTAACAAAGCCTTAGTAGTGATTTTATAAAGAAGCGGGTCCTGCCTGTTCAATAATTAAAACATATCATTACTATTTCTAGACAAGTTATCCGAACAAAACTTTTTTACCTACCCCCTAGGGTGTTTAAGAATACTCAGAAAGGACCAATATATCAGATGATATGGCTCTAAACAGTATAGTATCTGTCAAAAAAAATTACCACGATAACAAATTCTTGGAATATGGAAATATTTTGCATTGTTAACATTTAATATTAATATCTGATAATATTGTCTGTTATTGAAAAATATTGCTCTATGTTCACATAATAATATGTTCTATAATTGAAGACTCATGCTACAAGGATATGACTTTCATATTCATGCTGCAAGTCATTTCCCGTTTATATTCCGGTTTTTACTTTCATTCCCGTTTATCTCTTCAGCACAAGGTTGTATTGCGGAAAGTATTTCCTTTATGCACAAGTATGACAACTTGATGTACGGTACTTCCTTGTGTTGAAAAATTATTACTTGAAACATTTTAATATTATTCTTTTTTGTACTTAGAACCATTGTAATAGAGTTAGTATATACCAGACAAAATGCAAGATAAATTGTAACTTGTATTTTTGACAAATAAACAAAAAATACCCACTAACGTGAGTAAAATGCAAAAGTGTTGAAAAAAGGAAATTTTGGGGAAATGACACGAAGCGCAATTTTTCCGGGTATTTGCATTTTTTACACACTTTTGCATTTTTTACACACTTTTGCATTTTACTCACGTTACTACTAATGTTTAAGCCAGATGGTTTTTGACGCTAAATATTCAAAACAGTTTATCTGTTGCCCTTCGTCAATGGAAAAATACCTAAGTTTTAAATCTATTTTAGATAAAATAATATAAAATGTATTAACAATTTTTAAAGGTCTATGGACGATTAGCGATTGAGATGCTTTTTGAAATATAATTTTTAATGTATGACAGATACGACAGTTTAAAGAGGGAGGCTCGTTTCATTAAAATACGTTAAATTTGGGAGATGCGATATTTTGACGTCACAGATCCATCAGAGAGAACTCCATGGTTTGTACAGTCAGACACTAGCATGTGTGCCGAGCGCATTACGTTACTGTGACGAGAAACTTGGGTTTTTTTTTCAATGCGTTTGTCAATTAGATTATAATACTCAATAATAGTCCTAAATGAAAATTACTGAGAAAAAGAAGAAGAAGATGAAAGCAATCGAACTCACGACTTTGAATGTCGATAGCCGTAAACTAAATATTTCTTTTAGATAACTAAATTACCAACGAATTTTTCAACCAATTTATCGCCTCTTTAAGTTCCTTTTAATTTTAAATTCGTTTGAATATCGTTTGAAAAATTTATAATATAGAAAATAATTAGAGGTCTAAGCCAGATAGCTTTTACGGTAAAGGCTCAAAGCAATCTGTTACTATATTTTCTGATGTATGGATTATAAAAGAAAGATGTTTACATGAGAAAATAGATAGCTCTGTCTGGTCATACGTTACATATTTGACCATTAAAGGAATATTCCCGTGAATTGTGTGACAGGGTTATCCATTTGTTTTTTTATATAGATGTATGGATTATAAAAGAAAGATGCTCACATGGAAAAATAGATAGCTCTGTCTCGTCATACGTCACATATTTGGCCATCAAAGGAATATTCCTGTGAATTATGTGACAGGGTTATCCATTTTTGTATTCTTTTATAATCGTCCGAAGGAGGATTGTTTTTAATCTTTATCAGTTTATTGTCAAAAACTTCTAATTCGTTTAGGAAGTAGAATTTACAGCAGAAATGAGCTGAGATTTAAGCTGTCAAAATATTTTTTTTAAGTCATGTCAGGACCTTTAGAAAATGTTAAAGTATTTTAACTTATTTCAAACCAATTTCAACTTGTAACATACTGTTTTGAATTAAACATTCTAATTATTTTCTACAGTAGAAGAAAAAATTAAGCTTTAATTTCTCAGGGCCACATTTCAGGCACTGGGACCTCAAAACACTCACAACAAGGGGACCAAGAACCAGGACCAGGACAAAGAACCAGGACAAGGACCAAGGCCAAGGACCAGGACCAAGGCCCAGGACCAACGCCCAGGACCAAGGACCAGAACCACGGACAGCAACCAGGGATTAGAGGTAAAAGGGACCAGGGGAACAGGAACCAGGGACCAGCGAAGAGAAGGGCTCATGGACCAGGGTAGGGAACAGGAACCAAGGTAGGGAATATGGAGCAAGAACCAGGAGAGGGAACAGGGACCAGGCCCCATGGACCAGGGGTGGGATCAGGGACCAGAGGAGGGACCAGGGACTAGGGGAGGAAGGAACAGGGACCAGGATAGGGAACAGAGACCAGGGGAGGAAGAGGGGACCAGAATAGGGAACAGTGGAGGGAACATAGACCAGGGGGAGGGAAAAGGGACATGGGAGGGAAAAGGGACATGGGAGGGAAAAGGGACAAGAGACCAGGAGAGGGAACAGTGAGCAGGAAGAAGGGAGACCTGGGAGCAGGGGACCAGGAAGATTGGGACCAGGGAGCTGGGAGACCAGAGAGCAAGGGGACCAGGGAGCAAGGGGACCAGGGAGCAAGGGGACCAGGGAGCAAGGGGACCAGGGACTAGGGAGCAGATGGACCAGAGAGCAGGAGGGACCAGGGAGCAGGGGGACCAGGGAGCAGGGGACCAGGAAGCAGGGCGACCAGGGAGCAGGGGGACCATGGAGCAGAAGGACCATGGAGCAGAGGGACCAGGGAGCAGGGGGACCAGGGAGCAGGTCGACCAGGGGACCTGGGACCAGGGGAGGGAACAAGGACCAAAGGAGGGAACAAGGAACAGGGAGGGAACATGGACCAATGGATGGAACAGGGATGAGGGACATTGGGAGGGAACAGGGAACATGGACCAATGGATGGAAGAGGGACGAAGGACATTGGGAGGGAACAGGGAACAGGAAGAGGGAACAGGGACCAAGGGGGAACATGGATTAAGGACAAGGGGGTTGGAACAGGAGCAGGAAGCAGGAGGACCAGGCACAAGGGGATTGAACAGGAAGGAAATATGGACCATGGGAGGGAATAGGGACCAGGGCAGGAAAAAGAGACCAGAGACCAGGGACCAGGGGAGGGAACAGGGACCAAAGACCAGGGGAGGGAACAAGGATCAGAGGAGGGAAGAGTGAATAGGAACCTGGGGAGGCAAGAGGGAGCAGAAAACAGTGAGCAGGAACCAGGGGGAGGGAATAAGGACCAGGAATCAGGGACCAGGGACCAAGGGAGGGACAAGAACCAGGGATGGAACATGGACCAGGGGAGAAAACTTGACCAGGGGATGGAACAGGGACCAGGGGAGGTAATAGGGACAACAACACACAAAGTATTTGAATGTTTCATGGGAGGAAGCTGATAATTTCATTTAAGAAGAGTTTGAGCTCTCATTCCTGTCCTACATTACAAAACATATTTAATCAACATCTCAATTGCTAATCGTCTATAACCTTTCAAAATTGTTAATATATTTTATTTTATTTTAAATAAATTTCAACTTGAAACTGAAGGATGGCAACAGACAAACTGTTTTGAATCTTTTCCGTAAAAAATGATCTGGCTCAGACATTCTGATTATTTCTTTGACAACATTCATATAAATATTAAGCGCAGAATCTAATTTAAGAAGTGTTTAAGCTGTCATCCGTGTCATTCATCAGAAAAATATTTAAAAAACGCAACTCAATTGCTAATTGTCCATAGACCTTTAGAAATTTGTTATGTATTTTATTTCAAATAAATCTCAACTTGCATGTATTTTCTCTGAAGGAGGGCAACAGACAAACTGCTATGAATATTTAATTCAAACTGAGAAATTAATTTAAGAAAAGTTTAAGCTGTCATCCCTGTCATACATCACAAAGTATCTTTAAAAACCATTTCAATTGCTAATTGTCTTTAGACCTTTGATAATTGTTCATGTATTTTATTTTATTTAAAATAAATTTCAACTTGCGTGTATTTTCTCTGACGGAGGGCAACACACAAACTACTTTGAATCTTTCATAAAGCTGATAATTTAATTTAAGAAGAGTTTAAGCTCTCATCCCTGTCATACGTCACAAACCATATTTAAAAAAACCCATCTCAATTGCTAATCGTCTATTGGCCATTCAAAATTGTTAATGTATTTTATTCTATTCTAAAACAAGTTTTAACTTCGTGAATATCCTCTGAAGGAGGGCAGCAGGCAAACTGTTTTGAATCTTTACCGTCAAAAACTATCTGGCTTAGACATTCTAATTATTTTCTTTAGTGGGAATTCTTTGAACGAATTTAAGCTGAGAATTTAACTTCAACAGACAAGCAGACAAGAGACAAACTATTTTGACTCTTTCGTAAAGCTCATAATTTAATTAAGATTTATGCTGTCATCCCTGCATACATCATAAAATATATCTTTTAAAAGCATCTTAACTGCTTGCTAATCGTCCAAAACCTTACAAATTGTTAATGTGCTTTTTTGAATTTCAAATAAATTTTAACGTGTATTTCCTCTGAAGGAGGGCAACAGACAAACTGTTATAAATATTTAGTTTAAGCTGAGTAATTAATTTAAGAAGAGTTTAAGCTGTCATTCCCGTCATAGATCTCAAAATATCTTTAAAACGCAAGTCAATTGCTAATCGTCTATCTGTCTATAGACCTTTGATAATTGTTCATATATTTTATTTTATTTAAAGAGGCGATATCGTCATATGTGCACAATATTTAGAATTCCTTTCAAATTTCTTGATTGGTTGAAATTTTGCTGCGCGATTCGTTGTCTCGTATTGCAAGGTATATACTTATTTAAAACGCCTGAAAGGGCACCTCACGCGATAGCCCAGATGGTTGCGGCGATCGCAAGCAACGTTTTTTTTTCTCAAATCATGTCGTGAGTTCGAGCCCCGGTAAAATCCTTTACTTTGACTTTTGCTTTCATCTTCTTCTTTTTTTTTCTCAGTAATTTTCATTTGGTGACTATTATTGTAGTACTATAATATTAAAATTTCACTTTCGCTTTCTGACAGAAAAGCATTGAAAAAAGCAAATAAGTTTCTCGTCACTAACGTAATGCGCTGTGTATGTAATTCTGCACACACAACGTACATGCTAGTGTCTGGCTGTAATGTGTGGTACAAACAGACAGAGGATCAGATCTTGCCTCCACAGCCGGAAGTGACGTCAAATTATAGCATCCCCCATTTTTACCGTATTTTACTGAGACGAGCCTCCCTCTTTAATATAAATTTAAACTTGCGTGTATTTTCTTTGAAGGATGGCAACACACAAAGTGTTTTGAATCTTTCATGGGAGGAAGCTGATAATTTGATTGAAGAAGAGTTTAAGCTCTTATCCCTGTCATACGTCACAAAACATATTTTTTTAAATCATCTTAATTGCTAATCATTTATTGACCATTCAAAATTGTTAATGTATTTTATTATATTCTAAAATAAGTTTTAACTTTCCGTGTATATCCTCTGAAGGAGGGCAACAGACAAACTGTTTTGAATCTTTACCGTCAAAAACTATCTGGCTTATACATTCTAATTATTTTCTATAGTGGGAATCCTTTGAACGAACCCAAGCTGAGAATTTAATTTCAACAGACAAACAGACAACAGACAAACTAGCAGACTATTTTGAATCTTTCATAACGCTCATAATTTAACTTAAGTTTATGCTGTCATTCCTGCATACATCATAAAATATATTTTTAAAAGCATCTTAATTACCTTTAAAAATGTTAATGTAATAAATTTCAAGTTGCGTGTTTTTCCTCCGAATGAAGTCAGAAATTCTTTAAACGATGTTAAAAATTGTTAATGTATTTTATTTTATTTTAAATAAAGTTCAAATTGAAACTGAAGGATGGCAACAAACCAACTGTTTGGAATTTTTCCCGTCAAAAATGATCTGGTTTAGACATTCTAATAATTTTCTATTGAATAAATTCAATGATAGACATTCACAAATTTTGCGCAGAATCTAATTTAAGAAGGTTTTAAGCTGTCATCCCTGTCATTCATCAGAAAACATATTTGAAAGAAGCAACTCAACTGCTAATTGTCCATAGGCGTTTAAAAAATCTAGCATTTATTTTATTTCAAATAAATTTCAACTTGCGTGTATTTTCCTAAAGGAGGGCAACAAACAAACTGTTTAGAATCTTTAATTCAAACTGAGAAATTAATTTAAGAAGAGTTTAAGTTGTCATCTGTGTCATACATCACAAAATATCTTTAAAAAGCAACTCAATTGCTAAACGTCTATAGACCTTTGATAATTGTTCATGTACTTTATTTTACTTAAAATAAGTTTGAACTTGCGTGTATTTTTTCTGACGGATGGCAGCAGACAAACTGTTCTGAGGGCAACAGACAAACTGTTTCGTTTCCCGAAATTGAGCAGTGAAATTGTTCCACTTGTGACAAGGATTTTTTTGGGTTCTTATTTTACTTAAGATAAATTTCAACTTGCATATATTTCCTCTGAAGAAAGGTAATAGACAACAAGTTTTGAACTTTTACCGTTAAAAAGTGTAGAAATTTCTTTAAAGGATATTCAAAAAAATTCATCTAAAATTTTAATTTAGAAAGACCACAAGCTGTCATCCCTGTCATACATCGAAACTACTTATTAAAATAAAAAACCATCTCAATTACTACTCGTCCATTGACCTTTAAAAATTATTAATTATTATTTTAATCACATCATCTGACTAGAATACTAACATGTAATATTTTTAATATTTGAATATCTTCAACGTTTATAACATTTATAGGCACCAAATGGGAATTTTAATATAACGCTCTAAAATATATTTCAACCAAATAACAAACCATAGCCACTTTACCAGACACTGCGATAATTATCATTTATTCAGCTTTAATACTATTGTCAACAAGAAATAGTTTGTCTATTTGGGTATTCAACTCTGGAATAATCTAGATCCTCTGTTTAAGAACACCTCAATCTTTTTATTTACCCAAAAAGAAAAATGTCTTGTTACCAAAGTCTGGGTACAGCTGCATATAGCGGTGAGTAAGGGTGTGGGAGGGTATACGGGTCAGGGGTTAGTGGTGGGTTATGTGGGTGGGGAGGGCTGTCGTAGAGGTTTTAACATATATATTTTAGTTGTCAAAAGTTGAAATTGTACATTTTAGCTTGTATTTAGTAGGTTATTGTTTCTGTTATTATTGTTATTATTTTTCTTTATATTTTGTACAGGTGGTCTGCTTCCTCAAACACTTGTTTTTTCAAGCTTCCTGCACTTTGTATTATTTTATTTAATTTTCTGATTTTCCAACTTTATTGAAGGCATGGCAAAGACTCCAAAAATATAAATTTTTATTAGAATTTGCTACACCACTTCAAAGAAGTATGATAAACATTTAAAAACCGAAGTACTTACAAAAGAAAATATGAAGGTGATAAACAGATAAATACATCACAAGCAGATCAGTTCAAGCTGAAGTGCGTAACATTTATGTGGCGCTATATATCTTAAAATATATATATATATATATATATATATATATATATATATATATATATATATATATATATATATATATATATATATATATATATATATATATATATATATATATATATATATATATATATATATAATGCATCTAGCATTCATACAAATATACATCAGAAATAATATAATATTAAATAAGAATGGTTAATTGATAATATAATACTAATATCAAATTAGAATGATAAATATACTAACAAGATAATGAAATAAAAAGTGACCTATCATAGAACAGAATTGAAAGAACAATCGCACAGATGAAAGGTATATGGACGTGTAGAGGCAACATTAGCTAAATTGCTTTACAATTTTTACAATTTATTAAAAACCATCATAGTAACAAATTGTATCAAAATTGGTTCAACGTTGACCATTTTTCAGTGTTTTTAATTCTCAGGTATCAATTTGCATATCTTATGCAATTTTTGGGATCATGGGATGTATATTACAGGCAAACATTATACTTTTATTTGTAAATCTGAATTTCTTTGAAGTAGTGTATCAAATTTTGAGCAACGACCTTTCAGTTTTTGCCATAATCCCAATAAAAGAAAGAAATTTAGAGAAGTAGATAACAAATTTGAGCTTTTCGTGATAGGAACATTTTCATTATTCACGAACTGATTATATCTACTCAGACCAATAAGTAAATGTTGGAATCTAGTTGAAGGAATATAGTCAATTGACTAAGGCTTTTCCTTGTAGCGTTTGGATAAAGATTTGCATAACATAAGTTATTTGATGCATGAAATTTAAAAACACTGTAAAATGAAAATGGTAAATGTTTCATCGATTTTCATGAATTTTCTACTTTGATGCATGTTTTTAATAGTTTTTGTATCTCAGCTAATGATACCTCTATATGTACATATATACTGGTACACCTTGTATGCATAATCATTGGTGGAGTGTCATATAGGCATATGACACTCCATGTGAACTGGTAAAATGTATGTATATATATCATATACATATATACATATATATACATATGTATATATATATATATATATATATATATATATATATATATATATATATATATATATATATATATATATATATATATATATATATATATATATATATATATATATATATATATACATATATATATATATATATATATATATATATATATATATATATATATATATATATATATATATATATATATATATATATATATATATATATATATATATATATATATATATATATATATATATATATATATATATATATATATATATATATATATATATATATATATATATATATATATATATATATATATATATATATATATATATATATATATATATATATATATATATATATATATATATATATATATATATATATATATATATATATATATATATATATATATATATATATATATATATATATATATATATATATATATATATATATATATATATATATATATATATATATATATATATATATATATATATTTATTTATATACTGCGTGGTCGATATATTTTGTCTAGCAAAAATAAAGTACCCTTTGATATTTTTTAAGGACAATTGGGATAATAAAATCACCCTAAAATACAGAAAATAGCCAACCAAAAGTATATATATATGGAAAAAAGTGGGGAATGGCCCCTTGCACCTCCAAATCCCGCCGCCTATGATACATACATGTACGTATCCTCACCCATTTACACATTGGGGTTTGTGGAGTAAAGGGATAAAGAAGTGGGGTGGAGAGTAATGGTGGTGGTGTGTGTGTGTGTGTAGGTGGGGGGGTAACACGCATTTGTCATCCCCATTTTCTTTACTGAGGGACTTGGACTCCACGGTGACTGCAGAAGAGTACAAAGTGAAGTGAAGAGTACGAAGACTTTGAGGAATCTGAGGGTGTAACCTCACAACTAGTCTGATTTCAGTCGTTTATACAGAAATGATACCAAACTTTAAAATTCAATATCTCCTTAACGTAAGAAGATTTTGCAATGCTTTCTTCACCATTGTGTTTCTTCTAAAGTCCTCTTTCATATAATATGGACATACTTGACCACTGAACTAATCCTTTAATCAAGCCTGACTCAGTTAGATAAAAACAATTATGTCCTCCCGACTCGGTATGATGCGATAAAATGATTTTCGAGTCAACACTCTTAATTGAGCAGTGACAGAACGATATGCAATGTAGGATGTGGGGGCGTAGCCAGCCTCCAAAATTAAGGAATCATGAATTTTGATGTCAGCATCCAAAAAGTGTGAGTCTGAGCAGTAGCGTATTCAGCTCGGTGTCAGGGAAGGGGAGGAGGGGAGGGAAGGGGGAAAAGGTTAATTATTGGAAAATACTCATAATTTATTATCATTCATTTTCAGGAAATGTTTAATTTTCAGGAAATGTTGCCAAATAGTCCAATGTTTTCCAATAACTTTACCAATGTGACAAGTGTCCTTCAATTATAATATTTTCTCAATTTTACCCCCTAATATACCGCGAAGGTCAAATCAGCTTCCCCTCTCCTCCCCCTTCTCAGGCCTGAAGTTTGCTGACTGCTGCCGTTTACTGATTTGCGGTCTGTCGGAGGTTATTGAACTTCGAGTCTCCCCTTAAAATCAAGGCTTATCCAGCAGTATAGCATACAACGGTATAGCAAATTTCATCGTTTGTGGGCTATGGATGCATGAAGTTTATCGATCTTTTGTGGATGATATATTTGGGGAAGTCCCCGGAAATTCGCAAAAACAAAGCGCCCTAAGTTTTCGATCTAGCGTTCCATTAACTGTAGCCATGACTGCCGGTGTATCCGGAGATTTTGTCCCCAGGAGATTTTGCCTCTCCAGACACTTTCTCCTAGGCTATCATGCACTCAGTGAAAGATATTTCCGCAGTTTTTGTTTTTGGTACACTTCTGTGAGCATAGTATGGATACCAGCTACAGTACATATGCCAGCCCCATTGACGCTGTGTATCATGCAGAGAAGTCGATACATTTCTCAAAGTTAACTTCGCAATTTTCCCCATTGGCTCCAGTAACGAATTATGATGGTCACTTAATTTAAAAAAAAATATCGCTTCGAGTTTGTTCTGTTTCAATTATGTTATTTAACTTATTGGTAATATTATGTCCTAGGGCCAAAAGCTATATGGTCCTGACACAAAAAAATAAAATTGGGGGCAAAATTAAGCCATGAAAAATATTTGACAACGTGTAAGGTTAGTGACACTGGTAGGCTAGGCGCCCAAGATGGGTGAACTATGTAAAAATTACTGATTTGATTATTAACTTTTTAACAGGGGGCAGTTTATAGGGGTATGCTATTAATTTGAGGCCGTTGGTAAATCAACAACCCCCCACCCCCTTCCCCTCCTATGTAAAAAAACGGGTCTGCGATAAGTAGATCGGTATTTGGTTACTATGAAACTCCTTCCCATACTGTAATTAGGTACACCAAAGAGCTTCCACAAACTTTGGGTACACAATTTTAAACCCACAACTTCATTGATGTTTCAAGGGAAATAGAAACCCTCTCCGGGGATCCCGAACTTCCTACGCCTGTGCCCTCCCTAATCTAAAACCAGCCCTCAATATCCCGGGGCTTTAGCCCTCAAAAACGCTAGACACGCCTCTGCACAACTTGTACAAGATGATGGTGTCATGTTCTTCATGCATAGCTTAACGTTAGGCTTTACCTGTTTAACATTTAGTCTGCATATTTTTCTCCTCACATAGGCCCACTGTAAAAATTGTTAACAAAAGTACAGTACACAAGTATTTGGAAATTCATGAAATTATTACAGAACTGTATTTCATTCATGATTTCCTCAATGTGTAGCGTAAGTTATGTATTCCAGTTTGAAACCACCACATAGAGAATTTTTTTTGAAAATATGGGAATACTTCAAGAACGTTGGCTTTATTGTAAATTATGAGTCTGATTTCAGTAATTTCTTCACTCACATCTCTCTGATTTGTAATAATCTATTTTACATTTCTGCTCTGGTATTTTCAGTAATCTTTCTGGCACAATATTAACAACTTTCTTCTTAACATAACGTATAATAACAAGATGGGCTAAGAAGGGTGTTAGTCACCCTATAAAAAACCCAAACTAACCACCACCACAACAAAAAAATAATACAGAAAAAAAGATAAAAGATGTCTAGAGTTAGTAAGATACTTTTCAATGTTTATTTTAAAATAGTGAACAGAATTGAAGCTAAGGCTACCTAGGTGGATATACAATGGGGAAGGAAGGCCTATTAAAGATGGTACTGTAGGGCAGCAGGCTAACTGTATGTGAAAGGGAGACGATACAATACGGATTGGGGAAGGTAGATGGTTGGGATGTGTAGGATGAGTGGGTAAGGTATTTGCTTGCATTGGGCAGAGTACATCGGTGTGCTGGTGGATAGATTAGGTCTGCTCCAAACTCCAGTCCACTCTCCACTCAGCGGTAAAATGAGTACCAGCACTGATTGGGAGTTATACAGCGATGGACTGGCATCCTATCCAAGGGGAGTCGTGTGCTCATCTGCTTATGCCTAGGAAACCCTGGATAAGCACCAGCTTGATGGGCCTAAGTTCAAGACCCAGTATGGATTCTTACTTTAAAGCTAGATAGATGGAAATAATAAGTGGGTAAGGATGACATAACATAATGGCAATAGGAGATAGATGGTGAAGATTTTCAATCATAGGAAGATATTTCTAAGAAATATTCATAAAGTATTTCACTTTGATATTAGTTCCTCTTAATGGCAAATTCCTGTAAATTTTGATTTTATCATATGATAGAGGACTATTAAAGAAACAAATTGGAGTAAAAACCATGCTGATAGGCCTATCTTATTCCTTTGTGGAATTATTACATTTGGAAGATTTCACCAGTGTGTTAAAAAGTGACCTGTAGTGTGATGTCATAACTACAGATCCAAAACAGTGTTTATGTATTTCTTTGGAAATTAATTGTCCGTTTCTAGATTATTGGAAACATTTTTGGTTAATTAGTGAGATGAGTATAACATGTCCCTTAAAAGACCAGGATTTTCCCATCTGCTTATGCACCTTACATTCCAAATAAAAGAAAAAAACGAAAACAAAATACATTACCTTGGATCTACAACTATGACATTTTACTTTACACTGCAAGTACACTTTTCAACACTCTCCTTATCTTTGAAATGAAATGACTTTTAGATGGATGGAATAAGAAATCAACATGGTTTTTTTAACCAATATGTTTCTTTAATAGTCCTCTACTATATAAATTGAAATGAAAGTTCAAGGGAATATTTCTTGAAGGACATTTCATTTGTAGAAAATCTCACAAAGTGCACTATTCATTTTCTATTTCGTAATATTAATAATACATCGATTTATATATATAGCGCTTTAAGACCTCAAAGTGCTAAACTTCTTTGTACCTTTATTATCATAATTAGTCACTAAGCTTTCCCTTAAACTAGTCAGTATATAAGGTAATTAAAAATTCCATTTCTCTTAATAACATTTTCAACAGCTTCAGGAATTCTTTAGATGCAGGAAGTAGGCACTCCACACACAACTCCCTGAATCTGAAATTCTGAATTCAATTTTATTTCTTAATTCTTAAAGATAGGCCTACATGGACAGGTAGAGGTCACCAACATAAGCTATATTAATTTCAAGCCACTAAAAAAACTTGAAAACACCCAACAAAATAGGCTAAGAAGAGGCCAATTGATAGCTTTTTGAAGATTTGTGTTCAAATATGCAAATTTGTGTTACTCTTGCAATGTATAAACAAAACAAAGCCTCTATTTTCTTATGTAAATCCATTGTTTTTAACCCTCTGCCATTACTCTTGGGAAAAGGGAAGATGATCTTGAAGAGAATTTGACCTTTAACATACTCCCAATTAACGCCATCTTTTAAAGATTTGTTAGTTTGATGTAACACATTGGTGAAAGCAATTTGGTACATGCAAGTAGGTAGGTAGGGAGAACAATGGATTAGGTAGGTAAGTAGGGAGAAAAATTGGGTAGGTAAATAGGGAGAAGAATTTTGTACATGTAGGAAGGGAAGTAGGGAAAACAATTTGATACATGTAAGTAGGTAAGTAGGGAGAACAATTTGGTACATGTAGGTAGGTAAGTAGGGAAAACAACTTGGTACATGTAGGAAGGTAAGTCGGGAGAACAATTTGGTACATGTAAGTAGGTAAGTAGGGAAAACAATTTGGTACATGTAGGAAAGTAAGTAGGAAGAACAAATATCTTAGACAACTCAAAAGATATTCTGGGTTTTTTCAGTAAAATTGTGTAAATCTGAAAAGGAAATAAAGGTAAGTGCACCCTTTAAAGCTCAGGTAAATTGAAATCAACTGCCCCTTCTAGCCACATTTCTAAAGCCCATTCTCTATGCCGGCTTCAAATAGTTGAGCAAGGTGTCCTGGTTGGAAATTGATCCATTTTTTCTATAGTTTGTTTTCACCTTTGGATTTTTGTCTTTTTCATTCACAGGTTGAAGAGAGTTATTAAAAGAAGCAATGGTGTTTTTCAACCAGAGCCGTAGGCTGTACTGAAGAAGACACAAGAAAAAAGACTTGTTAATTAAGGCAGGAGTTACCATTTAGTCTAAATAGCAACTCCCTGATTAAGGAAAAATTAAGGTTAGTACCATTTATTGGATTAAAGCTTGTATACCAGGTTTTTAATCCCTTTGTGCTACCCTTTCATGACAGTGCCAAAGAATAAGTTCAAGTGAATAATCAATATTTTTATCTCATTGAAAGTTATGTTAGAGTTGAGTAATTACAAACATTTGATGCAAATCTAATTGTATTTTATGATAAAGAATATTTCCAAGCTAACATCAAATGGGAAAAAAGCTTAGTTAAAAAAGTTAGATTCCATCAAGCTTATAGGGCTTACAGAGTCAGTGCTTATACCTGGTTTCCATAGTGCTAAGCGGATGCGAGTTGTAGACTCCCCTGGATGGGGCACCAGTCCATCACAAGTGTAATTCCCCAGTCGAAATTGATACTCATCTCACAGCTGAGTAATCTGGAGCAAGTGGGATAAAGTGTCATGCTCAGGGACACAGCACAACACCCTGTATGAAATTCAATCCCTGTATCTTTTGAGTATAAGACTGAGGCCCTTTTCACTGGACTATTGCACTCGCTGAAAAACTCAATAATAGCACAATGTTTTATTCCATAAACCAGGTATCAATTTTTTTTTCAGTCTCTAATTTGTTTCTTCAAAAATAGTTTGGGAAGAAACGACTTCTAATGAGGAAGAAAGAAGCGGAAAGTGCTTTGTCATCATAGCATCAGGAGCCAACAGGAACCAGAACGCTTCATCATTGGCACAATATAGATGGCACAATGTACATGGTACAAAGCATTTTGAAAAGTATCTGTGTATTTACCCGAAACAGAAACATAGCAGAATATGACCTGCTCTATTGTTGGATGCAGTTTCTAGTTTGTTACACTGCTGGATAATTATATTGTTAGAAGATGGATCATATTTTCCTCCTCAGATTGCTTAAACAAATTTCATGCACTTTATAAGATTCCTATATTTTTTGTCAACCCTTGCTTTGTGGTCTGTTATCGGTGTTTCTGGTTTACCATTAAAACTAGTTTCTAACTTGAAATGCTGGACATTGATTTTGTTGAACTTCTGATCAATTTTTAGTCTTATTAGCTCAATATTGTGTTTTTGTTCATTCTCTTCGTAAATACCATCACATAAGAATATTATTGTAGATCTGGAAAATGCTCAATATTATTACTATCAAAATGCATATACCTCTAGTATTTAAACTTTAAATTATGTTTTGTCAGTTACATTGATATTTTTGGAGATATTTAAGTTAATCAGTTAAAAGTATCTAAACCCATTTTGTGAAGAAAAAAATATCCATAGCAATATGTAATATAGAACGATGATGTAAGCTTATTGAATACAAGACAACACAAGATGTTTGTGTTTCATTTTGCAAAGTGGAGGAGATAATTCGGTAAAAGGACCAAATGAAAACACTGTTTGATAATTTTTAATTAAAAAACCTGATCCACTTCAAGATATGTGGACAGTGTAGAAGTAACATTGAGCATACCTCTTTCATTTCATTTGTAGATGCTTTGTTTTTTAACCATATACCTCATGTTTGAAAGAGATTAATTGATTGTGATAATGAGTTTTAGGATCTTTTTTTAGGAACTTAGCCAAACGTAGAATCAACAACTAAAACTTAATAAGAGATAAAAGAAAACATTTATGTAGCTGTCCATATACCTTTCAAGTTAATTAGATATGCGAGTACAGTGTATGTTGCAATCAAAAATAAGTTGTCTCATATTGTTTTATTTTGGCTCCAGAAGATAGTATGAGATCATCACATTCTTTCTTTAATTTGCGACATGCCTGCAAATTTAGCTTAGGAGACATATATTTTAGTGTGATGTTAATTTATGGTGTCAGACTTGAAAATTGGGTTTGTAATTGTTAAATATTTGTTAGTTGCATAATGCATTGTGTAAAGGGTTCTTATGATTACATGTTGTGAAAGAGAACTTTGAAGTCAAGACATATACATACTTAACCACATAATCACCGATTTCATATTTGACTTTGAAAGCAAACTCAGCCACTGCAAATGTTAATAATTTCATGACATGTCTGTGTTGTATTAATATTAGGAAAAATTGCATTCACAAACGCAGAATTTAACCTTATGCTAATTAAGTGTATTGCTTAAGTTCTTTTTCAGATTTATTTTTTAACTTATCAGTCCGGAAGCATGCATATTAATGGGAACATAAATGTTTCTAAAAATGGGAACATTTCGCTACATGGAAGCCGCCATTTTGTGATATTTTCCATGATCCTTTGCTACCCTAACGTTAAAGCCTTATACAACGTTACATATTTCAAATTTGAAATATGTCTGGGAGAAATATATTTGTTAGGGGTAACTTAAAGCTCATGAAAATACCTTCATGGTTACAACTTTTCCACTCCCATTTGATATGTTCACCACGCCGTTTTCGAAATATTAAAAATAATAGACAATTGAGCTAGGCTTTTAGGCGCGAAATGGCCGTTTTGAAAATTCAAATGTTTTCCAACACAATGATTTTTAATATTTCAAGTACATAAATACAAAAACTATCGCATTTTACAGTTTTATCGCAAAATCTAAACAATATGGCTGCAAGACTTCAATTTTCTTGTGTGTTATGAATAACATGTTCATATTAATAGGCATGCTCCCGGACTGCTTATACAGTATGTCTCTGTTAACATCTTGAGTAATTTGTAATCATTACACATTGGTTAAAGTTCAGTGGTCAGGAAAGTTACTCTTATATGGAAGAGGACTTTGATAGAAACAAAATGGTGAAGAAATTACTTAAAGCTTATTCCATTACGGAGATATTCAAGTTTAAAGTTCTTATCTGTATAAAAAAAAAAAACTTGTGTAGTAAGTCTACTTTGAAAGGTTGGTTTCCTCATCCTCACTTTTTTTACAATTGTTAATGTATTCTAAAGAAAATTGCTTTGACTTCTGTACTGTTTGCATCGTTTTTACAAGTAGTAAATTATAAAACCCTTCTTAGATTCCCATTTTACTCAATTCCTAACATATCCCATGGTTTTTAAGTCAAAATGGAAGATTAAAATGTATTGGAATACACAGAGAATTTGAAGAATCTGACATCACAACCAGTGGCGCTGTCAGGGGTTTGATATTGGGGGAGAGGAGTTGGGGCACAAACCTTTTTGGTATGGGGTCAAGGGACCCACTTTAGGGCCCCTTGTGGGGTCCATAGTTGAAACCTCGCATTATCCAAGTTTTAGATGCCCCACAAAGACTTTGAATGTGTGCAATACACTGCATTTTAACTACCAAATTAGGATGATTACGAAGGTTTTTCAGTGCGTTTAGTACTTTACGTCATGCAAAATATTTGTTAGACCACCCCCCTTCATCCTCTAATAAATCAATACAAAAAAGGTCAAAATAGCCATTTTGGACTAATAATGTTTTGACATTTCGGACATAGGTGGGAACGTGCCACTGATCACAACTAGTCTGATTTCAATTGTTTCTACACAAGTTATACAGAAATTTAAACTTAATTATCTCCTTAACCGAATAAGATATTTGGATGCTTTCTTCACCATTTTGAAGTCCTTTATATTAACTTAACTTGCTCCACCAATATTCCTTTTAAGTTATAAATACTTTATATCATAGGAAAATACTTACATCCCAATGCCTTTCAAGCTACAGCTTAAATGTGGAGAAGAGTGTAAGTGAGGGTTCAAAGCAACTAACTATGACAGAATATGTGGGGGTATGAGAATCAGAAAATGGAAGGGGGTTTTGGGGTGAAAAAAGACACCAACCCCCAAACAAACAAAGAAGATATTACCATTTTTTTGGCAAAATTGTCCCTCTTGATAATTTTATTGTCAAGGTTTCAAAAGTAGCTGAAAGGATTTTTTTAATGATTTAATTATAGAACACATAATTAACTATAGAACACATCATTAACTATAGAACACAGTGATCAATATTGTGATAAGTAGGTATAGGGCAAATACCCCACTCCCACCCCATAGCCATGCCACTGCAACTAGCAATTGGGAAATTATATATTTACAGTTTTATAGATGAAAAGATTGTAAGCATATATAATAATGAATTCATTGATACATATTGTCATTGATATTTTTCTTTTGAAATACCTGTTCATGTATATTTCCTGATATCTTCAATGAAATATGAAATTGTTAAGAGTTTTCAGCAATCTGAAGATGAGAAGAACAAAAAATTCTAATAAAAATAAAAGATGTTTATGTGCAAAAGTTTTGTACCCCATTATTCCTAAAAAGAACACAAAGTTCCATAACATTCTTGTTCATCAATAAACAATATGATTGGTGACGGGAGTGTGTGTGGGGTGGGTAAGGGGGTTAATGGGATACGGGGTGCAGGGATGGGTTTCACATGGGAGAGGATATAGATTGTATCAATGGCGAAAGTCAGTTTCATATGAAAGTCACCAACGTGCAACTCTCAGTTTCAAATTATTACTTCACACTTTTCTTGATCACTTATAATAAATGCATCAACTAATGACCTTTGTTCCTTATAGTGCAAATTGTTTTGTAATCTGATTCAGGTTTTTGAAGGAGGTTGGAGGTGGCACCGAGTCTCCTTCACTACTACTGCTTTTGTATTTTATTATTTTAAAGTAATAATGTCATCCTGTGTGGGTATGTTTAACCTAAGGATTGATATGATTAAAAAAGATTAATAATACATGTGAAATAATTATTGTTGTGTCTTCTTCTTATGTCTCTGAAAATGTTTTTGGATGTATCATTGATCTAAAAGCAAAGTCATTACCCAATCTAACCCTACCACCACCACAAACACAAACATCACAAGCATAACCCCCCACTCTTCCACCCACCTGCATCTCCAGGGGCGTTCAGACTGACATAACCTGGGGCGTCCAGACTGACATAACATGGGTCGACCAATTTTGCACTCAGAGAAAAAAACGCTCCTACCCCCTTCCATCCATGCCCACCCCTCCTCTACCTCATCCATCAATACCTCAGGCCTCTCTCACCACCACGCTGCATCCCTCCCCAACCCAAGGGAAAACCTTTTCATTACCAACAACTCCCCAAAAGATCTAAACTCTCATAAGACCACCTCAAGACGTCGAATAACCAGAAACAACCCAAAAAACATCCACAGATCCCCTGCCAACCGTCACGGACCACTCCCAACTTTCGTATCCTTGCCCTCTACCCCCTTCCACCACCACCTAAAAACCCAACTCAACACCAACAGAACTCCCTCATCAAAGCAAACCAACCCTTTCCAACTCAAAAAACCATCTTCACAACACAAACTCCCCCAGATCACCCCTCAGTGACAGGGGAGACTCCTCAATCAAACTTTCTTCCTCTTTGACTCTTCCCTTTATCGATCACAACCCCTTCCAAGACATGGAGGTCGGACAACCCCCTCCGAATTCAGGCCCCTCGGGGTTTTTCCCCTCCCCCAACTCGTCACCTCTACAATGGCAGACATCATACAATAGAATTGTCGCGGTCTCTTCGCCAACTTCGAAGAACTAGAACTTCTGATCTATACTTTCAACCCCAGCATTATCTGCCTACAGAAGACCTTCCTCTCTTCCCCCGACTCCATCCCTATTCTAGGGTACACGGAATCCCATTTTATCAACCAAAACGCGAGAAAAGCCTCTGGCGGGTCCTCTATTTACATCAGAAATGATATCCCCTCGAACCACATTCCTATCCAATCCGACCTTTAGGCTACTTGCCGTCTCGTGACCCTACACAAAACCATCACTTTTTGCAGTCTTTACATCCCCTACTCCAACTCCCCTTTACCCCTCACTTACCTTGACGATCTCATCTCCCAACTTCCCAAGCCTTTCATCATGACAGGTGATTTCAATGCTTACAACCCCTTTTGGGGTTCCTCTACTTCTACTGTCAGAGGGAAACACATTTAAAATCTCCTGAACCACTACAATCTTTGCCTCCGTAATGTCGGCTCCCCCACTTACTTACACCCAGGTACTGGCACTTTCACCAACCTCGTCCTCTCCATCTGCGACTCCTCGCTCTTTGTTATCTTCTCGGACTGAAGGGTTCACCATTCACTCTGCGGGAGTGACCATTTCCCCATCCTCATCTCCACCCCATCCTCTTTGTCTCACCTCTTCCTAACCAACTGGAGATTCCATCACGCAGACTGGGGCCTCTGCTCGGCCTCTACTCCACTCTGTGCAATATCTCCATCACAGATGATATTCTCCTCTCCAATCATCCCGTCTCACTCTTCACCTCCAAACTCTTAGGGGTTGCCAATTTCACTAGCCCCACTTCCACCTTCACCTCACAGAATTTCAAACCCTGGTTCACCACCGACAGTAAAAAAAAAAAAAAAATTCCCTGGAGACCAAATCCCTCCGTCTCTTCAAAACCCACCCCACACCCCAAAACCTTAACAAATTTCGCATCCTTAGAGCCAAAGCCAGGAAGACTATTAAACTCAGCAGAAAAAGTCTCCGGGGAAACCTATGTCTTGTCTCTGGATCTCCAGACCGCCCCTCCAACATCTGGAATATGATCCGTAAAAGGTAAAAGCTTCTCCAACAATATCTCTCACCTCATGCACAACAACACCAAAATCACCGACGTCAAAGACATCACCGACTGACTAGCCTCCACTTTCGCCAATACCTCCTCAAATGACAATCTTTTTCACTCCTTTCGCAAAGAGAAAATCGAGGCTGAAAAGAACCCTTTTAACTTCCAGTCCAACAATCAGGAAAACTACAATTTCCCTTTTACCTACTTTGAGCTCTCCTCCGCCCTCAAAAAATCCGAGTCCTCCTCTCAAGGCCCTGACGGCATCCACTACAATCTACTCAAAACTCTCCCTAGAAACTTCATAAAAAATACTCCTCAAGATTTACAATTACCTGTGGTCCTCAAACTCTTTCCATATCATTTGGAGAGAGGCCATCATCACCCCAATCCCCAAAACTAACAAAACAGATCCAACCCAAAAAACTACAGGCCCATTGCTTTTACCTGCTGCCCCTGTAAGATCATGGAACGTATAGTCAACTACAGACTCTGCTGGTACCTCGAAAGGAACTCCATCCTCTCCCCCACTCAAAATAGCTTCAGAAAAAACCCAAAACTGCCTGGATCACGTCCTAAAACTCAACACCTTTATCCGTGAAGCCTTCGTCAGAAATCATCACGCCCTCTCTATCTTCTTCGACCTCAAAAAAGCCTTCGACACCACGTCGCGGTATGGTGTCCTCAAAGACCTCCACTCCTCTGGCATCAGAGGCTCCCTCCCCACCTTCATCCAGAACTTCCTCCACTCCCGCCACTTCCGAGTACGTATCGGTAACTCCTACTCCCAAAGGTACACCCAACACCTGGGTGTCCCCCAAGGCAGCATCCTCTCCCCAACTCTCTTTATTTTCAAAATCAACAGCATCACCAAAACTCTTACCCCCAACATCAAAAGCTCTCTCTATGTCGACGATTTCACTATCTATTCATCCTCTCCATGCTTCCATACTCTCCAAAATACCTACAACACTGTCTGGATAGTCTAACTCACTGGAGCGACTCCAGCGGTTTCAACATCTCAAAAGACAAGACTGTTCTCATCCATTTTAACAACAGCAACTTCGTCTTCCTCCGCCCCAATCTCCGCCTCAAAGATTATATAATCCCCAGTAAAGACAGTTCTCGCTTCCTCGGAATCACTCTCGACTCCAAACTTTCCTATCTCCCCACATCAACCTGTCAACACCCTGAAAACAAAATGCCACAAAATCCTCAATCTCCTTAAGGTCCTCTCAAGCACTGACTGGGGAGCAAACCGGCTCACTCTGCTCACCTTATACCGCTTCCTCCTGAGATCCAGGCTGAATTATGGCAATTTCATCCTCCGCCCGTAAATTTTACTTGAAACACCTGGAGGTCACTGAGAACACTGCCCTAAGGCTTTGCATTGGCGCCACTCACACCTCCCCTATCACTAGTCTCCACGTCGAGGCCAATGAGCTCCTTTTCGACTTCCAAAGCACGAAGGCCGGCCTCTCCTCTGCTCTCCGCATACTCACTGATCCACGTTACCCTTGTTTCCATTCCATCCGTTCTCCCTCCTTCACCAACTTTTTCAATTTCAACAAACGTACACACACACTTTTCGGGATTCGGATGCACTCCCACTTCTCCAAAGCCAACATCAACATTTTCTAGATTGCCAGATACACCATCCCACCTACACCCACCTGGACTATTCACCCCCTCCTATCCACCCACTCCAAGGTGTGCCTTGGTTTTCCTCCTTCACGAAAGCTCTTCACAACCCAGTCTTCTTCCACTCCAAATACTACCAACTCAGTAGATATTTCCACGACTACTTCTTCCGCTTCACCGACGGCTCCACACGGGAAGGCTCTTCTGCAGCCGCAGCCGCCTGTCCCGGCCTCACCCTCTCCTCGAGGCTACCCGACGGCACCTCTATCTACTCTGCCGAGGCGAAAGCTATCCTCCTATAGCATTAAGCTTCATAGAACTCTCTTTCCGCCCCCGTTTCGTCATCTTCTCTGAATCTAAATTCATCCTCACTGGCATCCTCAACATGCTCTGGCCCAACCCTTTCATTCTACAAATCCTCAACAAACTCCACACTCTCTCCTCCTTAGGAAAGAATATTATCTTCTTCTGGATTCCCAGCCATGTCGGCATCCCTGGCAACGAGAGAGCCGACAGAGCCGCCACCAAAGCTATGCCAAACATCGCCTCTCCTTTTCTTATTCCACACTCAGACCTCCGTCTCCAACTACATAAACAAAAAATACATGTATAAAAAAAACCTGGCAAAAGTCCTGGAATCACGAAACCAGTAACAAACTCCACACCATCAAACCCAAAGTCGGGAATAACACCCCTCTGCACAGTTGCAACCGCAGGGAAGACATCGTTGTCACCCGCATCCGCCTTGGCCACTCCTCTCTCACTCCCATCTCTTATCCGGCTCCCGTACCTCTCTCTGCCCCACTTGTAACATCGACCTATCTTCGTAACCTGTCCCCTATACCCGAACTTTAGATCTCTTCTCTCCTCAATCTCGGACCTTATTGTCGTGGATTACTATTTTATAACTAGCTTAGAGTTATAATAAAGACACGTCTTTTAAGGTTCACGTTCAAGTTTAACAAACTCTGTATGCTGAGAAATATCATCACAAACTTTACACACATAAAACACAAATCAAACATTCCTGGTGGCTTACACAGTCTGAAAGAGAAAAATATCAACAATTAAGTATTCCTCACATAGCTGATGTACTAATTACAAGTCTAAAAATAGTCAAAGTGCAATGAAAAATAAGGCTTGACACCCTAAAAGATTCATATATAAATCATGAACCACATAATATAATAATTCAATGTTAGGGGTAATACCCAATAAGAACCCACGCTTCAAAAACATAGGATTGTTATGATAACTAACGACATAGGCGGCGCCATCTTGGATCGCCATCTTGACGGAAGTACTGATCTCAACCACAGATCAATAGCAGTTCTTACCCCATATCACAGATTAGTGATCTCATATCATAGTTCAGTGTTGATCTGTCATAGATCAGTGGTGATCTGTCATAGTGTTCCCACAATTAATATGAGAGTGCGCCATCATATATTTCTCCTAACGGAAATCGCAACAAAAGGGATAAAATGACCCAGAAGAAGGCCCCAAAACTAACCAACATTATGGACAGAACATTTCCTCCTCCCCGTTGACTACGAGAAGTTAACAAAAAACATAACCAAACAATTCCCAGCTTCCGTTAACGAAATTTAAGATAGGCCTACACAATGTAATATGCACAGCAAATTAGCTGAATCTTATTCACAAGATTTTCCCCCAAAATACCAAATCTATGAGTAATCCTCACAATGGCATGTAATACCATTCTTACCCAAACACATTATACCTAAGAAACAACGAATTGATGAATATTTACCTCAAAAAATGGATACAAGCATTGCTTAATTTCTACACGTGTGATCGCTTCAATTGCATTGCGGAAGAGAAAGTATCTTGACTGTAACTCTTCACGGGCTATACACCTGGATATTGATGCGTTGTTTGCGGACAAGATTAAGGAAAAGCCGCAAAGATAATGACATCCTTGTACTCACTACTCAGGAATTAACCAGATTTCTAAATATAAGCAATGGAAGGGCAAAAAGAATTGTTTTTAGGCGGCCATCGTCTTAAACCAAACGAATCCCCGGATCTACATTAAAGAACCGAAGCACCTAATCTCACAATTCTGAAACTACAACTTCTATTCCCGACATTATCTTCGAAAACAATTCTTCCTCAAACCTCTTCCACCACATTTAACTTCCCCCTTTCCTCCCTTTCTACACCTAACCTTACTTACCTCCTTTTTTTTCTCTGCTTTTCCCCCTTTTCTCCCTCACAAACCTTCCATCTCCTCACTATCTTTACTCTTACATCATTATTTATTAACATCCTCTTGGCACATTTGACTCTGATTGTCGCGGTACCCTTAAACATCAACAAACCAAACCAAACCTAAAAGCAAAATACCTGGAAATTCCTTTATGACAGGTTTACAAATGATTTTCATTTGTCAATACCCTTGCAACCTTCAAGCTATTAAAACCAGACAGAGGGCAGTGCTAATAATTTATTTTTCACAATGTATGATGAACGTCATGGGCCTGATTACGGTCTCCTGGCGGGTTCATTTGTGAGACAAGGGAGGCGTTTCCCAAATAATGATTTTTGAAAATCAACACAAATTTCCCAAATTTAATTGTAAAACAGGCAATGGAAAAATTTCCCCTAAAATTCAGAAAATTGTGGAGTTTATGGGCCTGGTAGGCTACTATACTGTTATAGGGTGACGTTTTTAAGATTTTTCAGTAGCAGGTAGCACAAAACTAATTGGGTATTACTCTGCAAGTTTAAAATGTGAACGCCCAGAGAAAGCTGAAAATTCAGTAATAGTAGAGAATGGATATGTAAGTATGACCAAACTTGCCGAGATAAGCTTCAAAAGAAGTTATATGGGGAACTAATTCTGCCGTTTTTGGTACAAAAAAGACCCCTGACTTGGTAAGTTTTAAGTGCAATAAATAACTTCGTGCCACCTTCAGTCAAAGCCAAAGCCAATTTACAGGTAGCACAAAACTAATATGATAAATCAAACTCTGCTACTTTTGTACTTAATCCTGCTCTCAACCTCTCGCTACCCCCTTTCCTAAAACATTTGCTGATATCAAACCGCTTATTGTTTTTACATGTTCGTCACAGCTGACAATCAATTTGGGGACAACCACATGAATAGCAAACTCTGCAACATTCAGCCAGGCGTACATCTAGCCTTCCATTCCTGCCATCCCTACAACCTCTCCCATAAAGACCATCATGTCTGTATACATCACTCGCTCCCGAATACGCCACCCGCCTCACTCATTCCCACCTCCGTAAAGACTTTTCCTACCCCTCTGCAATTGATTATTACAGGCCTACAACTGTGAAACATATCTACATTGACTATCCACTCTTCGCCCACACCAGACCTTCGGGCCCAATCCTTTCATTGAATTCCATTGCCAAACATTTCCACAAGAACTCCCTAGAACAAAGTCATCTCCTTTCAAAGCTATATATACCTGCTGATACAATTATACCTAAGTTGTCTTACCCAAACCTCTCCACTCTATATCTACATATTACACTTTGTTTGATTCCTTCGCCATTTTTCTTCACTGACATCAATATCTCGAGTAGGCTACATTTTGACCATCGTTGTCTTTTTGCAAAGAAACCAAAACATAAAGGTATAACCATATTAATTATTCTGCCATTTTTTCCAATACCATGTTTTTGCCCTACGAAATTGTCCAAACTTCTTCCATGGGACTAACCCACAATAATAGAACTCAACGACTAAATTTGAAATGAAAATTTCGCAAAACTATAGTATACAACAGTTTTCTTTCCACTGTTAATTAAATGTATTTCCAAAAACTAAAACGTACAGCATTCATCCCTTGCCAGTTCGGCACTCACAAAAGACAGTAAAACATGTTCAGCTTTTTAAATTATCATTATAAACCTCGTTTAACAAATTCTCCTGGCGGACAGCTAGTCCTGTGTTACATAACATAACATAACAAGATTACGGGCTAAGAAGGGTTCAACTAGTAGTCACCCCATAAAGATGCCCAAACTAACACCACCACCACCACCACCACCACACACACACACAAATCAAAGACGCCCAGAATTAGTAGAGAACTTACCAATGTTGACCTTGAAATTGTGAACAGAATTGGAGCTAACTACCCACTGAGGCAAATCATTCCACTCATTAACAACTCTTTGCCAAAAGCTAAAACGTCGGATACCTATTCGTGAGAACTCTTTGGTCAACTTAAACTGTCACCACGTCTTACAAAAGGATTAGCTGAAACATGCAAGAAATAACAGGAAGTCAAAGCATTACTACCAGATAGGAACTTAAAAACCTGAATCATATCGCCACATACTCTTCTCAACTCAAGCGTGGTCAAACCAAGAATTCGCAACCTTAGATTCATAAGAGAGATTCCTTACTTTGGAAATAAGTCTAGTGGCTCTTCGCTGAACCTGCTCCAAAATTAACTTATCCTTCTCATAAAAGGGACTCCAAGCATGAATAGCATACTCAAGGTAAGGCCTGACTAAGTGCTTATACAAATTAAGAACAACCTCTCTATAAAGATAACCAAAAATTTCTTATAATCAAACCAAGCATCCTAATTGCCCTTGCAGCTACTAAAGCACACTGTTTAGAAGGCTTCAGATTGCTAGTAATGACAACATCTATATCCCTTTCTTGATCAACACAACCAAGATTTGAACCATTCATGCAGTAATCAAAAGCCAAATTGTTCTGACCAAAATGAATAACTTTGCATTTATCAACATTGAATGATACCTGCCATGTTTGGGACCAAGAAACTCACTTATCCAGATCAGTTTGCAAAAAAGTGAAGAATCCCTAGCATCATCAACAATCCTGTACAGCTTAGTGTCATCAGCAAATTTACAAATCCTGGAGCCAAGAAAAACATCAATATCATTAGTGAAGATTAAGAAAAGAAGCAGACCCAATACAGAATCCTGAAGAACACAACTTGTAACATTCTTCCATGGGGATACTTCACCATTAACAACAACTCTTCGTGACCTGTCAACTACCAAGAATTATCCAACTGGCACACTTTTCCTCCACACCAAAAATTCTTGTTTTCATTATAAGCCTGCCTAATGGAAGCTTATCAAATGCTTTTTGGAAATCTAAATAGATAACATCCACATTATGACCACTGAGAATCAGCTTGTGTAGTAACATCATCAAGAAACTCTAATAAATTAGAAACACAAGACCACTTATGTAAGAACCCATGCTGGAACAAATTCAACAAATCATTGACCAGTAAATGATCTAGTACAATGATCCTTAACAATGGACTCCATGACCTTGTACACAACACTAGTAAGACTCACTGGCCTACATATTTACAAGGCAAACTGTGGTCACCCTTTTTAAAAATAGGAGTGACATTAGCAATTCTCCAATCACTAGGAACAACACCAACATCAAAGCACTTTGAAAGGATAATACTCAGGGGAACAGAAAGAACTCCAGAACACTCACGTAAAACAGCAGGATGTGCCATCTGGACTTGGTTGAATTCAAACCCTCGAACTTCTTAGACACAACATTAACTAAAAAATCAACATTCTTAATGGATACTGGAGAGTGCACACTAAGATAATCCACAACATCATCAGCAGGGGACTCCTTAGTGAAAACAGACACAAAGTAGCCATTCAAAACCTCAGCCATACCCTTACCACTATTGATAGTAACACCATCATTACCCTGAAGGGAAGCAACAACCTCCTTGTTTTTTTGCTTTGAGTGAACATACGAATGAAACGACTTAGGATTAATCTTAACCTCTTTGACAAACGTTTTTCAAAAAGCACGTTAGTACCTCTTATCAAACCCTTTGTGAACTAATCATGATCCTTATACCTAGCAAGCTCTGCAGAACACCCACTACATTTATAACAACGCCACAATTTCTTCATTTTCTGAACAGCCTGCAAAACCTCCCGAGACAACCACACTAGCGCGGCGGCGGCCGATTACGCCAACATGATTTCTTTAACGGGACAAACCTATTTACACCCTCTAAAATTATAGTTCGGAAAACATCACATGCTTTAGAAGGATCTAATTCATAGAGCAAAGAAGTCCAATCGAATGACAAAGGGAGACTAAACCTCCTTTAGGGGAGACTTAACCTCCTGGGGACAGAATCACCTAGCAGGAATCTGACAGCGGGTCCATAGTTTTCAATGAAATGTTACTGACCAGATTTCGGCGTCTGTAGTTTTCAAATGAAATGTTATAGGCGCGGCTGCCGGGTCTATGCGCGACCATATAAATATCTCTGGTTAATGCAGTAGTAAGAGTAGGCCCTCATTTCAGTTCAACTTAAATTGGGTCGAATTAACTAATCATTAGCGAAAGTCCCACAATCATGTCGGAAGATGAATTGTTGGTTCATTTAGAAACGTGCATCATAAGATAGTAGAACGAAAATTTAGAGCATAGAAACGAACATTTTCACCAAGCCTACGTGATCATCATTTGATTCAAATGGCCAGTAATCGGAAAATCTTTCATTTTGTCGTTTTTTGCTAATCAAAAGGCGGAAGTAAAACTCGATCGCATAGGTGCGCTACGCGTCGACACGATTATCAGCTGCATGCGCATGCGGATCATTATTTTAGAGTGCAACTTGTAAGTGTGACGAGTCGCACAAAAAAAACTTTTCTGTCAGTGGTAATTGTCGTATTTGTGTTTTTCTTTTGTTTCGAATAATAGAGGAAAATGACTATTATCAAGAAGTTCCAGGCTGATTGGAAAGCTGCTTTCGGAGAGCTTGAACTCCCAAATTTGCAAATTTTGGTGGCATCTCATGACAAGGACGAAAACCCGAATGAGAATGATAATCACAGTGATGAGAGCGATGGTAGTTCCGCGAGGAAAGTTTCAGAATCTAAGGCATCGATAGAAACTTTAGAACTAGATATAAAGGCAACTAAAGATCTGATTATTGAGTTGAGAGGAAAATTAAAATCTGCAAAATTTTGCCAGGAATGGCTATCGAAGGAGGTAAAGAGATGTCGAAAAGTTAGTGAAGGTTTAGATATCGGGGGTTCCGAGGAGGACCCTATAGACTTATCAGAGGATGATTATGCGGGTTCGAGTTTGGATGAGCTGTCAGGTGACAGGGAATCTCTTGATGCTC
The DNA here is from genome assembly GCA_020152595.1 of Chiridota heheva. Taxonomy (NCBI): domain Eukaryota; kingdom Metazoa; phylum Echinodermata; class Holothuroidea; order Apodida; family Chiridotidae; genus Chiridota; species Chiridota heheva. The sequence continues at coordinate 1,034,053 of JAIGNY010001146.1, read as the reverse complement.
AGAGTGTTGATTCCGCAATTATGACAGAAGAATTAGCGAGTGATAAACCATCATCCCAGTCAGATGCACCTGTAAAACCGCTCAGGAACATCAAGGATAGTGATACATGTATTTCATTGGAACCATCTAACACTACCCCTTATAGTTCCGATTCTGATGGAGATGACTATGAGGGTATATATGAAAACATTCAATTGTTAAGGGAAAAAATGCAAAATAAATTAAAGCCTTTACCCCCTAAGAGAACATTCTCCAAAAATGGACAAAGCTTTGGAAGTGATAACACAAGTGATGAATCACCAAGTTCATCGCCAAAAATTTATCCTAGATTTAACAATTTACCACCGCAGAATTATAGTATTCCTAATCAAGTGGAAACTGATAAAAGCACTACTGAAGCAGAAGAAAAAGAATCTGACAAAGGTACAGACCTCACCTCTACACCTGTATTACCCAGCAACACACAGGAAAATGTTAAAAAAGATGCCTCTTCATTCCATGAAACAAACATTGATGAAATTGATTCTCCAATTCCAACATCAACTGATTCTAAAGAAATGCTTCCTTCACTGTATATAAGACCAACAGCTGATCAGATCTTGAGCAGTCCTGAACAAATAAAACTGTCGGGTAAGAAAACAAAAGATCTATTGTATGTTATTATTTATGATGTTTTAATACGTTTATATGTATGTTTTTGTTTTTTTATATGTAGGCTTAACTGTTATGTGTATGACTTTTACTAATTCAATGGTCTTTTTGCAAATCACAAATAACAATGCAGTAAAAATTCATGTACAGAAAAATAATGCCATTATATAAGTAAAGTAATACAATATACAGTACAGATAGCTCAATAGTGCTTGAAATTTGTATTCATCATTGAAGCAAAATTGTAATGAAATATTTTTGTTTGAAATTCTAGCACCTGTTTTGTTTTGTACATGATCTTCCCTTACGGAAACTCGCAAGACTCCCTATTCCCGATCATAGACGTCAAGCTATAGCTTGCATAGCAGATGCTAGTCTCGTGCGACCGGGACGGAAGTGGATGAACACCGGGTTTTCACCCTGTTTGGTCAACAACTAATTTTGTTCATATGAAAAGGGCCATATTGAGATAATGAGATTAAAAAATGAAAGCAGTGTGGATGCAAAATGAATTTGTTTTGCTTATGGACTTGTGCCTTCTTTCCTGATTTAAAAACTTGATCTCTTTAGGGTTTCCAACTAGTCCTCCACACTGTGGGTGTATTGATGTACATTAAGAGATCTGTCTTGACCTTAAATAAACCTTGATAAACCGACCAATTGAAAACAAATCTCCTCTCAGATCTCTCTCAGAAAAATTTCTCCCCTGAAATCATTAGCTTCTCTGCATTAGGATTATATACCATTCTATATAATAATATTTCCATTCTCATTATTACTTCCATCCTCCTCTCTCTCATCTTCCTCTCCTTATCATTTCTCCTTCTCTCAATCATCCCTATTCCTCACCTAATAACCTCTTTACTCTCTTTTATATTCAAGCACCATGATTTTCTAAAACCTACTTCTTCTATTTAACTCTAACTGTCACAGTGCCGTCACACCTCAACAAACAAATAAACCAACTATTAAAACAAAATCAAGTTACTAAAAACCTTTCTACTGTACACAATAAATTTAGAGGTCTATGGCGTTGAAAGCTCAGAAACTTTTGACTTGACTTTGTTAATTTTTCTCTTGTTTCTTTGCTATTTCAACAGCAAGAGGTCTGGCCAAGGATGAACGCCACGGTGCAGGAGATACGCAGAAAGATGCACCAAACAGTGACAAAATCCGATCCAGGGTAAGTAAACATGTACAGCACCGATGTGAGCAGTTTGACAATTGCGCCGGTAATTTTAACGCCGGTAAAGCGCCGGAAAAAACCCGTTTTCGAAGCCAAAAACGTGGTATTAGTTTTCATGCAACTTGCGTTTAAACTTTCAAATACAAAGATACTATCACGAGCGTTATTTTCCAATCACAACTCTTATTTCTTTTAGCGAGGAAAGTCCTCGGTCTACTGTGTGTAATATTTAACGTCTACACATGTACCGAACCTGCAAATTTCTTAAGTTTAGATACGTTTAAACTGAAGCAAATTGCAGTTTTAAGCAAAATTAAGTATTTCATTTCCCGTGTCTTTTCAAAGGACACAGATCAGCCCACAATAAATTGGTAACGACAATGCAGAGTGTACCACAGAGATTTACGATCATTATTTATTTTCAATAAGTTCAACAAAAAATTACAATCTAAAAGTAAGGAACCGTGGCAACGCAACTTGTGTCTGCACTATCGGGGCTGGCATGACCATTTTTTTTTATAAATCATCAAATGAAAATTGAATAGAATAATATAAACTAAAACTAAAATGATAAGCGAAATAAGAAGGATCAGCGCAATAAAGATAAACAAGTTTAACTTACTGAGATTTCCATGTTTTATTCTGAAATATATAGTATTCCAAAAAGTCGAGTAAAATTTTGACTCATAAAATATTTCCACCAAAATATTAAAAACGCGTCAAAAACATTTTAATATGTAGTTCCATACACAGTAAAAGTGAAACACGAAAGAAAAGAATAGAAAAATAAGATAAAATGAGAACAAATGAAATTCTGAACTACATACATACATACATACTCTTTGCTAAGTGTAGACTTCCATGTTGAAAAGAATGCATCAAAATCATGTCAAAAAGTTGGAAATCAGCGACGTAAGTAAACAGAAAGATACATGTTGCTCCCACTATTGATAAGCCCAGGTGCAAATTTCTTTCTTTAGAAATTAGATCGTGCGTAAATGTCTTTTCTTCCAACAGATATATTTTAATTCCTACCCGAAACTTACAAACATTAAACTTCATTAACAATAATCTCCATGAAACACATACCGCAAAAACACGGCAAACTTCTAAAGAATCATAAATAATGCCGCTGCCCCATTCCCAGCACCTTTGACAGATTTGTTTACAAATTGACGCCAGCTGCGTCTGGACTTTGGCCTAGCGTGGTCCAATTAATTAAGAATGACACATTTAAAGGGGAATACTTAAGATTTTCACATTTAAAGAGAAATACTTACAAAGGTATATGCCCCCTCCCGATTTTCATCTTGTCTTCCAAATATTTCTTACGTCTAAAGACATAAACTTGAGTTTAATGATTATGGGTAAGAGACCGGGGATCACAGTGGTTAATAGGGATTAGGAGGGGTACTCCATAGTGATTCTTTCTTCTACATGTTTAATTTAATATTATCAGGCTATCGAATTTAGGGTGGGGGCATTCTCCTTTATGAAAACATACAGTAATTTGGTAGATTATCTCGTCCCCTCTCCAATTTTCTTCAATTTCTCTACAAAAATTAAAGTATTACGACAGCAAGAAGGGGGTGGATGAGGGCGGGCAAGGCGAGGGCGGCGGAGTAGTGGATCTTTGTTATGATCTTCTAGCTCGTTTGCAAGTTGAAGCAACAAACTGAGATCGTTGAACTATTGATTTTGGAATGGGGCATTCTCTTTTATGAAAACATAATTTGGTAGATCGTATCGTCCCCTCCCCAATTTTCTTAAATTTTTCCACAAAAAATGGAAGTATTACGAATAGGAAGAAGGTGGTGGTTATGGGCGGGATGGGGATAGCAGTGCCACTGTTCTTTGCTAAGATCTCCCGGTTTCAAAGGACAAATTTGTTCACCAAACAATGAATTTGTGGGTAAATTCTTTTTACTGTGAAAACTTACTTGGTATATGATATTGTCCTTCCCCCTCTCCATTTTCATTTGTTTTACCGAATGAAGATAAGGCGATGCTTCCATCATCCCTCTCCCGTGCTCAGTGGATTTCCTTATATTTCTCACTTCACAAAATGCTAGATGTCCACTTCCCCTCCCGGTTTTGGTATTGTTGTCTTTTTTTTACTTTTTGTTTTTTTACGGCTTTCCCCCATTTTTAATGTTTACATAAAAGTGTCATGCATGCAGTATGTCTTTCAACAACTTAGCGCCGCGTGGCCAAGGAGTTCGAGGAAACCTGTCGTGAGGTAATAAACCACCCATAAGTAGTAACATGTGAAGGGGGACGCGGGCGGTATATCACTGAATGAGATATTTTGTTGTTTTTCTGACACAGTTCTAATAATTTTGCATTAAAATGTAGAATTTATACTGATGCGATATGTGGGAATAATTTGCTATACATTAGCTTGGCGGCCATTAACTGAGGCAACAGCTCCCTGCTCGGAAGGAATGTTCCACTGGTTTATGGAAGTTTTTTTCATTCTTTGTTATGTGCAAAGATGGAAGTAGAACATATGTTTTCAAAACAAGGAAATAGCATTTGTTTGCAGTTTTACAGCTTTTATATTTTTTGTTTTCTTTTATTTTCTATGATGGAGAAGTTTTAATAAGATTTTCTTTATCTTTGGAAACTTGTTTTGTTAAAGTTTTAAACATTTTGTTGGACCAGGATTTAATATTCGGAATATAAATATCTAAGTAAGTTGATGTTGTTAATTTCGTTGTGTATTCTCCCATACTTTTTTCAAGTGCGATTTGTACATATTTTCCTGTAATTTTAAAGTCCTAACAACATGCCGTTCGCTGCAATAAACATTGCACAGCTTTTTTTGTCTCGTCTAAGGAATTGCGTTTTTTGAGGTTGGAAAACAGTTTTGCTAACCTTTTTTAACTTGACATGCTTTCGAAATATTCCATAGAGATCCTCTTCGGAGATTGAATTTACATACATAAATGTAGGTTACAAAATGTTGGAATTAAAAATAACAGAAAAGGAAAAAAGTACAAGCAATATTGCACTAGAAACTAAAAATAATCTGTACATTGAAAAGGAAAACACTAAACTTGAAGAAGAGTAGAAACTTTTTTTGCAGTTACGACTTGTCGTCATTAAATTCATGAGTGAATTTGATTATTTTAATGTGATGTTCTAATCAAATTTCGATGTGAATAATCAGATGTGATGTTCAGATACTATTGATGTAGGCCCTAATAATACTTCGATTTGATGTTTCAAACTCCCATTGCATTTCTGATATTGTCGAACGTTTTTACTCAATTAAGACTTTTCATTGATACTTAACTGAATGGGCACGGCAATATTTTGATGTTATAATGACACTATGTTATAACGACACTAATATAATTTGTTTCGTAGTGGCGATGGCTTGTGAAATTTGCCTGTAATTGCCTGTAAAGCACTGGTAAAGCGCTGGTGAAACGCCCGGTAAAGCGGCGGTAAAACATTGGTAAATCGCCGGTAAAACGCCGAAAAAACTTGCCGGTGTCAAACTGCTAGCATTGGTACTGTGCTATTAATAATAACATTCATATACAGAACATGTACAGCTGAAGCCATCTTTAAAAACAATTGTTAATTTGGAGTAACTTTAGACCTATCCTACAAAAATGCTCCTCAAATATTTTTTTATTTTATCTGAAATGGTAGAGCTTTAGTGCATAAAAGGTATGAAAAAGCTTGAATTTGGCCTCAATTTTTTTCTTTCCCTACCAACAGTACCTCACCAATTTTTTCCAACCAGGTGTAATAGGCGGGATTTAAGGAAGGGGTGGGGGGGGGGTGCAAGGGTGTACCCACTTTTTTTCTGAATTTGTATCTTTTGTATGGTGTGTTTTTTGCAAGATTTTGTGGTTTTGCCCCCGCCTTGACTTTTCCAGGAATCCTGCCCATGTGATGGCCTGTGTATATGATATTTGCAACATTGTCATCATAACAATTGAGAGTTCATGGGGACAGTGACTTTCTTACAAAGACCTGCAATGGCATCTTATCAGAAGTAAGGACCAGATCCTAAAATTGTTTTTGATATTCTCTTCATGGTGATATTTTTGTTATTTTGTTTGTTTTTAACTGTTTTTTGCTGGAAAAAGTGGGTAGCCAAAACTGGACTTATGTGGATCATCATTCTAGTGCCATTGACATGCAGTATATATGAATTAGAGACCTGAAAAATGTGTATATTAAGTTGGGTATCTTCCAGATACTGTATCTTCCAGATACTGTATCTTCCAGATACTGTATCTTCCAGATACTGTATCTTCCAGATACTGTATCTTCCAGATACTGTATCTTCTAGATACTGTATCTTCCAGATACTGTATCTTCTAGATACTGTATCTTCCAGATACTGTATCTTCCAGATACTGTATCTTCCAGATACTGTATCTTCCAGATACTGTATCTTCCAGATACTGTATCTTCCAGATACTGTATCTTTCAGATACTGTATCTTTCAGATACTGTATCTTCCAGATACTGTATTTTCCAGATACTGTATCTTCCAGATACTGTATCTTCCAGATACTGTATCTTCCAGATACTGTATCTTCCAGATACTGTATCTTCCAGATACTGTATCTTCCAGATACTGTATCTTCCAGATACTGTATCTTCCAGATACTGTATCTTCCAGATACTGTATCTTCCAGATACTGTATCTTACAGATACTGTATCTTCCAGATACTGTATCTTCCAGATACTGTATCTTCCAGATACTGTATCTTCCAGATACTGTATCTTCCAGATACTGTATCTTCCAGATACTGTATCTTCCAGATACTGTATCTTCCAGATAATGTATCTTTCAGATACTGTATCTTCCAGATACTGTATCTTCCAGATACTGTATCTTCCAGATAATGTATCTTCCAGACACTGTATCTTTCAGATACTGTATCTTCCAGATAATGTATCTTCCAGATACTGTATCTTCCAGATAATGTATCTTCCAGATACTGTATCTTCCAGATACTGTATCTTCCAGATACTGTATCTTCCAGATACTGTATCTTCCAGACACTGTATCTTTCAGATACTGTATCTTCCAGATAATGTATCTTCCAGATACTGTATCTTCCAGATACTGTATCTTCCAGATACTGTATCTTCCAGATACTGTATCTTCCAGATACTGTATCTTCCAGATACTGTATCTTCCAGATAATGTATCTTCCAGATACTGTATCTTCCAGATACTGTATCTTCCAGATACTGTATCCTCCAGATACTGTATCTTCCAGATACTGTATCTTCCAGATACTGTATCTTCCAGATAATGTATCTTCCAGATACTGTATCTTCCAGATAATGTATCTTTCAGATACTGTATCTTCCAGATACTGTATCTTCCAGATACTGTATCCTCCAGATACTGTATCTTCCAGATACTGTATCTTCCAGATACTCTATCTTCCAGATACTGTAGCTGAAGGCCTACTGTTTCTTCATTGTTCTCATTTTGGCCTTGGAATGTTCAGATTAATAAGAGGAAAACCAGACTGATAATTTGGATACAAAATTTCATTCATAAAAAAAAAAGTTGTACCAACTTTTCAGGGACCAAATTTTCTGTGAATCTTCAAGGACACTGAGTTTCTTCATTACAAACTAAAATAGTTTTTCCTATCGTATCATAATTATTAAATTTCTGGCTGTTTGTAAAATGAAGTAACAGAATTGTCTGTAAGAACAATGCATTTTCTAGCCGACAAAATACAAAGAATGAAATACATGTAAACTTGGGGGTTAATATAGTGGCTATTTTGCTATCTGCCTATTTCCAATTCTGAGTACGCAGTTTTGTTAGGTTTTAAAGCAGTTCCGTGAATTTTGAATATAGAATCAAAATGTCAAAAATTTTACGACCTTTAAATGTAATAGCTATTCAATCAAAATTAATTTAAAATTCTTTTTTTTTATAATTTTTGAACTTCAAATGAAATCTTGCCATTTTGAATTTAAGGATGAGTTGGATGACCTAAAAAAGGTTTTACACTGCATACATGTACAGTATAACCAGACATTGATATTATTCACCAATAGGACATAGAGTAACTGATTCTACTGCATGAATTTTCTCTCAAGTATTTGATGACAATAAATAAGAAAAGTTTAGAAAATGCTTCATTAAATATTTTCCCTTCATTTGCTACTGTGTATTAAAACTGTAACATCAAAACTAAGTTTTTTATGAACAAGAGAAAGGAAGTAAGTTCTTTAAATCTTTATACTTATAATAGTTTCTGAACTACAGTACAAATGAGTGTTTTTCCAGTCGGTCACTCAGTACATACTAGTTCTCTGTAGCATCATTCAGGAAGTCAGTAAAATACCAAAGTTCAATTGAGGAATTTTCTTTTCCTATTAAATGCTAAAGAAACATCAAACCGAATCAGGTTGACAAATTTCATGTACTGTTTGATGTCACTTTGTCATCATTAGTGCTATTAATTGAGTGCTTATTTGTTCATAAATTTCTTTCAGGGATATAACAATGCTTTACTACTGTACAGTACATGTACATCGAACTAATTCACAGGTTTACATTTCAGGGCTGTTCCAGAGAGTGGTGGGCTAATGGATGTCCCGAAGTCGGACAGCTTTATGAATGTTTAGGAATGAAAAATTGATTGTAAATTTATATATTTTTTGATTATAGTTTTAGTATTCTCAGACTTGTTTGCTTCAAGAATATGTGTAAGTTAGTACATACTGTACTATGTACACATACAGCATCTTTTTTTTATATCTGGGTTTCCCCGCATTTAACATAACTTGTAATTGTTTTTTTGCTTTATTGTATTCCATATGGAACTCATGTGGAATATCTACAGTGCTGTGCTGTATGTTCAATTTGATTTTTGTGTAACATCATTAAAAACTTCAGTAAAATACAATTTGTATACTGGTATCTCTACATTCCTTTCATGTAATCAGGAAGGCATTTTTGGTTATGAATTATTTTTGTAGAAATATCTATGACTTATTTTTGTAGAACTCGTTTAAAAGTGAGTTTTCTTAAACATTATTTTGTATTACAGTATAGTAATAAGTACAAAAGGTGCAGTTGTACATATAGGCATACAGTAGTGTACATGTACATGTATTGTACATGTACAGTACAGCCTACATGTATCCCTTTACTCTCAACACACTGTGCGTTGGATGCGCAGTAGCATTTAATGTATGATTATATTGGAAGACTGGTGGTATGAAAAGGAGACTCTTTCTGATAAAGAAGAACTAATTAACCTCTAAGAAGATGGAATAGGCCAATCTCAAATCTGCAATCATGCATGACCAACACATTGACATTTAAATGTTCATGTGGCCTGCTGCAAGTTTTGATCCATTTATGGCACTTTTTTTTTATGGCAGAGTTTTTGACAAAAGGAATCAACAAAATTCTGTTTGCTAATCATTGTGGGTAACAGGAATCTGATTTAATGTACTAAGCCTGTAGGTGCCATTTATGTTCACCATCTGTCAACACTTGGTCTGTGTGTGCAGAAATTTTATAAGTGCAGTATGTTGCAGTGACTGCATGAGCGTGCATTCCTAGCTAGATGTACTGTACCAGTACCACGTAGGATGTTTGCCTCATTTGGTTATGCAGATTTTGTTGCTCGGCAAATTCGTGCGGTGATTGGTTGAAAAAACTCAATAATCCAACTTAGGGAGGTTAATCACACAATTGTTTGATCTGTATGCATGCCTACATGTAGTAAAGAAGGAAGTGTTTCAATTTGTACCACACTTTCCTCTTTCACAATGTGATGATTATAGTGGGTCTATTTCTAAAAAAAGAGTTAAAAAACAACCTTGGCACCTTTTCATGGAATATTGTTTTTTCTGCTGTGGCCCTCAGGACAAGGCAGGTTTAGTATTGTAAATTCCATGCTCAAAATCCGCCATCTTTTAATTAAGAATTATTTTTTAAATTTCATTTAATGAAGAAAATATGGAAGTCAAATTAAGTGCTATTTATTGAAGATTAGATTTTAATGGTTACGACGCTACAATACATTTCAGCAATGCTAATTCAAAAATTTATGGCGTTGTTTTTATTTGCAAAAATCATGTAAATTGGCAATGTTGAGGTATGCAGATGAAAAGTTCCGGTGCCAATCCGATATTTCAATAGCCATCTCCAAAATGTTATATGAAGATGGTATCGTTTAGATATTTTTACTGTTTCGGAAACATAATATAAAATATTTATCACCCAAAAATATTTTTTGAAGAGTCACAAAGAAATAAGATATTAAAGGAGAATGATATTATTTGAAATTTGAAATGAACGAGGCTAGTCTAACTGGAAACTTCAACAGCTAAGTTAAGAAATTATTAGCATGGGTACGTACGCCACTTTCCATCTGCTGAAGTAATCTTGCAACCTGAATCTGAATAGGTAAAGGTAATGGAAACTTATAGTATAGCACACATTAATGTGGTAATGGAAACCTATAGTATAGTGCACATTACTGTATGAACATTTAATAGTGCTTTGCAAATTTACAAGTTAAATCAGCAAAAATGTATTGATTATTACGTTTGGTATTAGGTTATCATTCATTATTAATGGCAATGATTGTTATTGATTGTACATAACATATGGAAGCAGATGTTCTTTCTTGTTTTTAACAGGGGCCAATCTAATATTTATGACATCTTTATTTATTGTCTCTATTCTATTTTACAATAAATTAATTAATACCTACTGTACATCACATTGTTATCTTTCTTTGCTTTTTGTTTTTGAGGAAACTGACTGGCGGCCGGTTTAGGACTACAGACTGACAGAGGCGTGTATGAATTAGCGGCACCCCTAAAGGGTTTCCTAATTGCATGCATGCTTTATTTTGATGACAGATTGTAAAATTATTAACATAAAATTGAAATTGTCTTGAAATTTTGTTCAATTTTGGCAACAGTTCCTAAAAAATTCTCGAAATTGACAGTGCTTTCCTGAAAATTGAATAATTTACCTAGAAAGTGAATAATTTCCCTGGATAGTAAATAATTTTCCTGGAAATTGACAGAGATTTCCTTAAAATTCCTGAATTTTCCTGAAAATGAAGAAAATTTCTGTAAATTCAAGGAGAATTCCCAAAAATTTCCCATGTTTTTTCCCAATTAGCATGGGCAAAGAGATAAAGTCTTATTTTAGAATTGTATTGCTTTGGAAATTTATTATGGTTCCTATGCGCCTATGACCGTGATGATAATAGTTTCACCTCCGTATCCATAGGTTTTTGGTTCTATATTATAGATTGTGGCCCTTGAACATTTTTGTACAAAGTTTAAATTTTGGATAAAAAACTGAAGCTTTTTATACAAAAGTGCAGATTCTTGGGTCAATATTGAAGATTTTGGGGCTAAAATGCAAGATGTTTGGTCGAAAATAGGGGGATTTTTGGTGCAAACTGTAAAAAATTTGGTCCAAAATTAACGATAGCTTAGTCGATATGAGTGCAAAAAATGCCACACATGGTGTATTTGATATTTCAGCTAATTATATTTATGGCTTCGACAAAATTTTGGGAGGTGAAGGGGAGGCATAGCCCCCTTAGACGCATCACTGCTTTCTTTATTACTATGCATACAAACAAATTAAATGCCATGACAGCCCTTTCTTTAAAGTGTGTTCTTGTAGAAAAGCCTACTTTAAATTGTGCAGTGTACAGTGCCACTTTACAAGGATCTTTGGTAGTATACCTGGAGTACTTCTCTTCATGAAATGCAGCCAAGCAAAAAATGTGTAAAGACTCCCATTCCATACCTACTGTATTTATAGGCTACCAATAGAGGCCTATAGTTAAGAAGTTGGATACTCCTTGCTATAGTATACAATCATGAATTGATTTGGTAGGAATTGCTCTGGTTGTCACAGGACCTAACAACTCCCTGCTATGACTCAGTAAAGATTTGCACCATGCCCCTAAATATGCTTGGTCAATAGTGTGCTGTATACTGTACATACAGTATATACTGTACAAATGCCCTAATAATGTTTATTCAGTAAACTTAACATTAAAGAGTATTGCAAGGCTACAGTGTAAATGTATTACAAGCTAAAACATGTAGGTACAGTAACTAAACCTGTAGTACTTTTCTTCATAAAATGCAGCCAAGCAAAAAATGTCTAAAGACTTCCATTCCATACCTACTGAATTTACAGGCTACCAATAGAGGCCTATAGTCAGGGAGTTGGAATACTCCCTGTTACAGTATACAACCATGAATTGATTTGGTAGGAATTGCTCTGGTAGTCACAGGACCTAAATGATGCTATGACTCGGTAAAGATTTGCACCATCATGGTCAAAACAAAGCTTTATAGAACAAATTAGAGCTGAAGCGTTCAAAAATTACTCATCCGTTATTTTATGCCCTAAATATGCTAGGTCAATAGTGTGCTGTATACTGTACATACAGTATATACTGTACAAATGCCCTAATAATGTTTATTCAGTAAACTTAACATTAAAGAGTATTGCAAGGCTACAGTGTAAATTATTGCAGGCTAAAACATGTAGGTACAGTAACTAAACCTGTAGTACTTTTCTTCATGAAATGCAGCCAAGCAAAAAATGTCTAAAGACTTCCATTCCATACCTACTGTACAGGCTACCAATAGAGGCTTATAGTCAGGGAGTTGGAATACTCCCTGTTATAGTATACAAGCATGAATTAATTTGGTAGGAATTGCTCTGGTAGTCACAGGACCTAAATGATGCTATGACTCGGTAAAGATTTGCACCATCATGGTCAAAACAAAGCTGTATAGTACAAATTAGAGCTAAAGTGTTCAAAAATTACTCATCCGTTATTTTATGCCCTTAAATATGCTAGGTCAATAGTGTGCTGTATACTGTACATACAGTATATACTGTACAAATGCCCTAATAATGTTTATTCAGTAAACTTAACATTAAAGAATACTGCAAGGCTACAGTGTAAATGAACAGGCTATAACATGTAGGTACAGTAATTGTTTGGCTGGCACACTGTACATGTCTGTACAGTACTATGGTTTAACCTGGGAATTGATTCTCTGGTTGAACTGTCAGAGTTTGCTTTTTATCAGTGGGTGTGCTATCCTGGTTTTGTAAACAAAGGAGTCTGACATGCCATGGTTTGTATATTGTATACAGTTAAGAACACAATAAGGTTACTATAGATAGTCTACTTTGTGAATGTTTTACTGGTGTAGCCCTACTTCCATAGAGACTAACTTCTGAACTAATAAATTTGTGAAACAGATGCAACCCAATGAGAAGATACAGTATTATTTTGAATTACTGTATAATCTATCTCTTTGAAATACATTATTAGGATTATCATAGGTACTTAAAAAGAAAAGCAAAGTGTGTATTTAAAATTTGTATCAGCTTTTTTCAGTAATATCATCCCATTTTACAGTAAGAGAAATGAATTTGATATATTATTTTCTGTTTATAGTTTATTTGAGGAGTTAAGAGTTTCATGGAAGTAAATTTTTGATGTTATTTTCTGCCATAATAAGTTCTTTGTGTGTTGAGAGCTTACACATATGTTTTCCTTTAATTATAGTGTAGAAACTTACACAGATGTGAATCTAAAATTACAATTTAATGCTGTGCAGTTTATTTTTTATATCGGCTACTGATTGTAGATTCCTACTTTAGATAAACCCAACAATAAGTACTGTATGAAACCAATGTTCAAAGAGCATTTATTCATAGAATTATTACCAAATTGCTTTAAAATTCATCAAAAACATAAAAATAAGTAAAAATTATATCAATGTTTTTAAAATTGGCACCTTGACCACTTTTTGATTTTATGTGTGTGAGGTCTTAAAATACAAATTTGTAAACAAACTTGTAATGTATGAACATGCAGACCTCCCTGTTTGATATCTGATGTTAATTCAGTCTTTTATTAACAGACCCATAGCCAGCATGGGGTACTGGAGGAAGGAAGGGGGTGGAGGTGGAGCAGACCTCTAGCTTGATTAAAAATGGGGCAGGGTGCTAGACTTGTTGAGGGGCATATTAATGCGCGTGCGAAACGCTGCGTCTTTTCGGTGTGGAGTCCAGGGGCACCCTTAAGCCTCAATCCCCTGGTGAAGAAGCTTTGAGATTTTAGCTTTAATCATACATCTAAGAATAAAGCTATTCTGACTGATAAGGAACAGTCTATCATTCTGGATTTCTGTATCTATGTAAAGTATTTCATTTATGAGGCTAATTCAGATTATTAAGTAGAAAATAAAACAATCTAAAAAAAAAAAAAAAAAAAATTAGATTTTTTTCTCATGAGGGGCAGGGGGGACCCCAAAGGGGCAGGGCGGATCCCAAAGGGGCAGGGCGGATCCCAAAGGGGCAGGGCGGGCCACCCCTCTGAAACAGCAAGGCTAGGGGTCTGTGGAGTATGTGCCCTCCATGCGAAAAATCAAAGGAAAAATATAATACAAGGGTATATGGAGAATCTGCCTAAGTGCCCCCTTTAATAAGTGCTTGTGCCCCCCCCCCACCCCCTTGCAAAAAGTCCGGGCTGCGGATTGATTAATCACTGTGTATTTTTTTAAAGGGAGTAGCATGATTGTGACAAAATGGTTTTGGACCTTAATCACACCTTAGTTCCATCCAATTGCAGTGGATATTTTCTTCATTTTCAAATACCTATCTTTATTCTAGCACCATGATTTTATAATACCCTCCTGGCACATTTGACTGTCAAAGTGTCACAGTGCCGTTTAACCACAACAAACAAACATTCAAAGACTGGGAGAAAGAACTTTTGAAAGAACTCTACAGATTTGTTGTGCTGCCTTTCAGTTCATACTTCACTCATAAGTTTTTGATGTTTATCAAAGCCCCTCAAACATTGATCAGCCATGAAAGCTAAATATGAAATGTCTAGTTGTTCTAATCAGAAATTTTAATGGAAATAAAAAAGTTTGTGATGTCCATAAACCTCAAGTACAAGAAATCTTGCAGAATTCATGGAAACCTGCAGGAGTCACTGCCATCAGAGATCAAATAATTGTTAATGCAATACTAATACGATTGTAGTCTGCACATACATTGTGAGTATTTACATGTATAAGGAACAATAACCTTATGAAGGTGAGAATACCATACACCTCTGGTATGGGTGTGAGGTACACCATTTTTGATGTTTACAGCTATTTCACATCTTCAGAAGAGTATGTGGTGATATGATTCAGGTTTTTAAGTTCCTATCTGGTAGTAATGCTTTGACTTCCTGTTATTTCTTGCCTATTGCAGCTAATCCTCATGTGACACGTGGTAACAGTTTGAAGTTGACCAAAGAGTTCTCACGGATTGATGTTCGGAGGTTTAGCTTTCTTATAGGGTTGTTAATGAGTGGAATGGTTTGCCTTAGTAGATAGTTAGCTCCAATTCTGTTCACAATTTCAAAGTCAACATTGATAAGTTCTTTACTAACTCTGGGCTTCTTTGATTTTTTTTTTGTGGTGGTGTTAGTTTGGGCTTTTTATAGGGTGACTTACCATTCTCAGTCCATAATCTTGTTATGATATGTTAACCATTTTTATCTCATCACCCACATATACATATATATGGGGATGAGAAATTGTAGTCACTTTGTTGTCTAGACCTTTTCAAACCGAGTTTTGTCGAACGTGAAACGTCAGAGTACTTCAACCAATCAAATGCTGGAGGAATTTTCTTTTTACTAACCAACCAATCAGCTGCAGGGAAAATTGTAAACAACAATACGTGAACGTATTACTATCGTGAGCTTGTATACACGCATGTACTAATACATGAAGTCAGTGTGTACACACATACATAAATGATATGTAAAATGTATAAGATTTTTGTTGTATGCACACCTAAAGTCTCTAAATTTGCATCAAACTTCCAACTGCTGCCTGGATATTTGTTTTCTGATGGAAATGATTTTAATTTTCCATGAGGATAGGAAGTCTTCCTTTCAGACTGTCGCATTTAAGGAATATGTGATAACCAGGTAAGATTTGAAGTTAAAATTTTGCCTCACTTATGACACAGCAGTCAGTACTTTTATTACATGGAGTTACAGGCCTAGTGTGCATGTAAAATGCTGTTTTTGTGAACGGAAAACTGAATGTTTGTTGGGGTTTACATTCCGTCAACATTTACGAAACATTAAAAGCATTTGTGCACAACTTAGACAACAATAGGACGTAAAATATCATAGATCGCTCAAATTTTTAAAATGTTGGTCTTCAGTGCAGAGGAGCCTAAATCGTGCCATTGACCTCACAGCACAAAATGTGAAAGCAGTATCGAAATCTTTTGGTGGCAAATCCCTTATAATCTATGAATGTGACGACAAAATTTGCATATTGAAAAATTTGTGTGAATTGAGCTGTACACAGTTTACACAAAGTTTTCTGTTTGGTATAAAATTTCCTAACCAAATTAAGCTGCAATTCAAGCCTCTGAATAGTTCAGTGAAGTGCCTATTCTGTATGCATATACTGTTGATTAGTGTGTGTAATTGTGTTTTTAATGGGCTTGACCCCATATACTAGTAAATTGTGCAGACAATCAGGATTCCTCCAAAATTTGATTGGCCATTATGGTCACGTGAATTTTGACCATGTGACATTATTTAAATTAGATTTTTGGAAAATGTTAATTCCGATATGAAAAGGTTTATTGGCAAATAACTGCCTGTACATCCCACACTACATGGCCCATTTAGGGGCCCACCAGTGGGTCTTATATGATGACTTCATATTAGGGGTTGGGGTCATAAGATTTTGAAACGAGACAAAATTTGTTAATTTTTGCATCTTGTCCGTGTGTTTGGGTGTGTGTGTGTGCATGTGTGCGTATGCAACAATTAATTTTGTGTTGCTTATAACTCAAAAATAAAATACACACATGAACCAAAATTGGTGGACGGGTACCCCTGGCCTGGAACTTTTGTCTCCCAAGGTTTTGGAGTACAAAGGTCACAGGTCAAATGGCAGACCCCTAGCTTGATTTAAAAAGGGGCAGGGTGCTAGACTTGTTGAGGGGCACATTAATGCATGCGCGAAACGCTGCGTCTTTTCAGCGTTGAGTCCAGGGGCACCCTTAAGGCTCAATACCCTAGTAAAGAAGCTTTGAAAATTTAGCTTTAATCATACATCTGAGAATAAAGCTATTCTGACTGATAAGGAACAGTCTATCATTCTGGGCTCTGTATCTGTGTTAAGTATTTCATTTATGAGGCTATTTCAGATTATTAAGTGAAAAAGACTTTAAATCTAAAAAAATATATAAACAAATACATTTTTTCTCTCATGAGGGACAGGGCAGACCCCAAAGGGGCAGGGCGGACCCTTAGGGGGCAGGGTGGACCTTCAGGGGGCAGGGCGGACCCCCAGGGGGCAGGGCGAGTCCACTGAGGGGCAGGACGGGCTGCCCCTGTGAAACAGCAAAGCTAGGGGTCTGAATAGGACAAGTTTTTTGGGTGATGGTTGTTTCTTTTGAAGGAATTACTTGATATATTTACAAATTGCATGATGGGTAGGGCATAACGTTCTAACAAAACTTTAAAATACTTGAAGATCAATGGGTCAAAGGTCAAATAATTATTTTTGTATTTTTGTGCAAAATTTTGCAGATTCTGAAACTCAAAATGTACAAGACCTATACAAACTCTATATACCATGATACCTTGGTATATGAATTTGTGTCCTGTATAGACTCTTTAGGTCAAAGGTCACAGAGCTATTGACCACTTTTCACTATTTCCCCCTATAATTATGAAATAGTACGTGTGACGTGAGCATGAATGGTGTCATACAGTCGGGTGTCATACCATGCGACACGTATTCTTTGAGCGTTGTTGGTTGACTATTGTGGTGGTATGGTAGGTAAGTTGCTGGGCTGGGTATTGACTGCAATATCAGTTGATGGTTTGATGGATTCAGTGGATTGGTAGCCAGTTTAGGTTGATAGCCAGTTTAGCTTGATTTAGGCTTGCTTGGTTGGCATGGTTGGTAGCCAGTTTGTCTTGATTTAGGCTCGCTTGGTTGGCATGGTTGGTAGCCAGTTTGGCTTGATTTAGGCTTGCTTGGTTGGTAGCCAGTTTGGCTTGTTTTATCCTAGCTTGGTTGGCATGTTTAGTTTGATAGATTCAGTGGGTTGGTAGCCAGTTTGGCTTGTTTTATGCTGGCTCGATTGGCATGTTTGGTTTGATGGATTCAGTGGGTTGGTAGCCAGTTTGGCTTGTTTTATGCTCGCTCAGTTGGCATGGTTGGTTTGATGGATTCAGTGGCTTGGTAGCCAATTTGGCTTGATTTAGGCTCGTTCGGTTGGCATGGCTGGTTTGATGGATTCAGTGGCTTGGTAGCCAATTTGGCTTGATTTTAGGCTCGTTCAGTTGGCATGGCTGGTTTGATGGATTCAGTGGCTTGGTACCCAATTTGGCTTGATTTAGGCTCGTTCGGTTGGCATGGCTGGTTTGATGGATTCAGTGGGTTGGTAGCCAATTTGGCTTGATTTTAGGCTCATTCAGTTGGCATGGATGTAGGTGTAATATTAAAATGGCTGCATATATTTTGAGTCTTTGCTTTCTTGAGTCCATTTCTTTGATATTTATGGCAGTGGTAATATGCTGCTGGAAAGACCGAAATGGTTCTACGTTGTGACGCTGATCTTTCATTTGGGTTTGTTGGTGGTTTGTGGGATGAGTCTGTTGATAGCTATCACTTGTTTTAGCTGCTGGAAGTGGGCTGATAAAGTATCTAAATCCACTTCTTGGTGTACCTTCTTTATGATAACAAAGGAGTTAGTGGTTTGTTGCTCTGCATTTGTTGCTATGCGCTGTCACGGTGAGCTCTATAGTAGGTGCATGACGACAATAAGGATCATAAAACATGAATCTTACCTATCAAACAATGCATGACAATCAATCATGATGTGCCTTTGGCTCTTTTAGAACACATTGTTATGTTGTTATATAATCGATCAAGCAGTGAAGATAAAGCTGGCTTGCAGCTTTTATCATAGTAGGGCAGGTATATGGGACTTCTTCCTCCTACCGAACCAGTTCTTCATCAGCATATCAGGAGAACTGCATATCAAGCAAGTCAGTGTTGGGGTCAAGTTCTTCTATGAGCACCAGAACTTGCTTCATCCAAAGAATGGGGAAAGGAAGACCAATGTTAAATAGCTGGCGCCCATTGTGGCAACCCTGCCAGAAACAAGTCATTCCTGTCATGAACTCCTATCTGCCTGACTTAGATCCATGTAGTTACCACCAAGGATGCCATACCAGATGCAAGTGTGTCAAAGCAATGATGTAGTGTACTGCATTAAGTAACTGTTTGTGGTGAATTTGAGATTTATTCAGAGGATGGAAAAGAAAATTTGTGCAAATCTAAAATAACATTTTACCAAAAGAATTACCCTACCACCATCAATTCTACCTTGATGAAATGCAAGTGAGTATTTCTACATAATTTTTGTCAAAGAATTGATGTATTATTCAAACATACTTTTGAGTTATTCTGCATTTTAATGGGAAAGTCTTGAAATTGTTCCTATGTGCGAACCTGATACAGAGACTTTATTCCATAAATATATGTTAGGGTAGGTCAAATATCCAGTTTCATTTTGTCTCTTAAATAACTTACTGCATGGTTGTCATGGCAATTCATACTATAATACTATAAATCAAGATTTGCCTAATAATTTAGGGGATAAATACAAAGGTGGCTGGTCCCAAATGCAATTTGAGATCAAGGACAACATTGTATGGTTTTAGTGGACCAAGACAATGGAATGTAAGACTTTTAATCCCATTTCCTAAATATTAAATTTTGTGGTTCGGGAGAAAAATATAGAAAAAAAGGCAACATTAGTTGATCATTTTTCATATTCTTCTAAAACTCATAAAAAAATGCTTTTGATTTTGTTGCAAAGCCAATTCCATGATGGTTGCTTAATACTCTCCTCATGCAGTAACATATAAACCATTCTAGCTATTTTACAGTAACAATTGGACAAATTATCTACATAAATTGTATTTAGGCCTACAGTACTTCTAGAAAATGTTGATCACCATCATTTTCCTTACATGCATCTGCCTAGTTTCAAAAGTATTTAAGACCATCCATTAGCCAACGAGATTTCAGAAATGGAACAAACATACCTAATTATGAATCAGGGCTTGATATGAATATCATTATCATTTCCATCAAGAAAAGCACAGTAAGTATTGCATTATTAAAAAATAACCGTTTGGTATAATGCGCTATATAAAAATGTATTATTATTATTATTAAAATCTTCACAAAAATTCACAATACTGTACAGGGTTGTCATAACAACTTTAATTTCTGACGGTATAAACAGATCTAGAATTTGATCATATATGAAATTTGTGTAAATTTTCAGTGAGATGCAATACATATAAAAACATTAATTTGTCAAAAATTTTGATAAGAAATTCCATTTTCCCAAATATTGGTATTCAACACATATAACATTTATTTATTACAATGAATGCAAAACCATTGGTCAAGTGAAAGTGGTCAAATGGTGCCTCTGTTGTGAAAAATCTTGGATCCGCCACTGATTACGTATGGGAAAATAGATCAAAATCATAAAAAAAAGGTTGCAACCAAAAGTTGAATTTTTGATGGCTCTACATCTACAATATATTTTAATTTTAGTACATGACCAACAAGTATTCCAAATTTCACACTTTTATCAAGAAGTGAACAATTTCATGAAATTATGGCCCAAATCCGCTGGACTATTACAGTATGTCATGCAGGGTTCTAGCTACGTTGGGCGGCTCTGGACGGACCCGCCCATGACTCGCAATTCCCGCCCACCACTCAGCTCTAAGATTCACTCTTCCGCTCGGCACTCAAAAGCTCAATTCGGTTAAATAATTAAGTGTTTAAACAGATCTCCTTTTAATCTCGCTCTATTTATGTCATCCGCTAATTTACACACATAACATACATTATGCTCATTAAATTCCGATCAAAACAACTAAACTATTGGAATTTAACGCAATTAAATGTACATACTGTATTATCATTAAATCACCCATACACGAAGCTATTTGCATAAACGTACATACATGCACACAGTTCAGGTTCATTTTATTTTTAAATCCTTGTGAATCACTGCTGGCAGCTTGCCAAGTCTGTCACTTGCCTCACAAACAAACTTTAATAAAGTAAAAATTACACCCCCAAAGGCCCAAGGCGTGCTTATAGACCGGTCCAAATGTAAGTAACCAATCACATTTGTTATAAACCCCATACGCACTTAAGATTATAACGGATTGATCGATATTGTTTCGATTTGTGGGGGATTTTATATTGATAAAAGTTGTTGTGTAGTTCATAGGAACATGTGCCGTTTGGCCTTGCGTCGAACAATACTGGGACGAAAATAAAAAAATAAAGTTTGGGCAAGATCAATAACAATAGGAATTGAGAGAAGAGTTTCCGGCATATGTTTGTATTTTTTTTTGGAGGGGGGGGGGGGAGGGGGCTTTTTGACACTTGAATATCCATTGTATTTTGAATATCCATTGTACATGACAAATATTTTGTAAATCCTTCTATCATTCCGATTAAAAGAACAAAAACACTTTTTCATGGACAATTTGTCAATAGAAGTGGACTAAATTTGAACAGTTCTTCATGGGAGGGGGGTCTAGGAGGTCACCTTGGATTATCACTGGAGCCCAGCACTCAAAACTTGTCTAGCTAGAACCCTAATGTCATGGGTACAAAGCTTGTTGTGCTGTACATGTAATCATACAAATATTAAGTAAATATGATAACGCCTATGATACTATGACCTTAGAGTTAAAGTACACAGTACTCATTCTGAAGTTTGGTTCTTTATTAGTGTAGTATTGTTATTATCACTGTTCTTGTTGTTTTGTTTTTTTGATACAATATTCAGTATGTTACATTGTTTGCTATAATAGTATTGTAATGAAATATAAGCAGGGCGGCAGAGCCGGGGGATGCTGAGGGGCTTTAAATCCCTAATAGTTTTAGGTGAACATCTGTTATCATGTTAGCCAACCTAATAAGCCCCCCACCTACTATTGTTATCACATGTCACCTGACCTCATTAGTGCCCCCCCCCTATTAGTTGTGGTTTAAGAAACAGCAATATCTATGTACAAAACAGTATGAGTGACTTCTGCATGAACCGTAGATATGATTTAGATTTCTTAAATGATATCCTTGTGTGAGGAAGGAGGTCTGGCAATTCAGTAGGGTTAAAGGTGATACTAAATACATGATGGTATTTGGGTTTATCTGGAAAACGGAATCTAGACTGGAAGTTCCAGATGTCCTGAAATAGTTTTTAACTTGTAAACAGTCACATTTCACAGTAATTTTCTTTGATTGTTTCCCAGACTATATATAGTATTAGGTCTTCTTGAAACCTATGGTTCATCACATTTCCTTTTATTTGATCAAAATGATTTAAAGGAGCTGGGGACCAAAAAGTGAGGATGTAGTTTTATTGAGTCTCAAGTATATTCTAAGACACTTTTCATACATGTGACGATACTGAAAACCTTTATACGAATGCTCAAAATAATCCTTATTAATTTGTATAAATTCATAAGTAATTTTGTTGTGATTGATATACTGTATATGCAAGATATCAATGTTGATATACTGTATATGCAAGATATCAATGATTGATATACTGTATATGCAAGATATCAATGATTGATATACTGCATATGCAAGATATCAATGATTGATAAACTGTATATGCAAGATATCAATGATGATACACTGTATATGCAAGATATCAATGATTGATATACTGCATATGGAAGATATCAATGATTGATATACTGTAGATGTAAGATATTAATGATTGATATACTGTATATGCAAGATATCAATGATTGATATACTGTATATGTAAGATATTAACGATTGATAAACTGTATATGCAAGATATCAATGATGATATACTGTATATGCAAGATATCAATGATTGATATACTGTATATGCAAGATATCAATGACTGATATACTGTATATGCAAGATATCAATGATTGATATACTGTATATGCAAGATATCAATGATTGATTAGATATACTGTATATGCAAGATATCAATGACTGATATACTGTATATGCAAGATATCAATCATTGATATACTGTATATGCAAGATATTAATGATTGATATACTGTATATGCAAGCTATCAATGATTGATATACTATATGTGCCAGATATCAATGATTGATATACTGTATATGCAAGATATCAATGACTGATATACTGTATATGCAAGATATCAATGACTGATATGCTGTATATGCAAGATATCAATGATGTATGAACATTTGGGAAATTTGTAGTGATAGAACTGATACCAGTATGCAGCCTTGATATGTACTGTATGTGCAGTATATCTTTAAGTTTTCCCAGTGATGCATCTTTCTGCTAGTAACTGTTGAGTCAACCAGGCCCGTCGGAGCCGGTGCGGGTGGTGTGGCGCTTGCCGCACCACTTTCGCGTGTGTATTATGAAACTTCAGGGGGCTTCCTCCTCTGCTTTTCAAATCCTGCTGCACCACTACTGTATCAGGACCATCGCCGTACCACTAACAACTCCGGTGCTACGTCCCTGGAGTCTACAATCCGGGACAAAAGTATTGGCACTTTTTCCCTTTCCACCCTGATTCAATGTTGATATGCGCTTTGCAAGAAAGGTTTTTGGTAATATATCTGCAACATTGAAGAGGGGTATAATGGGAACAGAGGGTGGGGGGGGGGAATGTGCCAAGTACTTTTGTTTGGGGTTGTAGGTAGCACTATACTGTAGTGTACATGTTCTTTTAGATATGTATCTTAGTTCTGTATTTTTCATTGAATCAGATAATCCATGATTAATGTGTCTAATATGACCACTCCCTGATTAATATCTGATGTTTCATTGGGATCAGATATCCTGTCAGAGACTTCAGTGCAACACTTACTTATAAATTTTGTACCATGTAGCTTTTACATTATACCTGGTTCCATATTCTGGTTTATAGTGGTTTGGTAGTTATAACAGGAAAGGAATCAGACACAAGAAATGTTTAAATGATGAATCGGTTTGAAGGAAGGGCATGCCCTCTGTTTTAATTGATCCCAGGTAAATCTCAGGATGTGGCTGTCAATGTTTGGAATGTTCCAAAACAGCGTATTACAAAATGTCATTTATTTTGTACAATTTATGAAGTTTAAAGAGGTGATATCGTCATATGTGCACAATATTTAGAAATCCTTTCAAATTTTTTGATTGGTTGAAATTTTGCTGCGCGATTCGTTGTCTCGTATTGCAAGGTATATAGTAATTAAAAACGCCTTAAAGGTCACTACACGAGATAGCTCAGATGCTTGCGGCGATCTTAACTAACGCTTTTCTTTTTTCAAATTATGCCGTGATGTTAAGCCCCGGTAGAATCGTTT
Organism: Chiridota heheva; assembly: GCA_020152595.1. Lineage (NCBI taxonomy): Eukaryota > Metazoa > Echinodermata > Holothuroidea > Apodida > Chiridotidae > Chiridota > Chiridota heheva. The sequence continues at coordinate 1,009,717 of JAIGNY010001146.1, read as the reverse complement.
ATTTTGACTTTTTGCTTTCTTCTTCTTCTTTTTTTTTCTCAGTAATTTTCATTCGGTGACTATCATTGTAGTATTATAATACTAGAATTTCACTTTCGCTTTCTGACAAAAAAACATTGAAAAAAACAAATAAGTTTCTCGTCACAGTAAGGTAAATGCGCTGTGTATGTAATCCTGCACACACAACGTACATGCTAGTGTCTGGCTGTACTGTGTGGTACAAACAGACAGAGGATCGGATCTTGCCTTCACAACCAGAATTGATGTCAAAATAAGGTATCCCCCATTTTTACCGTATTTTACTGAAACGAGCCTCCCTCTTTAGTGTAATATTGTGTAAATGACTGAAATATTTTACTTCACAAACTGACTCGTCCTTTCACGTAATTTGTATTGGTTGTCATAGTCTGTTGTGTTCGGTACTAGTAATACAGTACGTATGCCAGATATAAAATAACACCAGAAATTGAGATTAATGGTTTTATTTGAAGGTATTTTTCAATCATCACTTGTGTTGCATTACTCATTATGAGTCATGAGGTTTCTTATAAACCCTCTTGGTCTCCTGTATCTTACATCACAAAAGTTTCAGTTCAATGTCAAAGTTTCATTTTGAATAAATACCTGTAGATCTCCCTCTTACATATGACCCTGCAGCTGGATTGATAGTTGTGTCATTTGTGTAAATTTTGCGGTACAATTCCTCATTAATAATATATTTAGACTCAACCTTACAAGAAAAAAAAAAATTCGCTCTCAGTATGTGGCGGATGAATATCACTATAATATCTTTGTACTGGGACATAATTTCTAAGTTTCCTTGCCCAGCATGGAGTTCGTTCCTTCTGCATGTACATGTGGTTTTGGTTTATAAAATGAAACTCACGTACTTGTACTGCACTTACTTGATTAAATACTGTACTAGTACAAAAATCATCATGTTCCTGTGGACTGTTATTTTTATTTTGGCTATGTAAGGCATGAGTCAAATTTGGGTCATTTCATCTTGTACAAATGTTACAGGATTGCCTTGAAATGAGTTTGAAGTTCATTTCATACCGTATTAGGTGTAAGGGTTGGTGTAAGATTCTTCTCGTTTATCAATGTTTGATAAGAAACTTCCACCTTTAACTAACAGGAAGTAGAACACATACATGCTCCAACAAAGAAAAATATGGAGTTGTGCATCTGACAAAGTCAAAAAAGTTCATTCCGTTTGGCACCTTTTTAGAAGTTGATTAAATTGGTGACATCACCTATTTTTAGGAAAATGTTGGTCATAATTTTTTGAGGAAAATGGTTCTTACAAGTTGGTCAAGCAGTAAACTTCAATACAGGTTTTTTGGTTGTCTTCAAAATATTATCTTAGAAAAACTGGAACAAAACAAGTAAGTTCAAAAAGTGTGTTTGCACCAAGGAGCTATAACATACAGAAGCTCCATGTCATCACGTGACACCCAGTTCTAAGTTTTCTTATCCATATCTGTGAGGCTTTATATCTAAAACCTCAGTTAATCTGAAAACTATCATCAAGAAAATTGAATTCGACTTCCTTACTAAAAAAATAAGGTGAATTTTTGTTACAAATGGCATTGAAAAAAAAAAAAAAAAAAATACTGGCTGTTCAGAATATTGTCTTCCTATAGTATGCAAATTAAGTAGAACAATTCCATTCCATTTAGACTACATTTTGAGTACTGCAGTTCTTGCCACTCAGAAAAGTAGCTGAAGCTTGTTATTGAGATTAAAGGCAAAAAATTCAGATTAGAACATGGTGTCAAAGCTAGTAGTGGTAGTATTGAACAATCAATAGCTTCCTACCCCTAGCTCATAATGTGAAGAATTTATAGCAGTCTACTGTACTCGATATGGTTCAGTGCTTTTCAGTGTGTGTATTATGCCATGAGGAAGTGAGCTTGTTGTACTGTAGGTGTATTTGTACAACAAAATGAGTTCAGAAAATGCCACTGCTGCAACAGTTATTACTTGAAATAGTTAGGTCATTTATTGAACTTGAATCACACACTGGGACTGGGAGAAGTGCAAGGGGATGAATTTAAGTCAATTGGGGAAAAACTGTGTTTTTTTTCTTCAGAATTTCTATGGGAACAACTACAGGAAATATTCCTGATTGATTGCTTTAGAGGAAGAGCTTTGAATCCCATCGTAGTTTTCAGTTTGTGCAAAATTCTACAAATGGTTCCAAGATCTGACTGATCAGATATATTTAAGATTGGCACCATCAGAATGTATTTATTGGGGGGTGGGAGAAGCACACATGAAATTATCTGTAGAAGTATGTACCTCCTATGGCGTTACTGCGCTTTAAGCAAAATTTGTTTAAAAAAATTACAAGATATGAATATATTCACATGAATTAAAAAATCATGGAATTTTAAACAAATATACTTTAAATGATATAGATTTTAATGATTTCAATGTCTGATATATATTCAGGTTAGAGGTTCATACAATCCAGTTTCTTAATTTCTTTAAGAAAACAATTCTCGTTTTTAGCTCAACACGGGGCTCTTCATCGCTTTAAGGGATTTTGAGCTTAAGCAATGCTAGCGCAAAATCCAGATTTTTGTTCGGGTACGGGTGCTATTTTTGCAGCATTTATTATATCTTGAGCGTTTCTTCGATATTTTGCTGTGTTGTCATGTTTGCATTACTTAGATGAATCCCTGGATGCAACAACCCTTTATATTGGTGGGTAGTATTAATGAATTTTGTATTTTAAATCTCACCAATAAATGACTAAAATATCAGTTTTCGCTATTTGCGATCAAAAAGAATTTAGCATATGTAATAACATTGACTCGGAAACTGAAGCCGAATATTTCGGAAGGATGGCATATTTTACAGTTGGGCCTAATTGTCTGTTTGGGATTTATCCCACAGTATAGCCAAATTGGAGCATTGCACTTGTAGTTAATAGCTCGTTTGGGCTTTAACTTGGGTTTAAAAACTAACGTTAAAAAATAGCTGTGGTATTTGATTAAAATGATGCTAAAACCATAATTTACAGCATGGGCTAGCTGATTGCGTATCTATTGTGTACAACATTGTAAAAAAATGAAAATGACCTAAAACTTATAAATAGCATTCGACAAATCGCCCAAAAATTCACTTGCCCGCTGAGCAGACACATGCGCAGAAATGCTTGTCCAGAAAAAAAATCCACTAGTCTAACAATGATCACGACAATATTGGACGAGGGGATGTACATTATGGTAAAATATTTCTTACGGCGATATTTACTGAGAAATGCTCATAAATAGTAAAAGACTTGTAAACACCAAAAAACAGTGGAAAGTGTAATCAATATATCCTCTACAAATATAAGGCAATAACAAGTTCCATAAATTAAAAAAAAGAAACATGAAAGTCCAATAAACTTTTGCGTAAACAAATGGCATGGCAAAAGCAGGTCAAGTTCGCCACACAACAGTACAGTATATGGCCCATGGTATGCCCTGTATGTACAATACAGTATGTGTACACGAAACAGGTAGTGGACCTATTGCATGTGGTGCATTTACAGAACGGACCTCGGCATGGCAAAAAACAGTGACATGCATGAATTTTTTTATTCAAGATATGATTGGTTGAAAGGAGCAAGCATTGCTAGTAAAACAGCATTCATTGCGCACATGTTCAACCAGCTTAGGTGGCCTAGATTATATACCTGTACATTATATGTTTTGTGCATGCGATATATATTGTATATGTATGTAATATGGGTCCTGGTGCATATATGTTGTTTGGCGATGTTTAAATTCATTTCGTAACATTACAAAATATTTTGGCTCCCGAATAAATGGAATATAAGTCTGATTCAAGTTATTTTCTGGGGATTTCCAGCAGTTAAATTATAGTAAGTATACAGGTGATTTGTCGAACGCTGACGTATAATACCATTGTATTTTGTTTTGTGATGGGCTTTAAATTCCAGTATTGCCCACTCCTTCTCCAAAATAGCGAAATAGCACAAAAAAAATAGCCTAAATGTTGAGGCCTATAGGGCCTAGTTCTAAGGACACCTGGAGAAAGAACTTTTTAAGCATTGTGACTCCACTAGGAAGACCTAGACCCATGTTAAAAAATTTGGAGAGAAAATCAGTTGAGAACTGCCAGAAGAATTCTAACGTAAGCTGATTGCAAGTTGAAAATAATCATCATGGCATTACCGTGACCAAGCTTAAAGTTAAATGTTTAATTAGGCCTATTCGATTGCTTTTTCACACCAGACTGCAATATGTGCTGTGAAGGTGTCTAATGTACGATCTTGGATATCTATGAAGTTGTAGTATATTCAAGAACATTTTCCAGAAGATATTTTTGGTGTTCAGTATTAAACTCCTATTGATTGCGATAAATCTGCGATGTTATCGATCTCATACCCACAGGACGGACCATACAGCCCTACATTTGTGATTAAAAACCTTGACAAATTTCTCACAATCAATGAAGAAAATTGAAAAACGGAAGTGACATTATCAGCATGTCACTTCCAAATTTATTTATGAGACGATAGTCACGATGGCCCTGGGTCGGGCTATTTCACTCTGGCCAACATCTTTTTTTGCCTGACTAGAAAACCTATTATGAAAGAAAAATGCTATCGAATCTGTGAATAAAAATTAATTTTGAGCAGTGACTTCACCAGTTTTTGGCTTGTGGAGGGGCGGAGGGATGGGGGGGGGGGGTTTAGTAGCCAAAGGCTGTGCCCACTCACAGACATACCCACTCACAAAAACAGGCATAAACCACCCCCGAAATGTATGTTGAGCTACTACATCATTAATGTTCTAGTTTGCTATTCTAGTGTTTCTCCTGCTGCCCTTTTACATCGAGATACCAACTGTCTGGTTTTGGGTACACATAATGATAATGCTTTTAAAATGACCACTTATGTATTTTTGATTACAAATATAGCTTTTGTGGTTATATCCTTGAAAATTCCAAGAAGCATATGGGATAATGTGCAAGTTTAAGTAGAAACTAAAACTTCTGAGTTCTCAGAAACGAATGAACTGCAGTATATATTTACATTTAGGTGCAGTATATCTGACTTTCAGATAGTACTGTAGCTCCATGGATATATATCAGGGTTTCAGTTGCACGGGTATACTGTAGCATACTATCTTATTGATCAAGGTGGAAATACATTTGCATTATTTGCATTGATTCATAAAACTTCTTGTGCAAACAAATGATAAGTACTGGTGCTGTGACTTGACCTTAAAGGGATATTCCCATGAATTTTTATTTTCATATATATGATAGAGGACTATTATAGAAACAATTTGGTAGAAAAATCATGTTAAAATCATTTTTAATTGAGGAGTTATTGCATTTCAAAGATTGCAGGAGTGTGTTGAAAAGTGACCTCACAATGTACAGTGTGATATCACAGAGGCAAACTCAAGTACAATTTTGGTGTAATTAGAAAATGAATTGCCTCTTCCTAAATTACTGAAAGCATTTTTTTGTTTGTTGAGATGGGGTATAACATACACTTTATAAAAATGTGCTTCGCCTATCTGCTTATAAACCTTACACTAAAAGAAAAACATTTTTTGTGTTATAGAAATACACAAGAATTGTCTTGGATCTGCTTTTATGACATCACATTTAACACTGCAAGGTCCCTTTTCAATACACATGCAATCTTTGAAATGCAATAACTTATAATCGGAAAAAGATATCAACGTGATAATTCCGACGCCAACAAACTTGGTGAAGAGGGGATATAGCATCTTTACCCTTGGTCTGTCTGTCCATCCGTCTACATCTATTGTCCGTTCAGTGCATTGTTCAGCAACTATTTTTATGAAAAGAAATTTGTATAAAGGAGAACAATTTCCAGACTTGAATAGCAGCAATTAAAGGATTTGTTTTGGGATCAAAAGAAGTTAAATAATAGAACTGATGACTGAATTGAATTTATAATGAAGTGTCTTGGAAATGAATGTGAAAAAAAACAATGCTTCGCTAGTATAGAGTGGAAACATAATAGATATTCTGATTTGGTAAATAAAACAGTCCTATTTGGTTTATCAGGGGAAAGCAGTTGAGCATGTTTTTATTGGAAGTGTCAGATTTAAGTTAAGGTGGGGGAGAGGGGGGGGGGGGGGTTGGAGTGCAATGGAGTGAGTGGAGATTATAGTGAAGGTTAAAATGATGAGTTGGTTAAGAGTATGTTTAGAAGATGAGTGGATGGCAAAAGGTGGGTTGGGGTAGTAGGTGAATTGATAATGTAGGTGAATGACCTCCGTGGTGTAGTGGTTAGTGCTTTTCCTCTCACCCGCACGTCCTGGGTTTGTATCCTGGTGGGTCTGCAACCAGTGAATTCACAACTGTTTATCAAAGGCCGTGGCCGTCTTAATTTAATGTCCAGCACTGTGGCTGTTGTGCAATGGAGTGAGTGGATGGAGGTTATAGTGAAGATTGGAATCATGAGTTGGTTAAGAGTATATTTGGTACATGAATAGATGGCAAAAGAAGAGAATGTTGGTTGGAAGATGGTAGAATGATTGATAGATGTAGGAATTAGGATGAAGGTGGGATGGCATGGGGGACAGGATGGGATGAAATGTGGGACTGGGTGGCTTGTGGGACAGGGTACTATGGAATGTGGGACAGGATGTCATTGCATATATGACAGGGTGGGATAGCATGTGGGGACAGGATGGTGTGGCATGTAAAACAAGGTAGTGTTGTGGCATTAATGACAGGCTGGGATGGCATGTGTGACAAGGTGGGATGGCATGGGGGACAGAGTGTAATGACATGTGAGACAGGATGGCATGTTGTCTGGATTACGGGTGGGATATCTTATGGGACAGGGATAGCATGTGGGATAGGATGGAATGGCTTGTAGGACAAGGTGGGATGGCACGTGGTATATGGAAGGATGGCATGTGGGACAGGGTAAGATGGCACATGGTACAGGGAGGGATGGGATGTGGTATAATGTGGCATGGTATATGGGACAGGGAGGGATGGCATGTGGAACAGGGTGGCAAGGCATATGGTGAGATGTTATCTTGATTGCAGGTGTTATGGCATATGGGTCATGGTGTGGAATGGTATATGAATTTAATTTATGATTTTCTGTAGGGAGGGATATAGGATGGGACATCAAGCAGAATAAAAGGGTGGGATGGCAGTTGTGGCTTAGGGTGGAAAGCATGTTATTAGCGGTGAGGAGATATGCATCGTTTGCGATGTCTGATTTTTCCACCAAATTGTTTCTTTAATAGTCCTTAATCATATATGTGAAAATAAAAATTTACGAAAATATTCCTTCAACAGCATTGTTTGATGTACAGTTCATAATGTACACTTTGTTGGTAGGTAATTTTGCATTAATTTTGAGGCTTTAGGGATTGAAAATTCATCTTGTACGTTGCACCTCATTCAAGGAAATTAATTTGTACATGAGCTCATAGTGGTTATGAAAGATTTACTCAACATTTACAATAACTGTTATATAATGCCTTGAATGTGAAAATAGTCTGCCACACAATTAATTCTGACACAGTAATTTCCATGATTTTGTTAATGCAAGTACCCCGGCACCTACAGTAGCTACATGTATATGATGAAATGATCTGGCTATTTTCATTGTACATTTATAAATAGGTATATTTGATTTCTGAAATCTGATTGGCTAACAGTTGTCTGGAATACATTCGAGACCAGCATGATACATGTTAGGAGAATGATGATAATCAACAATTTCTATAAATAAACACACTTATGAGGCATAATAAATATAAACATCATTCTAGGTCTAAAATGGCACAATTCGGGACTGGCTGCATTCACATTTATTCCCTAGCCTAAATTCGTAAATACTCTGTTTGGCTAATCGATGATCTCGAATACATTCGAGACCAGACTGACTAGTATGGCAATGCATGTGTGCCCCTTGGAAAAATATACATTGGCAAAATGATGAAAAGTTTATTTAAGGATGCAAATATAAACAAACATATGTTTTAACACTAGGCCTTGGATGCAGTCCGCCATATTTATGAATAGAAATAAAAAGCAAAGGTGGCCGGTCTCAAATGTCATTTGAGACATTGAATGACGACGTCAGGGCCAGCTATCGCCTCGGTCTGCTCAAACCCTGCAATGATGTCATGCTTGGTCTCAATTTTGAAACCGGCCACCCTTGCATTTATCCCTTAAGTGCATTTATCCCCTAAGTACATTATATAGAGTGAATGTATGAAAGGTACGTCAGCATTTTTCTCTGTAAAAGTGTGTACATTAAATCCTGAGCATAGCAATCTCTGAATTTCGAAAGAAGCATATTTTTAGAGCTTTAATCCCTGATCAAGATTTGAAGATTTTTTTATACATTTTAAATTGTAGTATGCTTTTGAGTGTAGGTTTGAGTAGATAGCTCAGTTTTTTGTTGTAATTATTAATGCAAATGTTTCTTTGCATGAATCCAGACTGTAAAATTAATGAGGAATGCTTTTTCTACACAGGGATAATTTGAATCCAATCAGGCTCTCTGCCAAAAGAATCTGCTTCCCTTCAAAAGAGGATATTAGACCCAATTAATCTTATGTTGCATTTTCCTGTTTATACCCTTGGCAATACCAATGACTTGTGATCAGATCCTTAGCCAGCAGCATGCAGGTCCTTTGCCAAGGTATGTGCCCCCCCCCCCCCTTCCCTCTCCTTCCGCTCTCCTTTCATAAAATCAAGTCAATTACAAAAAACAAAAAACAAAAAAAGTGACTATGTTACATGTTGTACCTAAAAAAGAAAACAGAGTACACTGTTCTCATTTCCTCAAGCAAAGAAACAACATGCTTTCTTAGTTTCACATTTTTTGTTCTCTCATCACTCCTGCATTTCTTTACATAAGGGTTTCTGTCAAAAAAATCTTTTATTAGCTACTGTTAATTCAAGTTTGCAATACTGTATGCATACAATCGGCTGTGGGCAAAGGCAATTGCAAACCTTCTGTACATACACATCAGTCATATTTTAAGAGGAAATTCCTGTTTTGAATTCACAGATGTAAAGTGAAATTACAAGTAGTCCTTGTCAATGCTCTTTCTTTGAGTGGCATTATCAGTCATATTTTATTTATACATCAGGGTTTACTAGTGTAATCAGCAAACACATTGTCCTTAGGGATGATGTAGGATGGAAATATTTCATCAGCAATTATGATGGTTTGCTAACAGGTTATGGTAATGGTTTGGTTTTCATTACAACAAAAAAATACTGAGTTGTTTGTATTATTTGTATTGGGTTGTTGGCATGCAGTACTGTCCAGACTTAATTAAAATGCAGTTATGCATGATAAATTGATATTTCTGGTATGTTTGAATCAGGGAGCTGTTACTTTAGCAGCTCCCTGGTTTGAATCAACTTGAGAGGAAAATTGCTTGTCGATTTTGGAATAAAATCACAGTGATTTAGTTGACATGGTATTCATGCATGAAAGATTAAGTTCTTAATCTATAAAACAATTGTTTCGGTTAAATGTCAGAGATGCACTGTTGGGCAAGTGTTTAATTTCCAAGATTCTGTTGAAAAGAGAAATCATTTCTGATTTGAATAGTCTTGATTTTGGAAATAGTATACTGTATATTTTAATTTACAAGGTATAATTTAGAATTCATGAGAGTGTGTGTGGAAGAGGCTTATTACTCTTATGAAGTCACTAACATCATTATTTTCTCAGTTTGTATGCATTGGTAAAGCTTTTTTGGTGGAAGTTTCTGTATTGTTCAGTATTTTCTCATGCAATGCATTCCTTCAAATCATAGCTAAAGAATTGCATATGAATGAATCATCAGGATAGCATTTCAATGACACACCCCCTACCCCACGCCAAATCCCATTATCAAATTCAGCCAAAAAAGAACTAAGAAAATTTCATAAGATACAGTAGTGTGAATGAATATAGCAAGTGCCACTAGAAACTTCATAGATATGTTGACATCTTTAATGTAAAAGATTAACAATTTATTATTATTAACTATGCTCCTTTCATTTTAAAAGTAATTTTGATAGATAACTGATGTAATATCTAAAGAAAATCCTACAACATTAAATGATTGGTTCAGCGGTCAAGCATGTTTAACTTAAATGAAAGAAGACTTCAAAAGAAACAAAATGGTGAAGAAAGCATTCAAAAATCTTATTCCGTTAAGGAAATATTTAAGATTAAAGTTTGGTATCATTTGTGTAGAAACGACTGAAATCAGACTAGTTGTGATGTCATAGCCTCAGATTCCTCAGTCTTAATATAATTATCATATTTTGTCCTGCAATTTTCTGGCTTAAAAACCATGGGATATGACAAAAAAGTAGTAAAACTGAATGTAGGAAGGGTATTTATAATATACCTACCACCTGAAGAAAGTTTGAAGAAAAATAATTTAAATAGTGAAGAAAAAAAAGAAGAAAAACTTTATTCAAAATACATAAAGACTTTGAGGAATCTGAAGCTCTGACATCACAACTAGTCTAATTTCAGTCGTTTCTACAGAAATGATACCAAACTTTAATTTTTTTTAATGCTTTCTATACCATTGTGTTTCTTTTGACTCTTTCATATAAGATGAACATGCTTGACCACTGAACTAAACCGTTAATGCATGGTACCCGACAGCACTGAGCACATTACATTTCCATTTCCTCCAAATGGAACTGTTATTAAAATATTAGTCTATTACAAAAAAAAAATGGAATTCTGAAGTATTTACAGCAAGTACATATGGAGCCAGATGAAATTGATACAAAAATTCAATCTTTGTGTAACATTTGACAAAATAAAATAATTGATACTTTGGGGTGGACAGACATTATTACTTGAACTTTAGTCACATCTAATTTCCTACTTCACACTTGAGTCTCTTATCCTCATTTATTGGTGAGCATGTGAAGCATAATGAGAACCTACTGTATGTTATGACAATTTTAGCCATCCTGCCATCCACAGTTTTGCCTTATCTACCTACTGTGGTGTAGCGGTTATCATACCTGTCTACAGACCACGAGGCCCCGGGTTCAATCCTGGGGTGGGTAGACATGCTAGTGCACCACAACTGGTTATCAAAGGCCGTGGACATTGACTCGGTTGTCGATGTTATGTCTGTCCGTTCGTCGTACCTATGTTCTCGTCCGGGTTGTATTTAGCGTTTCGTGATAGCATTTGTACTATTATAACCGAATACACAGGCGACGACCCCGTCATTGTAATTGAGTGTTCAACTCTCTCTCACAGTTTTGCCTGAGATTTCCTCAGAAATGTTAAATGTTTTTCAAGAATTCATCAGAAAATGTTGTTTCTTCAGAGTTCCTCAGAGAAAGTTACATTTTCCTCAGATATCCTCATGGAAGGCTGGAATTTCCTTAATAATTGTTAAAGTTTTTCAGATACTCTTAAGACGGGTTAAAAATTAGTTTCCTTAAAATGTCTACAAAACATTTGATATTTCCTTTAAAGATAACTGTTAGATGACATACTTTCCCAAAATTCTTTGGAGCATTTCAAGTGTCTCTCATAACACTGGAGATTTACAGTAAAACCCTTAAACTTCTTCAAAATATGTGTGCACCAACAGCTGTATCAGGTATGATTATTAGACTCTGCCTTTAATATTGTGTTTATTTGCATAAAGTTGCTACAGTGTATGAACCGACAAGACTTTTTTACTTACTGTATGCATAATCAGGGAGTGTGACAGGATGTGACTGCCTATGGACATAGGGAAGGATGTCATATGGGACATGGATGGGGCCATGCAGGACGTAGGATAGAATATATACATGTACCATGTGGTATGCACCAAAGGCTATATATTATTTGACTGTCTTTTTTCTTATTCAACAAACATTTGCATATAAGTTATTATATTGACTGACAGACTTTCATACATAGTATGCTCAATAAGGGACTGATAGCTAGGATTAGACTTCTTATGGAGCTTATGGGATGTCATTTGGGACATGGGGTGGTATGCCATGGGGTGGGATGCTATGTGGGACATGGGGTGGGATGCCATGCGGAACAGGGTGGGATGCCATGTAGGATATATGGTGGAATGCCATGTGGGATATATGGTGGAATGCCATGTGGGACCAGGGATGGGATGGGATGTCATGTGGGACATGGGGTGGGATGCCATGTGGAACATTGGATGTCATGTGGGACTTAGTGTGAGATATTCTTTTTATAATTGGCCGGGTCATATGATATGGGTGTCAATTTGCATAGGCATGCGAACCATGGCAGTATTTACCATTCTATTTAACTTGTTAAGTGCCTCTGGAAAACTGGCTTAGAGAAGGAAGTGTTTTTAAATTATGGACATGATTTTAAAGTAGATTTGTTTTCATTGGACCGTGCAACAAAAGCAGTATTCATAAATATTTTATGACTTGTACTTGTGAAAAGAATGTACAGCAGCAAAGATTGTTAAGATGCTTTGAAGGAATAATATTAAATCATGTGATGCTTATTGTATTGTATCCAATTTGACTTAAAAAGGTGTTATTTGAACAAAATTAGTAAGGGTTTTCTTGTAGTTGTAGAGGGATTTTCCCTGGCTGTGTAGTAGGTAGATGAACCATTTACCAATTATGAATACATAATTTGCCAAAACACCCTTTAAAAAAGGTCTGTAGTGGCATTAAAGTTGTTTGTATAGTAATAAAGCAAAGATTGTTAAGATGCTTTGAAGGATTAATATCAAATCATGTGATGCTCATTGTGTTATATCCATTTTAAACCATAAAAGGTGTCATTTAAACAAAATGATAGAAGCTTTACAAGAACACCCTTTAGAAAAGGTCTGTAGTGGCATTAAAGTTTTTTTTGTATAGTAATACTTAAAAAATATCATAGCCCTACCTCCCCTAAAAAAACATTCTACAACAACTTCTGCGAAATTTTCATTAATTTTAAGGAAATCTTTGTCAATTTTTGGGAAATCTCCTTTATCTTTTGGAATTTTTTCTTTATTATCATGAAATCAAAGCAAGCTCTTTGGTGAAATCTTTAATTTCCAAGAAATTCATCACTTTTTCCTAACAGCATTGTCAGTTTCTCGAAAAGAAAAAAAAAAATTCTCGAAATTTTCAGGAAATATTGCCAAAATCGAACAAATTTTGTAACAGTTTTTATGCATTTTCCATCAAATCTTATGTTAATAATTTCACACTTTCATCAAAATAAAGCATGCAACCTGGAAATAAAACCTCTTTCCCCTAATTCCTATGCCTCTGTCCTCTCTAATTTCAAAACCGCCTTCAGTGTTATTTTTTTTGGTGGGGGAAAAAATACAAAAAGTAGACATGGCCCTTAAAGAAAGAGAACAAAGTTATGTAAGTTTTATTTTATTCATTTTAAAATAGAATAGATACAATAAATAAAGACGATCTGCAACTTATTCTTCCTGAAATAAATTTTACACACTGCCGAATTTAGCAGGTTGCAAGATTAGAGTGTGTACATGATGGACGCTAACAATTTCTTAAACTGCTATTTTAATTCTATAAGTTTCAGAACCACATCTGGTATAGTCTACATTCTGACCATATCATACGCTATAGCCACTATATGGCTGATATACAAGTACTGCCAGTATTGCCTAGCATGTAGTGCCTACTGAGTGAGGTGTTTTTTTCACTACGTCCGGTGAGATTAGCCTCGTTCATTTCAAATTTCAAATAATATTATTCCCCTTCACTATCTCTTTGTGTCTGTTTAAAAAACATTTTGGTATAATGAATTTTTTCTGTTATCTTTCTGAAACAGTAAAAAATGTCTAAATAATACCATTCTTCATATCATTTTTTAGACTTGGCTATTAAAATATTGGATTGGCACCAGAAGTTTTCGTCTACATTCCTGAACGTTACCAATTTACATGACTTTTGAAAATAAAAACAACTTCATAAAGCTTATTGCTGAAAATGATAGTAGCATAATAACCATTCAAATACAACCTTCAATAAATAGCACATAATTTAAAGTCCATATTCTCTTTATTAAATAAAATTTAAAATATAGTTCTCAATTAATAGATAGCAGATTTTGAGCATGGAGTTTACAATACTAGACCTGTCGCGTCCTGAGGGCCACGGCAGAAAACTTTCTTTGCAATTTCAATGGTACTGTAGTGTTCAACTTTGAGAAGGATAGCATGGGCCATGTCAAAAATAAAGAACTGCATTTTCCTAGTTTCTCTTAGTATTCATTCCCTGTGAAAGATCATATAGTGGTCATTTTGAAATACTCTGTTAAATTGCCCTCAAAGGACAACCCAACACATTACTCAACATCCTCCAATGATCTTAAGGAGTGTGTCAACAAGGCTAATGGTGATGAATGATGATGATGAATAGGATAAGCATCAAATGAGTTTTGGTTGTATAATTATAATACAGTGTATCCTTCTTACTGTAATGTAATGAATGAGTGAAATCTTGGTATTGACCCAATGTCTAATAAAGCACTCGATCTTATACAGTGATTCAAGCACTCGCTTCATTTCAAAAAATGAAGGGAAAAAAATCACCCTTGGCCCATGTATTAAAAATGTCTTCTATATCAATCACCCTTGGCCCATGATGATAAAAACTTCTTATATCAATCACCCTTGGCCCATGAATTTAACCCGTCTACTACATCAATCACCTTGGCCCATGAATTATTTTGTCTTGTTCAGGAGTAAGACGTGTACAATGATTTGATGTATTTTCTGTAAGTTATCAATTTATTTTTCTGAAATACCAAAGAAATATATTCTAGAAACAATTTGATGCCAATCAGCTACTTTGTATTTAAAGGCCACATACCATTATTCATGTTAACATGGATAGCTACTTTGTATTTAAAGGCCACATACCATTATTCATGTTAACATGGACAGCTACTTTGTATTTAAAGGCCACATACCATTATTCATGTTAACATGGACAGCTACTTTGTATTTAAAGGCCACATACCATTATTCATGTTAACATGGACAGCTACTTTGTATTTAAAGGCCACATACCATTATTCATGTTAACATGGACAGCTACTTTGTATTTAAAGGCCACATACCATTATTCATGTTAACATGGACAGCTACTTTGTATTTAAAGGCCACATACCATTATTCATGTTAACATGGACAGCTACTTTGTATTTAAAGGCCACATACCATTATTCATGTTAACATGGACAGCTACTTTGTATTTAAAGGCCACATACCATTATTCATGTTAACATGGACAGCTACTTTGTATTTAAAGGCCACATACCATTATTCATGTTAACATGGACAGCTACTTTGTATTTAAAGGCCACATACCATTATTCATGTTAACATGGACAGCTACTTTGTATTTAAAGGCCACATACCATTATTCATGTTAACATGGACAGCTACTTTGTATTTAAAGGCCACATACCATTATTCATGTTAACATGGACAGCTACTTTGTATTTAAAGGCCACATACCATTATTCATGTTAACATGGACAGTAATGTACAACAAAAGTCAAAGTTTCTGATTGGTCATACACAAATACCGACAACCAATCAATAAATGCTGCGGAAGTGACTTGCACACTGTACATACACACATAGATCGTGAACATCACAGTTTTATGAATTTTACTGAGACAAGATTCCCAGTTTAAATATTATGATTTTTCTTTTGTTTTACAGACACCATCATCAGTGAGAAGACTGACCCATCCGGAAGTGGAGCGATTGAACATTCGTCGAGCGGTGCTGAGTGGGATCAATGAAAGTGAGAAGAAGTTCATTGGTGGTCTGCAGGAACTCATTAAGGTAACAATTTCTAAAGCTTTATTGTTTCATCACAAAATTTGTATTTCGTATTGATATTTCAGTTGATGGAGTATCAATCTAGTTGTGAATTTGGTGTACTACTAATTATAATAATGAAGCTTTATCATTTAAGTGATGCATTCATGCAGCACATGTCATTTGCATGGCCGTTTGTGCAGGATTATAGCTTTGTAATGCTGTATTTTAGCACATCTATATGTACATTATTCATGTGCATCCCTGCTTGTTCATTTTGTGTTTTAAACCCTCATTACAACCTTAACTAGAATATAGGCACTGTCTCGAGCGCATACCTCCACCCTGTTGCAATTCCAACATGCCTAGAATGATTAGACTTCATTTGATTCCCATACCCAATATAATCTTCCTCTGAAATCCTATGCTCATCAAGATTTATCTCCAAGTTTTATCCCCAAGTTTTATCCCCAAGTTTTATCCCCAAGTTTTATCCCCAAGTTTTATCCCCAAGTTTTATTCCCAAGTTTTATCCCCAAGTTTTATCCCCAAGTTTTATCCCCAAGTTTTATCCCCAAGTTTTATCCCCAAGTTTTATCCCCAAGTTTTATCCCCAAGTTTTATCCCCAAGTTTTATCCCCAAAGTTTTAATCTGTAATGAACCTTTGCAATCTGAACACTTAAAGATTATCTTCTGACTAGATTTCTTCCAAGACCATACCATTCTTTTCAGTTTGATTTAAGTGAAGCATCATTGTTTGAGCTCTATTCAGTCAGGATTCACATTCCATCATTTTCCATTCATGACAGAACCCAATTTGTTTCATTTTCATTAATTCCAGAGAAAACTTGATGTCTCTTTGAGTCTAGAAAATTGATTGTTTGGATCTTCATTTACAGTGCAAAGCCATTGTTCAGCACATTCCATTGGAAAGTTTCAACTTAGTCTTGACAACGTAGTCTTCACAGATCTCATCGTAATACATTCTCACCCCTCAATTTCTACCCTTCCCCTATTTCAATTAGTCTCAAATTTTAATCACTTCTTCATGAAACAGTAACAAAACCACACATCAAATTGAATCGAAATCCAATCATCAGTCTTGGAGATATCTTGATGACAGACAAACAAACAGTGGCAAAAACATGTCCCCACCCCTCCATTTACACCTTCCCCTGTTCCAATATGTCTCAAATCTGAATCACTTCTTCCCTAAGCAGTAACAAAATCACACAAAAAATTTGATCTAAATTCAGTCATCAGTTCGTGAGATATCTTAATGACAAACCGACAGAAAACAAATTTACAGAGGTGAAAACATAACCTCAAAACCAACTTCGTTGGCAGAGGTAATAAGAATAATTTGATAGAAGAGAAGTATCTTTGAATATTGCTATTCTTTTTCTGTATTAAAACAAAAGCTGTATTAAAAAGTACACAGAGATTCGAGCTTTAATTATACCGTACCATAAATAACGACGCACAGGCATTAGATATATCTTTGTCAAAATGAAATACTTTCTCGTTATTGGACAATTTATCATAATTTATTGAATTCCTCATTCCACCCACATCTACTTTACGTGCTGGAGTATGGGGTGAATCCCTAGTACTTTACATGCTGGAGTAGAGCGTGAGGCCCAACTACTTTACATGCTGGAGTAGGGGGTGAGGCCCTACTACTTAACATGCTGGAGTATGGGGTGAAGCCCTACTACATTACATGAGTAGGGGGTAAAGCCCTACTACATTATATGCTGGAGTAGGGGTGAAGGCCTACTTTACATGCTGGACTAGGGGGTAAAGTCCTACTACTTTACATGCTGGAGTTGGGGTGAGGCCCTACTACTTTACATGCTGGAGTAGGGGGTGAAGCCCTACTACTTTGAGGCCCCACTACTTTACATGCTGGAGTAGGGGTGAGGCTCTACTACTTTACTTGCTGGAATAGGGGGTGAGGCCCTACTACTTTACATGCTGGAGTAGGGGTGAGGCCCTACTACTTTACATGCTGGAGTAGGGGTGAAGCCCTACTACTTTACATGTTAGGCTAGGGGTGAGGCCCTACTACTTTACATGCTGGATTAGGGGATGAGGCCCTGCTACTTTACATGCTGGAGTAGGGGGTGAAGCCCTACTACTTTGAGGCCCTACTACTTTATATGCTGGAGTAGGGGTGAGTCCCTATTACATTACTTGCTGGAGCAGGGGGTGAGACCTTACTACTTTACATGCTGGAGTAAGGGGTGAGGACCTACTACTTTACATGCTGGGGTAGGGAGAGAGGCAACCACTTTACATGTTGGAGTAGGGGGTGAAGCCTTCTTTATATGCTGGAGTAGGGGGTGAAGCCCTACTACATTACATGCTGGAGTAGGCCCTACTACTTTACATGCTGGAGTAGGAGGTGAAGCCCTACTACTTTACATGCTGGAGTAGGGGGTGAAGCCCTACTACTTACATGCTGGAGTATGGATTTAAGTCCTACTTGTTTACATGCTGGAGTAGGGGATGAAGCCCTACTATTATACATGGTGGAGTACAGGGTAAAGCCCTACTTCTTTACATGCTGGAGTAGGAGGTATAGCCCTACTACTTTACATGCTGGAGTAGGGGGTGAAGTCCTACTATTTTACATGCTGGAGTAGGGGGTGAAGTCCTACTATTTTACATGTTGAAGTACAGGGTGAAGCCCTACTATTTTACATGGTGGAGTAGGAGGTGAACCCTAGTTCTTTACATGCTGGAGCAACGGGTGAAGCCCTAGTACTTTACATGCTGGAGTAGCGAGTGAAGCCCAGTACTACTTTACACGCTGGATTAGGGGGTGAAGTCTAGTACTACTTTACACACTGGAGTATGGGGTGAAGCCCAGTGCTACTGTACTTTACATGCTGGAGTATGTAGTAAAGCGCTAATGCTTTACATGCTTGAGTACGGGGTGAAGCCCAGTATAGTACTACTTTACATGCTGGAGTATGGGGTGAAGCCCAGTAACTACTTAAATGCTATAGTAAGGGGTGAAGCCCAGTACGACTTTACATGCTGAGGTAGGGAGTGAAACCCAGTAATACTTTACATGCTGGAGTCCGGTGTGAAGCCCAGTATAGTACTACTTTACATGCTGGAGTATGGAGTGCATCCCAGTACTACTGTACTTTACTTGCTGGAGTATGGGGTAAAGCCCTTCTACTTTACATGCTGGAGTAGAAGGTAAAACCCTACTACTTTACATGCTGGAATAGGGGTGAAGCCCAACTACTTTACATGCTGAAGTAAGGGTGAAGCCCTACTACTTTATATGCTGGAGTATGGGGTGAAGCCCAGTACTACTTTACATGCTAGAGTAGGGGTGAAACCCAGTGCTACTTTACATGCTCTAGTATGGGTGAAGACCAGTCCTACTTTACTTGCTGGAGTATGGGGTAAAGCCCTGATACTTTACATGATGAAGTATGGGGTGAAACCCAGTACTACTTTATATGCCGGAGTAGAGAGTGAAACTCTACTATTTTACATGCTGGAGTAGGGAGTGAAGCCCTACTACTTGACATGCTGAATTATGGGTGAAACCCTACTACTTTACATACTGGAGTAGGGAGTGAGGACCTGCTACTTCACATGCTGGAGTCGGAGATGAGGCCCTACTACTTTACATGCTGGAGTAGGGGGTGAGTACTACTACATTACATGCTGGAATAGGAGTGAAGCCATACTTCTTTACATGCTGGAGTACGGGTGAAGCCCTACTACTTTACATGCTGGAGTAGGGAGTAAGGCCCTACCACTTTACATGCTGGAGTATGGGGTGAGGCCCTACTACTTTACATGTTGGAGTATGGGGTGAGGCCCTATTACTTTACATACTGGAGTAGGGAGTGAAGCCCTACTACTTGACATGCTGAATTATGGGTGAAACCCTACTACTTTACATACTGGAGTAGGGAGTGAGGACCTACTACTTCACATGCTGGAGTAGGAGATGAGGCCCTACTACTTTACATGCTGGAGTAGGGGGTGAGTACTACTACATTACATGCTGGAATAGGAGTGAAGCCATACTTCTTTACATGCTGGAGTACGGGTGAAGCCCTACTACTTTACATGCTGGAGTAGGGAGTAAGGCCCTACCACTTTACATGCTGGAGTATGGGGTGAGGCCCTACTACTTTACATGCTGGAGTATGGGGTGAGGCCCTATTACTTTACATACTGGAGTAGGGGTGAAGCCCTACTACTTTACATACTGGAATAGTGGTGAGTCCCTATTACTTTACATGCTGGAGTAGGGCTTGAGGCCCTAGGACCTGCTGGAATAGGGGTGAAGCCCTACTACATTATATGCTGGAGTAGGGGGAGAAGCCCTACTACTGTACATGCTGGAGTAGGGGTGAAGTCTTACTACTTTACATGCTGCAGTAGGGATGAGGCCCTACTATTTAACATGCTGGAGTAGGGGTAAAGTCTTACTGCTTTACATGCTGGAGTAGGGAGTGAAGCCCAGTACTACTTTGGAATAAAGAGTGAAACCCTACTACTTTGCATGCTGAAGTAGGGAGTGGAGCACTTTGAACTCCATCTGTGCACTCCTAGCTGAGACATACTATTCAATGTTTTTTTGTTTTTTTTAAAACATCCTATGTTAAAGTTTCAATTGTATTTCCCCTTCTCTTTCTTTTTTGTAGCCCCCCCCCCCTCCCCCCACAAAAAAAATAAAAAATGAATGTAGTAAATATCAAAAACATTTAAAGCAAGGTAAATTATTGGTATAAGTGATCATTTTGGCAGAATTGTTGTCCAAATGTACCCCTCTCCCTCCGCCCTTAAAAAAAAAAATGTCATGGTCTGGCTATGTGCCTGTTTGTCACTGGCTATGTGCCTGTTTGTCACTGGCTATGTGCCTGTTTGTTACTGCTTTCTCCTTTCTGTATAATGTTTATCTTTTCTGATTTATTTCTTCAGTTCTTCTTTGATATCGTCATACTTTGCTTTTCTCCTTCTCCCTTGATTGGACAAATTACCTACTAATTGCTTTTTGTTAAATACACAATAATACATAAAGGAAATCATCTTCATCTTTTCTTCTTGAACATGAACAGAGAGTTTCTCTTTCCTCCCTACTCATTTCCCTCCTTCCATGTTTCCCTATTTTCACCACTTCTTTGCAACAATTTTTCTGTCTTACTTTAGGTGCTTTCAGTAGTTTTAACAACATTGTGCATTTGCTTCCGAGTTGTATTGGTAAACTCAGTTAACCACTTTTCGACACCAAGCTTGGGTGGCATTTTAAAGTGCAACAAATTATTAACCTGGGTCTCTTTATCAAATATTTTGCAAACAGTTTGACAAACTTTGTGCATAATATAACAACAGAAGCATTATTGAGTGAAACGGAGAAAAATATTCCAAAGGGGTTTGTAAACTTTTGCATCATGACTAAGTTTCTCCAAGGAAGAAAATCAATTCTTTTGATCTCATGAGACAAGTTGCTGATTTGGTGTATTTTGACGTGATTGCTTATATTTGTAATTTATGCTATTGGGAATAAATGAAGGCATTGCTATGAAGAACAGGCACTTTTTATTTCTTTGTTGTTGTTGTTGTCATCATTCATATGTATGTCACATGAAATTACATTTGAAGGGAGTGGTTTTGAGCCTTAGTAGGTTATCATACATTAGCTAGTGAAGGAAGGGTTCACAGTTGCCATATGGAATGCAATAACAAGTTGCATTCTGTGTTTAACCTGCAGGTTGTGTGATGGACCAGGAACCTATTGAATAACTGTTATCGACTGCATAGTTTACTTTACAAATGCATGCCAAGTGGCTTCAACCAACTTTTCTATTGAAAAAGAAACTATATTTGACTTGAAAAATGTACCATTTACACAATTTTAAAAGCTGTAAAATGGTCAATATTGAAGTGGTTTTGATTATGAAAAGATTTAAAAACAGTTTATGTTATGTTTCCTTTACTTTGTCATAATTATGTCTTCAAAGAATTTTGGACGTTATACAGTTTCTAGTTGTTCACAGGATAACCAATTGACAAGGTCTAGTTGCTGTCTTGCCACAAAGAATTAATTTAGGATGTGATAATTGTGGTCATTGGCTCATTGCAAACACTGCAAGCTTCATTTGAAATTAACAATTTGATGTGCCTCTTGATAATGCCTCCTTTTAAGGTTGCCTTCTAAATGTTTATCATGTTTAGCATTACTTACTGTAAAATGTGGTGAAAATTTGTATCCATTTTTGTTTCATATTGTTTCTCGTGGCGGTTTGTTATTTAATGTCTCTGAGTTAAGAAATAAGCCACCCCCAACGTGGTAACTAGGTGGGGTAAACAAACCTCAAATCTGCAATCATGCATTACCAATTGACATTTGGATCTTCATATGGCCTGCCATAAGTTTTGATCCATTTAGGTACTACTCCCGATCTTTAGAGTTTTATGCAAATGGAATCTTGGAATGAAATGGAATGGAATTCCATTTGCTAACCATTCTGGGTCAAAAGAATAGGATTTACAAAGTCCATAAGCGCAAATTTTGTTCACCACTTTATCATCACTCAGTCTGTGTGTGCAGAAATTAGTTTTGTGCAGTATATTACATTGACTGCACGAGCCGCTAGCTCTCGCTGTACTCTACCAGTACCACGGCGTGTTATGCAGATTTTGTTGCTAGGCAAATTCGTGTGGGTGATTGGTTGAAAAAGCTGTCAATCATCTAACTTAGAGAGGTTAATTGTTGTTAAACTATGAAGAGTTGACAAAATATTTCAATTGTCATCTTTTTTTATGACTTCATAACGAAATTAATTTGGTCAAAATTGTATTGATTTTCATTAATATTGAAAAAGAAATTTGTAAATACAGATATTTTGTGCAAAATTTCCTGACATGTCTAACAAATTTTGCTTTAGTTTGATTTACAGTGTAATTGTGAAAGCTGTACTTGTCTTGTGGTATGTTATTTTGTATAATGTCTGACCATTGCCAGTGACTCATTTTGTCCATTAAGCTGGAAGATTAGGTAAAAGGACTGAACTGTAGTACAATATTTGAGTATTATTTGAGGTTTCTGACTGTAAAATAAACATCTGAGGTTATGGTCATGTTTGATCTGTCCTGTATTTGTAAGTGTTAATCATTTTCTTGACTAGAGTATTTCAAAGACTATGTTTGTGTAAAAGCTAGGTTTCCCTTTTATCTCAAAAGTTCATACTATTTACCTAGAATATACTATAAATTTAAGGCCTGCGAAGTTGTGTGCAGGATTCTCTTTTATTAATTTCAGTATATGGAATTCTTTTAATCTAAACATAGATTTGTAAATTGCTGTTGGTCACGTTAAGGTGGTTTAAATCAGTTTGAACTTAGTTTTATTATTTTATGTTTAAAGAAGAAAAGTGCAAAGAAATTGAATGCTTTGGAAAACACACAACTTGTTTTCCTGTCATAGGATGGGTGAGTAGTCAGTCAGGCATGCCTATATGGGTAATAACTTAATTCATAATGCACATGTAGAAAGAAGTTTTAATTTCTATAGTTGTTTTTTGCTGAATACTTTTTAACTTTTTGTCCTACGGTGACTGACAAATGAATTTTTTTCTACAGAACGTGACATCATGTAGACTTGCATTTCCTTCCATGTCTTTTGGGGTTTTATTTAAAATTTTCTCAAATACGTGTTTCTTTCAGTTTTTGAATTTGTTAAAAAAAAAAACAGTACATGTGTTTGGTAACATAAAAGGGCAATTCCATTGCAAGTAGTTTTGAAATCCTATATGATTTCATCTGAACTGCTGAAAAAGAAGTGTTTTTCATATCTGTTATGCAGTGCGCTATTTGTCAGTTCCTATGTGCAACTTTAACCAGTTGCCACTTTGTCAGCTTATACCAGCTTTTTCTAGGAATGATAGATCAGATTCCACCACATCATTGTGCATGCAACAAGAAATACTTAATTCATAAAAGTGTATCTATGCATGCCATTTTCGCTGTCAATTTCTTTCCTCAGTTAGTCTTAATTCATTAGTTATTTTTGTTTTGTGGTTTATTCTTCCTTGGGATATTATTTTGTACTCACACAGCTCAAGCAAAAATTTACAGAGGGTGAAGCCATACCCAGAAAAGTAAGTTTCCTGCAGGGTTAATTTTTCATATTTCACTTCATGCATATTCAGTATGTGTTACCCTTTTGAATATTCAGCTGCATCGTGTCAGTCATTTTTCTCGCTAGTGTTATCCATATGTTACATGCATGAATTAGTCTACAATTCAGTCTCATGGTGGGTGTGTCTTGTTGTTGACTGTGGCTTGTTTTAGTAGTTTTGTGTGAATTTGAAATCTGAGCATGTACCAAGTTGTAAGAGACCAAAGTCTGATAAAAGTCTACCAATGACCACTAGGTAGGATAGAGTTTAGCTTAGACTCAATTCTTATTTTTTTAGAAAATCACATACTTGTAACATTAAGAAATTTGTTTCTTTGAGTTGTTTTTGCACATAATGTAATGCACAATACCTTTAAAAAAAAAATCATTTGTTAACAGATGATTTTAAGAAAGCCCTGTTAGCATTATATTCTATTCAAGAAGATGTGTGAAAACCTGAATAACTAGAATATTAGCACTGTAGAGCGCATACCTCCGCCCCGTTCCAATTTCAACATTTCACCTTGAATAATTTTAGGGTTCATTTGATCCCCATACCCAATATGAGGCCCACCAAAATTCATCCCCAAGTTTTTATCTGTAATGAACATTTGCAATCTGGACACTTGAAGATCTTCTGACTGGATTTCTTCCAAGGACATACCAATGTTTTCACTTTTATTCAAGTGAAGCATCATTGTTTGAGCTCTACACAGCCAGGATGCACATTCCATCATTTTCCATTCATAGCAGAAACTTAATTGTTAAATTTTCATTAATTCCAGAGAACACTTGATGTAAGTCTCCTTGAGTCCAGAAAATTGAATGTTTAGATCTTCATTCAAAGTGCAAAATCATTGTTCAGCACATTCCATTGGAAAGTTTCAACTTAGTCTTGACACTTAGTTTTGACAGATCTCAGCCTAAAACATCCCCACCCCTCAATTTCTGCCCTTCCCCTGTTCCAATTAGTCATAAATTTTAATCACTTCATCATGAAACAGTAACAAAACCACACACCAAATTTAATTAAAATTCAATCATCAGTTCTGGAAATATTTTGATGACAGACAAACTCACCTTAAAATGTCTCCACCCCTCCATTTGTACCCTTCCCCTGTTCCAATATGTCTCAAAGTTTAATCAATTCTCCCCTAAGCAGTAACAAAACCACACCAAATTTAATCAAAACCCAGTCATCAGTTCTTGAGATATCTTGATGACAGACAAACAAACAGGGGCAAAAACATGTCCCCCCTCCCCCATTTGCACCCTTCCCCTCTTCTAATGTCTCAAATTTTAATCACTTCTACCTTAAGCAGAAATAAAGCCACACACTAAATTGAATCCAAATCCAATTATCAGTTCTTGAGAGATCTTGATGACAGTCAAAAGACAAATTCACCTTAAAATGTCCCCACCCCTCCATTTTCACCCTTCCCCTGTTCCAGTATGTCCCAGATTGTTCACACTTTATCCTTAGGCAGTAACAAAACCACACACCAATTTTGATCAGAATCTAATCAACAGTTCTTCAGATATCTTGATGACAAACAACATGACTTGTCCTTCTCCTTAAAAGTTTGTTCCAGCAAATCAAAACCTTAAACTTAATGTAGCAAATAATGAGACCACTTATCTTAATTAAAATAACCACTCAATCACACAATAAGGACTTCATCCATTGCTAATATGATACATCAACTTTCACTACAACCCAGGACCAACAGGAGAACAAATACAATGGAGCCATTGATAAAGAAAATTTGATCCGAATTACTTGTGGTTTTCAGAATATAAAAAATAAAGGGGAAAAGTCTGACCCGACCTGCTTATATATCAGGTCGGGTCTGACTATTTGTAATTTTTAGGATTACAACAACTACTGTGAAACAAGTTTACAGAGGTGAAAACATAACCTCCGTCCAATTTCGTTGGCGGAGGTAATAATGTTGAATTGTGTTTGAGTGGAAAAGAGTAATATAAGTTTAATTATGTGTACTTTCAAGAATCTGGCAATATAAATCATATAGGAACAAATTTGTGTCCTTATTCCTTGAAAAGTGGATCAATTAAAAATAGTATTAGGATAAAGAAATTAAGTTTCAGGTTTTATCTTTAAAACAGCATTTTGTGGTTAAACCAAGTCATACAGATTTGTAGGATGGTATAAAAGTAAATGTTCAGCTAATACCATTTCTTAGGCTTTCTTAGAACTTTGAATTTGAGAACTTTTCATGTGTTAAGCATGACTGACATTGGAATTTACATTATTTATTGCCTTGAAAAGTTGCATCATGGAGAGTCTTGAAGAGTTTTGTGCAGCCTTTGCATTCAACAGATTCATTTGCTTAAAGGAATATTCATTTGCATTCAAGAGATTCATTTGCTTAAAGAAATATTCCCATGTTTTTTTCGTAACCTTTCATAAGAAAGAGAACAATTGTAGAAACAATTTGGTATAAAAATCATGTTTATGTTATTCTTACCAGGAGATATTCAAATTTTAAGGTTCACAAAAAAAAAATGCCAATAAACGAATAGGAAAAGGCTCATTATGACATCACAGCAACACATTCTCTTACAAAGTTGATGTAATTCATTCAAGTTTATCATCCTTTTTGGTTCCGATACCAACGGCATCAGAAACCTTTGCAGTCGTTTTGGCATGTGTGCAAACATGTATGTGTGTGTGGGTATGTGACGGCTAGCTTGTTCTCACGATATCTCATGAGCCATACACTATGACATGTCATAATTAGTACACAGGATACTTACATGGAGTACAAGAACCCTATTATTTTTTGGTGATGGTTTCATGCATATTTATGAGTGGGCAGGGCTAAATTCAAAAATCTTCAAATTGTGATAATTTATCACCATTTGTCAGTTTTGTGTAATACTTGCTATGCTACTGTTATAAGGTATTGTACACATGTCTACATTGTTTGCAGATCTCGTATCATTAATATGCATGGTGGGCGGAGCTTGAAGTGAAATTGCTATAAAATGCTTGTTCTCACAGTATCTCATGAAAGACATACTGCAGACATGTCATAATTAGTACACAGAATGCTTATATGTAGTACAAGAACCATGTCATTCTTTGGTGATGGTATGCATATTAATGAGTGGGCGGGGCTAATTATAATATTCATAAAAAAGTGATTATTAAGCAGTCATTTGACAGTTTTTGTGTAAAACTTGCTATGCTACTGTTATTAGGTATTGTGCACATGTCTACATTGTTATCAGGTCTCATATCATTAATATGCGCAGTGGGCGGAGCTTGATCTAAAATTGCTATGAAATGCTTGTTTTTACAAGATTTTGTTCATAAATCAATCTGATATTTGGTCAGATATTAATGAAATATTTAATCCATAGATGATATCTTTGCTAACTAATGATGACAAATAGAAGCAGATCTAAGAACAATTACCTTTATCTGAAAAACTGAAAGGAATATTCAAATAATCATATGTGACGAGGAAAAAAAAGTTAAACAAATTGAAATAAATTTAATGATATTTTTGGTTCACAGTTACAATTTTTTTAGAGTTTCTCCATATAGGAAAAGCTTAGAAGTAAATTTGAACACCTTTGATGTCACACAGACAAATTAACATACATGTCAATTGTTTTGATTGTGATTTTAAACTTTTTCTTTTAATGGCAGTGTTGTACCTTTAAACTGCTGTATTTGTAATTAAAATAAAATTTTGCCATAGTTTTTTTCTCCACAAATTTGTTCCAGAAATTTTGTTCATTCATGTATTTCAAAAGAATATCAATGAGAATTTTCTATTAAATGCATTAACAGAGAAACAGACTGTTTCCATTCTTAGTATCACTATAAGAAAAAGGACACATAAGCACTTTTATACACCTGTAAAGGTCTAGGTAAAATTGTAAGCTATTGGGTCTGAAGTGTTTTAATTGTTTTTGTTATTTTTGTGAAAAACAAGTAAACTTCTTTTGTATAAAATGAGATACAGACAAGTATGCATGACTCCAACATTGTGAATAGGAGCTACATAGAATTATACTGCAACTTTCCCTCAAAGATTAAAAAAAGGCCACATGTGCCATTCTATATCATTTCCCTCCCCTACCCCATTTTCCACCATAACTCGGGCAAATCCAATGTGTGTTTTAGATATTCTTTTGGCTGTTATTATTGCTCTTAGCTAAAGATCACTTTCCATGTCATTAAAAACAATGCATGAATCACAGATAATACACATCTTTTAATTTATTTCATAGAATCCCATTTAAACAAAGAAAGTACCAAAATTTGCGCCAAAATGTTTTAACAAAGATCCAAGATCCAATTACACTTTTGCCCAACAACATTATATGAGTATTTTCTTACCCTTTCATCACTCTCAAACACAATCACAAATAGCCTTCTATCAATTCACTCATATATGTAAAAAACAATAAAATTGCCACAAACAGATATTGGAAACTTAACTTGTTTAAAGATAAAGATATTGATATCACCAACTTGGAAGTCAAAACACCACGAGTCCATCAAGGCACAAAAAATGTAGGTGTAAAATTAATTTGAACTACTGTATCACCAGTGCAGTCATTATGTGATACCACATTCCGTGGACCATTGGTTTATTGGCCCATGCACATACCAAAGCCACAAGGCATAAGCAGAAACCAATATTTTTTTTATATAATAATGAAAACACATAAAAAGTAATATAGAAATACATTTTGAAGCATTTTACTTCCGTTTATGTTCATGTTATTATCTAAGTAATGATCTACTGTATGTCAAGAAACTTTAAAATCACTTCAGCCCTTTTTTTCTTGTGTTAAAAATTTCATCAATTTTTGGTTCCGATGCAATGAGCATCGAGAACCTATCCGGTCATATGTATGTATGCGTCTGTGTGTGTATGTATGTGTGTGTGCGTGCGTGTAGTCCTATGGGTGTGTATGTGTGTGTGTGACGCTGAACTTGTAATCACGATGTCTCAAGAACAATACAGTCATTCAAGTCATATGTGGCACTCTGATAGCCCATGGTCCGAAGATGTTCCTTATGGTTTTTGTGGTGATGTCATGCATATTAATGAGTGGACAGGGCTTAATGTAAAAATATTAACATGTTCATATTTCAACAACTGTTTGTCTGTATTACTTCATATGTGGTATAATAATGTTGTTCGGTAGTGTCCGCATACTCATGGTATAAAAATGTTGAATCTCATTGATATGCGTAGTAGGTAGGGCTTAATGTGTTTTTGTTAAATAGAGGTTGTAGACATGGTATCTCAATAAAGTACACTGGACTTTTTTTCATATTTGGTATACAGATAACCCATGGTCCGAAGATGTGCCCCATACTTTTTGGTGGTGATGTCGTGCATATCAATGAATGGCAGGCTCAATGTAGAAATATTGAATTGTTCATATTTCAACAAAGACATTGCTTCATATGTGGCATAATATGCTCATGGTTTTAAAATCTTGAATTTTATTAATATGCACAGTAGGTGGGGCTTAATGTGGATTTGTATAAGAGAGCTTTTACGAAATCTCCGGAACTACACATTGGATTTACCTCATGTGTGGTACAAAGAGGTACCAATAAAGCATCAGAACCACAAATCATTTTGGTTTTCTGGTATATTAGTAAAAGCTTTTTGAAAAATAAATTGATGAAAGTTAGGTATTTACATACATTGCCAAATATACCCTACTTCAATAACTTGTGGAAAATTGTTTCTAATCATACAGAAACATCTAATTAACTTTCAAAGAAATACATAAACATTTGGAATGGAATTGCCTCTATGACATCATCAAACACAAATTCATCATACTGTACAAAAACTTTTAAATGCAATTGGGAAATCTTTAAAAATCTATATCTCCTGAATGGAATATGATATCAACCAGATATTTGTACCAAATTGGCTCAAAAAGTTTGCCCTTTCAAATAAAATTTTACAAAAAACTATGGGAATATTCCTTGAATTGTTCACATGCATTGGGCCTGTGCTCCTCTCTTGAACTATTTTAAAAATAGTTTATTACTTTATTTGTGGATAAAAACAATGGATTTCATTGTGATTGTCAGAAAAGGATTATGGGATTCTCAAGTAATATATATATATCCCAAGGTTATGACGAATACTTTCTTGTGAAGTATTGTAGTTTTGTCAGGCTATTGAAGGTTTGCCAGGTGGTCTGTCAGCTGCCTATTCTAATACTCGGCTTATGAAGTATGGTATGTTTCTGTAAACAAGAAGTGAATTGAAATTTTACATGCCAAGTGTACTTTTGCATGGTTATTAAGTTTTCACCAAATTATAGGAAAAACTCTTAATTGATTTTTCAGAGATTGTATATTTCTAATGACTGGTCAGGTATTTGATGCAGTGCTTTGATCTTGCATATACATATATGTAGTTATTACAGTGAGTCATACTAGTGCGTAGCGAGATTAAATTAGAATTTAGGACTTTTGAGTTCACTTGATTAACTTACATTCCTATTTAAAATTGTACAAGTTGATCTTTGGCATGTTGTTGTAGCATCAAAATTACCACCAAAAAAAGGAGGTGGGGGAGAGGGGATGTGGTCTTTGGATGAGCAGTTATGCAAACCTGAAATGGAAATGTAAAAAAAAGCTGGAAAATTTTCAAACTTATTGCAAAAACTTCTGGAAAATACAGAAATTGATTATTTAAACTAAATATATGATTCCATCTTTCCTCGTAACTGTTACAGAAATAGTTACTGTTAGTAATAAAATTAACTCTGACAAATTTCTTCCTGTATGTCTTTGAAAGTGATTTGCTGCTTTGATAGGAAGTCACTTTTAAGTCTTTCCTGTTGTCATAATATATCTCATATCATTAAGGTTTATCTGTCCCCTGATACCCACAATGCAATTTTTGAAAAGGAAATATGTACATGGGATGAAAAAAGGGATAAAAACATTGCATGGTATTTACCATCTGTTTTGCGAATGGGGGTGGATTGACCTAAATATTTCTGCTGTATACATTTGTATGTTTTGCTAGTCTTTGTAATTTTGCTACTGTACATGCTGGGTGGGAGGAGTGGGGAGGGGGGGGGAGGGGGGCGGTGGAGGTTGCTGAATTATTGACATGCTTACATCATGGACTAATCATATTTATGGAGATAATTGATCGTGACTTGTTTTCAGTGTAAATGTACACATACTTTTTGGTGGTTTTAATTTTTTTCAAATCATACTATATCTCCACCACTGTATCAGAATTTATTGACCTTTGCAAGGTTAACTATCAACAACAACAAGTTATCCAAAAATACAAACAAAAGACAATTTGAACCGGATTTGTTCAAACTTGCCAATCTTGGGCTGAGTATGTGCATCAGTCATGTATGGAGTTGTCAAAGCAGCTGGTTATTTCTTGGTGAACAGTCAGATTCAGTCAAAACAGTGTACAGTATACAAGATCAAAAGTTATATCATGGAGGTATACCAGTTTAAAGTGGTACTTTCTTGGTTATATCTTGTCTGCATGTGCAGCTTTGGAAAACAAGACATGATGTATCTTGAAATAGTTTCATGTGTTGTACATTTTGTGATGACCTTTACAAATACAGTTAGTGTAGTCTGTATGGTACCCGATATATACAGAAGTTGTAGGGTGGGAGTAATAGGTATATGTTAACAAAAAAACACACCTTTTTAGATTATGATGCCTTTCAATTTGTGTAATATATTTATTTTTTGCTAATTGGGTGGGGGTGGGAGGGAGGAGGCACTTGCCCAGATTGGAGTTCATCGCATTATAGAAATTTTGCCTATAAAATTTACGACAAGCTAACAATTTTTAGCTTGCGCAAGCATGCTGCAAGCTTGCAGCAAGCGTGTAGCATTGCGTGCTGCAAGCTAGTATTTGAAACAAATTAGCTTGCTTAAGCTAGCCAAAACTATCTGCAAGCTTGCGCAAGCTAGCAAAACTGACTGCAAGCTTGCGCAAGCTAACAAATATTTCATGCTTTTGCACAAACTAATGTTAGCTTGGTAAGCTAGTATTTGTTTGAATACTAGCTTGCTGCACGCTTGCTGCAAGCTTGAAGCATGCTTGCTCAAGCTTGCAGCACACTTGCTCAAACTAAAAATGCTAGCTTGTCGCAAGCATTCTGCAAGCCAAAATTTTGGGGTCTACTCGAACACAAATCTGTTTCAAGTAATTACCCTTCAGATATATCCCATTTCTTAATAATTGGTGCTGCTTACATGTATGTATTTATAACTTTAATCATCCTAACAAATGGTCACAGACTTTGAAAACCAAACTGTACACCATAGTGCCATTTAATATCATGTACCAACACCTCTCTCAATTTCTCAGAATTCTGCTATTTTTCATGAAAATACTCCATTCCAAAATGTCATTTAGTCTTTGTCAAGCACTTGTGAGTTATTCAAGAGGTAACTGTTTCTAACAATCAGAGTAGATGAAGTTGCTGAACAGCATTAGATAAATCATACGTCCTGCTGCTCGGGACAACCAAAAATACGTCCTGCTGCTTGCAAAAACCAACAATCTTATTTGGGCGACCGTGACATTTACCTCTTTTGCCCGGATGGATAACTGCATTGCATGTATACAAAACCTCCCATGGGCAACATTATGTATTTTCAGGACAACCACAAATTAAGGTATTTCTGCCCAATGGCAAGGTCTGAAAGAGAGAACATTTTCATGGAGTTGTTCTGAATACATTCATTGTAAGCTGCCATCATTCATTCAGTTCACTGTTTGAATTCTTGTTCATATTAAACATTATTGATCCAGCATGCTAGTCACCTACAGTAGCTCATATACAGCCCAGCAATACAACTAGATGCATGTCAGCATTTTGTACATGAGGCCAACAATGATACACTTCATATGTGGTAGCATAAATCCGTTATATGATTAATGCACTTTGAAGACCATTACATTATTCAGTTCATTGATGCTTCATCTAGTAGAAATGTTATTGTCATTTTTACATCGTTAGTAGACATGATGTTATCTATTTATTACAGTAGTTTATAAGTGATAATTTGGTCTCAACCATTATAGGGCTTTCAGAGGTTTATATTTTCTGTTTTTCTTTGAAGTACAGAGAGAGTGTCAGGTAATAATTAATATTTAAATCAGTATACCATGGATATCTTGCACCATAAATATTTTGCACCATGAATATCTTGCTCCATAGATTCCATCCCCCAGGGGAAAATTTTCTTGGATACCTTCCCAGCATAATACTCTCCAGAGCGCTACTCAGCACCCAGCCCTCAATATGTCTAACTAAGATTTTCAGGCATCTTAAATCCATGAAAGATAGAAATATGTCATACTCTGTATTTGTTCAATAAATTTAGGCTACTTTGCAATTTAAGAGACCTGTTTATTGGCCACCCAGCTAAAGCGTATTTAAGTTTCAAAATAACACAGATCCACATGATAATAATGATGTTAGACTCACAGGACCGTATGCTTGCTAAGTTCCATCCTAACCATGTTATTATCCATCTTGGTTATCTCTTGATTTCAAACCATCCTGATGTATACTCTTTAATTTTAAAATATACAAAATAACATTTACCAAATAAACATCAGCGGGGGAGGATGATATCCAGGGCAGGGAAAGATATCTATGGCAGGGCGAGATATCTAGGATAGGGAAAGTTATCCGGCAGGGGAAGATTTTTAGGGCAGGGAAAGTTATCCAGGGCAGGGGAAAGATATCCAGGGAAGGGAAAAGATATCCAAGGTAGAGAAGATATCCAGGACAGGGAGAAGATATCTAGGGCAGGGAGAAGATATCCAGGGCAGGGAGACAATATCCAGGGCAGGGAGAAGATATCCAGGGTAGGGGAAGATATCTCGACAGAGGAAAACACCCAGGGTAGGGGAAGATATATCTAGGCAGGGGAGATATCCAGGGCAGGGGAGATATCCAGGGCAGGGCGAAGATATTCAGGGCAAGGGAAGATATCCAGGGCAGGGGAAGATATCCAGGTCGAGGGAATGATATCCAGGGCGGGGAAGATATCCAGGGCGGGGAGGATATCCAGGGCAGGGCGAAGATATTCAGGGCAAGGGGAAGATATCCAGGGCAGGGGAAGATATCCAGGTCGGGGAATGATATCCAGGGCGGGGAAGATATCCAGGGCGGGGAGGATATCCAGGGCGGGAGGAAGATATCCAGGGTGGGGAAAGATATACAGGGCAGGAGAAATATATCTAGGGCAGGGGAAGATATCCAGGGCAGGGGAAGATATCCAGGGCAGGGTAAGTTATCCAAGGCAGGGGAAGATAGCCAGGTCGAGGGAATGATATCCAGGGCGGGAGTAGATATCCAGGGTGGGGAAGATATCCAGGGCGGGGAAGATTTCCAGGGTGGGTGGGGGAGATATCCAGGGCGGGGGAAGATATCCAGGGCGGGGGAGATATCCAGGGCAGGGAAAATATCCACGGCAGGGGAAGATATTCAGGGAAGGGGGAAGATATCCAGGGTAGGGGGAAGATATCCATGTCAGGAGAGATATCCATGGCAGGAGAAGATATCCATGGCAGGAAAAGATATCCAAGACAGGAGAAGATATCCATGGCAGAAGAAGATATCCATGGCAGGAGAAGATATCCATGGCAGGAGAAGATATCCATGGCAGGAGAAGATATCCATGGCAGGAGAAGATATCCATGGCAGGAGAATATATCCATGGCAGGAGAATATATCCTTGGCAGGAGAATATATCCATGGCAGGAGAATATATCCATGGCAGGAGAATATATCCATGGCAGGAGAAGATATCCATGGCAGGAGAAAATATCTATGGCAGAGGAACATATCCAGTATATACAAGTTTATACTAATGCAAGTTCAACAGGGCTATAATTCTTCAGTACTTGCACCAAACAAGTATATTACTAGGAATGAAACATGCCACTGCCTGCTTTACTTTTTCTAGAATCATTAGTCTTATATTGTATCATTAGGGCCTAAGCTTTTAAAAAAATGTTTACAACACAATTGAATTGCACATACCTACAGGCAGGTATGTGGTTGTAACTAGCCTAGCAGTGCATAGTCCTAGACCAAAACGCTATGTTTAACAACTTCAAAACTATTTAAACCTTCCTATTCTGATAAATTTTAGAATAATAAATAACAGTAATTTCTGTACCAATAACAACTACTGTAGGCCTGAAAGAGTTAAAATTTTCCAGTATTCATCGCACTTTGACGGGACACGGCTGTGTGCTTCAGCCACAGCGATCATCAAGTGTTTTACTATGTTCAGTGTAGTACATGTTTACAGCTGGCCTTTGGTGACATAACGCTGACATAATTTTGACCTTTGTGTATCGTTTCTTTGTAAGTTAACAAAGATATTTTTTCTTTAGGGATAAACCAGAATGTGTTTCTTCTGAAATATTGCTTTTATATTGCAAAATACTTACATTAAATTTCTAAATTGATGAATTCGCGAGTCATTTACAAGATCAAGTTTTGTTTATTGGACAAAAGTACAAATTGGTGGATTAGAAACGGTCAACATTCTATTCTCTCTGTGTCGTCATATGCAAATAAGCAGGATTGATACATGTGCGGTACTGTGTTTAAATTTTGCATGTTTCTTCATCTCAATTTGATAAGATTTTCTTTATTTTTCCAATGTTTTTCATCAAATTTGGTGATAGAATAGATATAAACTGCTCTTGCTTGCCCATTGTTGGTAATAACCAGCTCGCCTAAATAATTTGAACTATAATGGGCTCAACTTCGCCTCGCCCATTATTCTTCAAATTATTTGGGCTTGCCAATTATTACCCAACAATGGGCTTGCAATTGCAATTTAATTCTTAAATATTAATTGATAACCTTTGGATCGTCATGTCATTGCAAGGTTTACTTACATTGTGAGCTTATTGTATCAAACATGTGCAATAGTTGCTTTGCAGATGAAATTGACTCTACTCTCATTCATGTATTCTTTTATGTAAATAACAAATTCAGTCAGGTACTATTTTCCATGAAATGCCCTTAATATAGACTGCAGATTGATCTTCATGTGATAGACTTTGGAACATTTTAGTTTCTGTTGAGACCCTCCAGAAGGACATGAAGCTTTTACTTAGGACTGTTTGAGTTCTTGGTTTTAGCACTCCTCCAGTTGCTCACTGAATGGAGCATTGAGCAGAAGATTATTAATCCAGGGTCTCTATAATTATTGAATATTCATCTTGTATCCACTTGTACTAATTATCATGAATGCAAGTAAATCCTGATCTCAGTACTCATCATTTTTATGTGCTACAGTATCTCATTAGCTTTTACTTGTACTTGAATGTAATAACTGGATGGTCATACCTGTAATCAACAACTGTTAGAAACTCAACGCAAAATGAGACTTCTGTTACAATCTGAATAACTTCATACAAAACACACTTCACTTTCTGAGCAGAGACATCCTATAATCTAGAGAAATATTTTAACAATTAAGTCTAAAGGCCATTTTCCAACATTGGGACAAAACTTTTCAGAAAGTGTTGCTGTGTGTAGATCTATCCCCTATTTACGATATCAGTAGCAGCTTTTAACGATACTATGTTGGTCTGTGTTCTTATACCCTGCTATAACCCTAAATTTAAGCATATTTTTAGCACTGAAAAGATGACTTCAAGTAAAAGAATTTCACATCCTCGTGGAGATAACAAAGGTAAGTTACAAGGCAATGATCTTGTACAGCCTATACCTTCCAGTAGAATTTATGATCTGTTGAAAACAGTAAGTTTGAAAAAGTGAAACTAAAAGATTCACAAGAAATGACCAGAGTGAACTCTTAGATTAGATGATGGATTTTGTTATCTCAGTGGCCTTGCTAGAGTGAAGAGTTCATTTGATATACTATGCATACTGTGGTTTCAAAGAACCAAGAGGTTTTATTGTCTGTTAAGACAGTAATGCAACAGGGTGCCATGCTAAAGATGTTTGAGTTGAAGCCCATCATCCTGTTTTTTAACACATACTTACTTTGTGTTTTATCTTTATTTTCAGTGTGTGAATGATGGTTGCACTCTGTTTAATCAGGGTTCACAACAAGATTTCAGGGCAAGGACTGGTCAGTGATGGCTCAATCATATACTCAGAAATGTCACATGACTGAGAGTATAGATAAGACAAATGCCACTTGATAGAAGGCTCTATTTGTTATCATCTAACTTATGCTGATGGTAACTTGCTCATTGTACTGATAAAGTAACTGGTAAACCAAGCTAGTAGATGCAGTGGTACAAGCAGGCATATGGTATCTAAATACCATATCCCTGGTACTAGTATGCATGCATTGGTGCATGCATAACATAACATAACAAGATGACGGGCTGAGAAGGGATAGTCACCCCATGAAAAGCCAAGCTAACACCACCACCACAAAAGAAATATAAAGAAAAAATCAAAAGGTGCCCAGAGCTAGTAAAGAACTCAAGTATTAATGTTGACTTTGAAATTGTGAACAGAATTTGAGCTAACCACCCACTCAGGCAAACCATTCCACTCATTAACAACTCTTTGCGAAAAGCTAAAACGCCGAATATCAATCCGTGAGAACTCTTTGATCAACTTAAAACTGTTACCACTAGTCACGTGAAAATTAGCTAAAACATGCAAGAAATAACAGGAAGTCAAAGCATCGCTACCAGATAGGAATTTAAAAACCTGAACGACTAGTTTTCTTTAATGTAGATATATGGAATTTAACAGCAAATGTTAGCAAATGCCTCCTAAAGGTTTTAACGTGAAATGGCTCTCAATGGTATCATAAGGCAAAGGTACTGTAGTTGGTGTAGTTTTTTTTAGATTACTTTGGTTGAATGACTTCATTAATCTGCCCTTTACCATTGGGTAATTGAGCGAGGTGAGAGGGGTGGGATAATACCATCTGAATCCTCTTAATCTCTATATCTATCAGCATGCTTCTGTATGGTTTAATACGAAAGCAAAAAAACAATTGTTTTACTACAAATTGATCCATCTCCCTTTGTGCAATATGTGAAAAGATGTTGCAGAGTGTGATTACAAATTAGCAATCATTCCTAGTCAGCTTTTGTTGCAAGACCTAAAAATAGCTATTTCTCTTGCACAACTTACAATTGTGCCAAATATTATCCTGCAGTTTCGTATGAAACAAGAAAAAAAATAATGAACAGTTGAAATAACATTGTCATTTTGAATGACATATAAAAAAAAGGTGAACCTTTAATATTCATAGAGACAAATCACTTCATAATATCAGTAGTTTTTAGTTTAACACACGCAAGTTTCCATGAAGCAATATCTTTCCTTAGGAGAAATGGTCCGTCAATTATTCATACTTAATGCACATTATTACCTCAGGCATTATGAAACACAGCTATTTTTATCACCAGTTTGAAAACAAACTTCTCTCACTAAGACACCAAAAACGGATGAGTGATTTTAGTCACAAAAGTGGCTTGATTAATCAGCTCTGGCTTTGTGTAATCTTATACACACAAATAGCCTTGGGCTACTTGGCTGTGGCTGCATGGCTGAGTGAAAACACAATAATACACTGAACAGGAAGTCGGGGTGGTAATTGTCATAACGGAGTTTTCAGGTTTAACTTGGGTGTCGGGTGCGAGTAGGCTTTAAGAGAAACTTTTCAGCATGTCTGAAACCAGGGAGTTAATACTGATGCATGTCTACCAACTCAGAGCTATTAATACTAACCTAGAATTATTTTCATAAATTTCCTTTATCACTTTTTACATTTTAATTTCCTCAATTTTAGCACAAATTTTTGTATGAAACCTTGAAGATAACTATTTATGATAAACACACCAAGTGTGTTATTATTTTAATTCTTGGAAGAAACTCATAAGGCTGAACTATTCCGCTCATGAATTTCTTTTTATAGCTAATACAGTGCAAGCTTTTGTTTCATTCTCTTTTTGTTGGTTGGGGTATAGATGACTATAGTATGGAAAAGGTGGGTTGTTCAAAAGGAAATCAGGACACTAACTTCACAGCAAAATATATGTTAAAATCACTGATGTATGTTAAAAATACAATGGTTTCAATGACATGTTCAGTTTAAAAAAGAATAACTTGTCATTACATTGCAACATTTCATTGTTTTTTTTTACATCTTTTCCAAAAAAATCAGTAGTTTGCATAATTTTTCTCAGTCAGATATGTCACATCACTTTAAATGTTTAAGAATCACTTCTAAACTTTAGATTTACTTTTTGAATTACCCATTAATTTCAGTCACTGTTCAGTATCTTTTTTATTCATGCACTTCAAACTTTGAAAAACATTACTTGAAAACTACATATATGCAAGAGTTTGGGGGTTTCCCAATGATTTTGTAAATTTAAAAAGGTAAAACATAATTTTCCCAGATATTTTGGGGATATCCCATTAAAATTTTATTGTGAGCCACTCATAGAAAATATGCTCTTATCTAAGCTTCTTCAGTGGAAACTTATATATGATCTGAAGGAGTAGTTATTTCTTCAAACTAAATGCACTAACAGTAATTTGTATATCATATAATACTGAATAACTGAAAATTATGTGTACATGTTTTTTATCTCATTCCGAGTAGGGAGAAATAGCAGCTTGATTTGCCAGTTATGCAAATAAAACTGATATACAGATTGTTGGAGTAGGGTTTTTAAGATAAAAGCGTTGTTTTCTAAAATTTACACATGTTAGGTGATAGTAGGATGTTTAAGTTATTATACAAAAGCTTTAAATGTATGTGGCAAACATTACAGGTGTTCTATGACATATCAGTTTATGGTGATGGTAGGCAATAAGTTTCCCAGGTGACCATTTCTTATATACAGAAGAAGTAGTGATCATTTAAACAACATTGATTATGATTTGATTAGATGAGCAATCAGTTCCTTAGAATAAATGTCTTTCCTTTCCTTTTGGGGAGAGGGTGTTTTTTCACCATCTGTGCTGTGATGCCAGAGGTTTAAGTAAATGGGGTAAGAATATATGAAAATGGTCAGGAATCTTGCTAAAGGGTCAAAAAATAACTTTGATGGCCATCACCTTGTGTTGGAAATAAATCAAACTGTGTGTTTTAGTGCATGCTGAACTCCTTTGTACTTCATGATTTTGAGGATATAACTTTTTCAATTACCTAACCACTGGGGCATTTGCTTACACTTCTCCCAGGTAGTGTCATCACTGTATAAATTGTCATCAGGCAAAATCATTTTAACCTCGGGTAGAAGAAGGAAGGGCAGGGAAGGGGGTGGCAGGGTTGTCAAATCAATTTAATTGACTACCTTAGCAACCAAACAGTGTAAGATTGTACTGTACTAGTGTTGTTATTCTTCACACTGCTGGATAAGTGCAGATCTTGTTTAGTATCATTTTGCATATTATTTACACATTTGACTCTGGCAGTCACAGTGCTGTAAACATCAACAAACATCAACCAACCAACCTATTATTTACACGCTATCATCCTTTCTTATGGTACAGATGATGAAGATCTTCCGAGCCAATATGACCTTATCGGAGGCAGAGTTAACCCAGGAGGAGTATGATGCATTGTTCTTTCGTATCCCAGAGTTGTGCGAGGTGCACAAAAACTTCCTTAAGATGTTGGAACCCAAACTGGCTGAGTGGACACCCGAGCAGATCTACGGAGATTGTTTCAAATTTTTAGTAAGAATTTAGTCATTTTTTTTTTTTATTCGCCAAATGATATATCATATATAGATGTTTTGTAGAAAGAAGGACATTTGTTGTCCATCAGATTTGAGTTACTTGCTTTAATTCTTCTCTGCTATTTAATATAGAGCAGAATTCCAACACTATGCTTTACAAAAGACTTTGAATCCCTGCATGTAAAATTCAAGAATAAAAAGGATAGATCTAACGCTTAAGACATGCAAGGAATGCTTCTCAAAGAAAATATTCTGGTGGTGGTATTGAGTACATCAAACAGTGCTGTCTGTATTGTACAATAGATTTTACTCAATACACCTATAATTGAAGAATAAAGAAAAATATGAATTACATGCACACAAACTCACACTTAAGACGTACACAGAATGCTGGAAACCTCTAGCTTGATTAACTAGAAATGTGAAGTTATTTTTTTATTTTCTCATTTTACAGTTACAACAATGCATGTTTTTACAAGTAACATAGATTAGAAAAAAATGTTAAGATTTTGTGCTTATTTGAAGAGAACCAATGCACTCTACCCGTGCCAAGTTACATGAATGTTCATCATTCAAAACTTAAGTTATGATCTCAGGTTAAACATTTTGCAGCAAAGTCTATTGTTATGCAAATAACTAAAATTAATATGCACACTATACCTTACTATTAAGTATGAACAATGCTCTTCATATGGTCATTTGTTTAAGCAAAATTCCCCCACCCACTTTAATTCAAGAGATACCATAGATACAAATATTGTCATTGTTATGCAAATAAGCTAATTAGTATACACACAATCCCAATCATGCTCAACTGAACAGTACCTATGCCATCTACCTCTGTGCCAAGTACCAAGTTATTACCTCGGGTTTGATATTTTCTACAAAAGTATTGTTATGCTAATAACCTAATTAATATGCACACTACACCTCACCATTAATGCTGTATATATATTTGATCATTTGTGCAAACAAAATCCCCACATCCACTTTAATTTAAAAGATATCATACATACAAATATTTTCATTGTTATGCAAATGAGCTAATTAGTATGCAAACACCACTCCCAATCATACTCATTCGAACAGAATGACCCAGGACACATGTCCTCTACCCCTGTGCCAAATTACATGAATG
This sequence comes from Chiridota heheva, assembly GCA_020152595.1. Taxonomy (NCBI): domain Eukaryota; kingdom Metazoa; phylum Echinodermata; class Holothuroidea; order Apodida; family Chiridotidae; genus Chiridota; species Chiridota heheva. The sequence goes on along the minus strand of JAIGNY010001146.1, from coordinate 967,863 downwards.
TACACCATTCATAACTTAAGTTATGAGCTCATGTTAAACATTTTGTACGAAAGTATTGTTATGCAAATAACCTAATTAATATGCACACTTCACTTCACCATTAAGTATAGACAATGCTGTTCACATATGATCATTTGTGCAAACAAAATCCACACATCCACTTTAATTTAAGGGATATCATAGATGTAGATATTTGTATTTGTTATGCAAATAAGCTGATTAGTATGCACACACCATGCCCCAACCATGCTCATATGAACAGTACACATGGTCTCTACCTCTGCCAAGCTACATGAATGTGCACCATTCATAAATTAAGTTATGAGCTCATGTTAAACATTTGTGGACAATGACAGGATGATTCCTATGTCTCTTCATCCTGCTTCGCAGGCGAGACAAAAAGGGGTAGTGTTCTAAATTTTTTGATGTGTGCGCAAAGCACTGCGCTTTTTCGGCATGGTTTCCAGTAAAGGAATCCCTTAAATCCCTTAAAGGGATATTCCCATGTTTTTTCGTAAGCTTTCATAAGAAAGAGAAAAATCTTAGAAACAATTTAGTACAAAAATCATGTTGATGTTTTTCCTAGGAGGAGATAATCAAATTTTAAGGTTCACAAAAAATGCCAATAAACAAATAGGAAAAGGCTCAGTATGACATTACAGCAACACATTCTTCTCACAAAGTTGATGTATTTCATTAAAATCTATCATCCTTTTTTATCAGTAAAACCTGCTAGAAAAATAAATTGATGAATGTAAGTTATTTATTTACATTGCTAAATATACCCTATTTCAATAACTTTTGGAAAGCTTTTAATCATACAGAAATAGCCAATTAACGTTTAAAGAAATACGTAAACATTTGCAATAGAATTGCCTCTATGACATCAAACACGAATTCATCATACTGTACAAAAACTTTAAAGTGCAATTAAAAAATCTTTAAAAATCAGTATCTCCTGAGCGGAATATGATATCAACCTGATTTTTGTACCAAATTGGCTCAAAAAGTATGCTTTTTTAAATAAAATTTTATTAAAAACTATCTGAATATTCCTTTAAGGCTTAAGTCTCTGGTGAAAATCTGGGATTTTAGCTATAATCATGCCTCAGAATGAAACTATTCTTAAAGGACTCATAAGGACCATTCATTGGCCAAACAGGACAATTGCTTACTATGCTATCATTCTCTGCTCTGTATCCATGTAAGGTATATCATTTATGAGTTTAATTAAGATTATTAAGTTTTTAAAGAACTCAAAAAGAAGAAGAAAACAATTTTGATAAGGGGCAGGGTGGACCACAAGTGTGTGGGGGGCGTTTGAGCCAACAGGGTTGGCCTTGAGGTGAATTTTAAAAATATCAATCGAGTAGCTCAGTAAAAAAAAAAAAATTATGAGGGATTTGACCATTTCTTTGTTCATTTTCAATGCATATATTAATCATACTTTTTGTGGTGCTTTTGAAGAAAGTTTTAGCCCTCAGTTTATCAGAAGGAAGTGAGATGGCATAAGGGACAGAATGGTGGGGTGGCATGTGGGATAGAGGGTGGAATGTGTGTAATCAGTTGCGAGGGGATTTGTATCATTTGTGATGTCTTGTTAAATGATATATTATTCAATAAGATTTACATACTAACATGAAAGCTGAGCCTTATGTCAAGTGAAACAGCTAATAAATGACATGTTGAGTAAGAGTTCCTGTGAGGGTGCGTAGCTCCTAAAAGGAGTGAATAAAATTATTCTTCACATTGTACATGATTGAAACGTTCTTGTAAATGTTTTTATTCATAGGCCAGTAAGTTTGATATTCATGAGGAGTATGTTGCCAACTACAGGAAATTGTCGGAAACATTCAGGAGACTCAAGCACGAGAACCCCCAGTTTCAAGCCATTGCAACTGAACTGCAGGGAAAATTGCCTTCAGGAGAAACGCTGACTTTTGAAGGTAACATTTTGGGATTGGCTCATATTTTACAATTTGTCTTTTCAATTTTTTTCCCAAAACTCAAACTGTCATTCTGTAACATTCTGTACTCCTTTGTTAATATTTGGGTTCTTGCATGCATTTTAAGTAAGTGCTCAGTCAGGCCTATGCTCAGTATGCACCAATGAGTTCGATATTTGTATTGTGGCCTTGCACAATTATTCTTGAACATTTGACTTGTAATTCTCTGTCATAAAACCACATTCGCAATGGATTTTTCATGTAATTCTTGAACATTTGACTGTTGTTCTCTCTATTTGACCTTACAATTCTTGGTACCCCTGGTGTGTGCAATAATAATAAACAAATGGGAGGCTGAATCACTTGAGCGCAATTGTCATAGAATGCCGTGGAAACTTACATCCATTTGAATTATTATGTACCTAAAACCCAGGCCTAAAACACCATGTTTCTATGTACATATATTTAAATATTTTGGATCTTTTATCTGTCATCAGACATTACTGAACAGTCTGCTTATTTTGTATTTTCAGTTAAAGCTGATCAAATTGCCAAGAATTCTTGTGATGTGCAAAAGTTTTGATGCACAATGTTGTTCATTTTATATGATTTTTTCCAGTGGCTTCAACTTTCATAACATATTTCCCATCAAATTATTGATTTGGGATATGATCATGCTTTAGAGATTGGTAGTCAGATACAGCTGTGCCATACTTACTATTGTGATAAAAGATTAAAAAACAATGGATTTCCATTTATTACTGAGTACTTTTACCTAAAAAGTAAAAAAGCAGTCAATTTTTAACTGATTTTGTTGCGGTTGGTTTTTATTTTGATATTTTGTAGTATTCACACATCACTGCCAAATATCAATATAGGTGTCGCTAGATGTGAAAGAGAAGTATATGCTAAGCAAAGTATTCCATTCCATTTGTGAATATACCTTCATTTAACTGTAAGATCTCTACTACTACCCATAGGCTGAAAGGTTTCTGTGAAAATAAAACTAAGCTGACCTTTATCATGTATGTATGGGAGTCAGCTATGATCACAGAATGACAGGGTGTGTTTCCAGCACACTGTCATTATCCCATGGCATCCTGGGAATGATTACACAATCAGGAAATACTGTAGTATACATGAATACACCACTGACGGGGGAATGACAAGCTGTGCTTAGTGAGCTTAGATGTGCATGACAGATGTTGCAATGGAATAGCAAACCCCTAGCTTGATCCAGCAAGGGGCAGGGTGTCACTGACCAACAGGGGCATTTATAAGGCATCTAAAGGGGCAGGGTGTCACTGACCAACAGGGGCATTTATAAGGTATCAAGAGCACTTGAAATGTAAACAAGGAAGTAATCAAAACAATAAGTAGTGTCTATTTTTAGAATGTGTGAACTGTAATCAGCATGAAAAGAAGGCAAAATAGTTCTCAAAAGTATGTTTTTGTGGACAAAATGTAGAGTGCTTATAGTGAAAAGGGGCAAGGTGGAGCAACCCCTCTAAAAAAAGTAGAGACCTGGAAATTAAGCAGATACCAGAAATAAATGTTGCCTGACCATCACATAAATGTTGCCTGACCATCACATAAGTGTTGCCTGACCATCACATAAATGTTGCCTGACCATCACAAGTGTTGCCTGACCATCACATAGATGTTGCCTGACCATCACATAAATGTTGCCTGACCATCACATAAATGTTGCCTGACCATCACATAAATGTTGCCTGACCATCACATAAATGTTGCAAGACTCTTTACACTTCTGATTGGCTTGTTGATCAATTGCAGTTTAATTGCAACCTATCTCTCTATGTCTTCTAGATATATTTTCATTTTACTAAAAGACACAGTAATCAGAGAGTTGAAAAAGCAGAAACGTTGTGTTTACCCAGGATTCTTGAAATTGTAGAAACGAGTACAGATATTTGTAGCATGTGTTTGTCAAGTACTGTATTTGCTGTTAAATTTGAAGAATTTGTACATAGTTAATTAATAATGCATGATCATATTTTGTCATTCAAAAAGTCTTTTGATGATGTAAAACCATCGATGTGAAAAATCACTCCATAGAAATTTTGAACTTGCTTTGTATATTGGCAAAGTTTACATTCAAGGTAATAATTACTCTTTATGCCTGGCGTTGCCTGCATGCTGACCATATTAGGAGCGAAGAATGTAAGGTGTCTTAAACACATAAATTGTGTATATAAGGAACTCTTTTATATAAAATTGAACAAAAGTGTGAATTTTGAAGGCGTTTTCAGTGCAAACTTCCTTTATTTAATGGGAAGAAAGAAATAGGTATCTTTTTGGAAATGCTCTATGAATTTAATGTTTTTCTAGTTTCGACAGAATTACACAAACATATGTACAGTTTAACAGTCTAGTAATTCATTATCTTTTAGGCCACTAGCCTCTTTCAATATATACATAGCAAACAAATAGAGAAAACACAAGCAAATAGATCAATACAAATATAGAAATGACATGTGAGATAAAGAATTATTGAATACTTTAAGCATAAACATATTCAATCTCAAAGCGGTACTTCCGCGCATGGTACAAAAATTTACTTCAAATCATATATGGAACTTTTGTTTGATGAATTAATCAAAAGTGACAACTTGTGATTGTAAGCATGAACATAGAAAAACCTTGGAATATACAATAAATGAAGGACCAGGAAAACATACAAGCAGCATTAACGCGTTATTGCCTAACAGATGGCTGAAAAATGAAGCAGTTTAACCCTTACTCTACCAGCACATTTTTTAAAATGCTTTTGGGAGGCAGGGTCAAAGATGGCGATAATATCGCCACATGGTAGAGTAAGGGTTAAGCACAGGCTAATTATTGAAGGCTCCTCTCTGTCTTCCAGGCAGCAGAGTCGGGCTTGTTCCACTTCAGTGACCCAGTGGGCCGCCCACCGGGACCATGCTGCATATATTTTTGAGTGGGCATACTTGTCGCGGGTTGACTAACCTTCCTCTACCAGCACTTTTTTGAAAACGTGTTGGGGAGGTTGGGTCAAAGATGGGGCACCCAAAACGGCGATAATATCGCCGCATGGTAGAGTAAGGGTTAAATGTTCTATTGCAATTTCATGACTATATCACTGAAAAAAAACATGCCAGTTTGTATTGTCATAAGGGGTTTGTCCTATCCATTTTCTTACAAAACCAATTGTTTTTTTGTCATCTTGAAATTAGATTTTGACATGTTGTTTTAATGTTGCAATATACTGCACCAATTCCTACCTTGATAAAAACCGGCAAAAGTAACCACTGGGATGTAAATTATCTTAACCTTGATAAAAACTGGCAAAAGTAATCACTGGGATGTGAATTATCTTGAATTTGAAGGAAATATCATGAAAATAATTGCAAGAATATTTTTTGTCCCCTACCACATCGCTTATTTGTATATCATATTTTAAGCAGAATCTCAAAAGCTTTTTGTAAGAATCAGTGGATACGTGAACCCAAAGAAATGAAGTGCTGTCTAAGAAAAGTAGAACATATATCCTTTATCCTTTAAGTTCTAATTGTCTCTTTTCCCACTTCTTCATGCTATTTGTTTACATTGGCCAACATACAAATACCTTTAGATTCCTTTACATGACCAGTTCAATGTATCAAAACAATGACTAATGCCTCACTGACATAAGCTTATAGTTATTCTTTAGCTTGTAAACAAAACCAGGTATTAATCTTCCTATTGTTGCTTGTGGTGTTGGTTTAGGTGCATTGCCTTTGTCAATATTATTATTAGCTTCTGACTGGGTGTGTAAATCAAACCTCATGGCTTGTGACCATTCATGTACCTATCTGTGTGTCAGATTACCACCAAAGAAGGATATTGAATCTTTTCATATTGTTAGCAAGCCTAAACTGTAAATGACCTAAAACAATACAAAATATGAAACAAATACCACATCAACTCTCAGTTTTGATTATCTTATTTCCTTTTTTTTATATTATTATTATTATTATTATTATTATTATTATTATTATTATTATTATTATTATTATTATTATTATTATTATTATTATTATTATTATTATTATTATTATCATTATTATTATTATTATTATTATTATTATTATTATTATTATTATTATTATTATTATTATATTATCATTATTATTATTATAATTATTATTATTATTATTATTATTATTATTATTATTATTATTATTATTATTATTATTATTATTATTATTATTATTATTATTATTATTATTATTATTATTATTATTATTATTATTATTATTATTATTATTATTATTATTATTATTATTATTATTATTATTAGTAGTAGTAGTAGTAGTAGTAGTAGTATTATTAGTAGTAGTAGTAGTAGTATTATTATTATTATTATTATTATTATTATTATTATTATTATTATTTTATTATTATTATTATTATTATTATTATTATTATTATTATTATTATTATTATTATTATATTATTATTGTTATTATTATTATTATTATTATTATTATTATTATTATTATTATTATTATTATTATTATTATTATTATTATTATTATTATTATTATTATTATTATTATTATTATTATTATTATTATTATTATTATTATTATTATTATTATTATTATTATTATCATTATTATTATTAGTATTATTATTATTATTATTATTATTATTATTATTATTATTATTATTATTATTATTATTATTATATATTAATAACAATTAATATTATTATTGTTATTGTTGTTGTTGTTGTCATCATCATCGTCTTTGTTATTATTATCATTAATGTAATTTTTTTTTTTCTGGATGGGGGTGTACTTCAACATCTGTATCCTACCATTTATGTTTATAGGGAGAGGATTTAGAATACTTTATCAAAAGTCAATATTTTGTACATTTAGTGAAATATGAGGAAACATAATTAGTTTTATTTTTTGGTCATTTTATTTATAATATTTTTGGACATGCTGTTTTCAGAGGATGTTATGAATAATGCAATAAGTTCTTTTGCTTTTTATTAGGTTTTTAACAATATAGGGAAATGAAACAATAAAATTTGTATGCTAACATGCATGACCAGATTATTAAAATAGAATTGTACAATGAATGACAGTACTTGTTTTTCAAAAAATTTGATAAATGAAAGGAAAGCATTTTCATCTATGTATCCATTTATTTCACTTCTTTTATCAGTCTGATGACTGATCTTACATAGAGACCTGAGCAATGATAAACAGTACAAAGTCAAAATTATAAAAAGAAATATAAAACAATGAAAATTAGAATACAATATACATATGGTATAAAAATACAACATACAATGAACACCTAAACAAGATTGAAAATAATAATAAACCAAAAATTAAACTTAGTAAAATTGTTACCAAAGGTAAAAAATGGAAATATTTAAAAATCGTAAAAGGAAAAATAATAAAATACTAGTGGTAAAAGTAATATAAGATAAGAATTTAAACATAAAAGCCTTAATTGGACAAGGTAAGTTTCAGTTTTTATATCTGTCTCTTAAAACTGGCTAAAGAATGACAGCACTTCAAATCTTTATGTTTATTCCATAGTTTACTTCCTCTAAATACAAACAATTTCTTTGTTATGTCTGTTTTAAATTTGGTAATATAAGCAATGGTTTTGGTTTGCCTTGTCAACCAAAAAGTTTATTCAAAATGGTTAAAAGCAGCTACAAAGGTGTGGTTAATGATGTTTCTAAATTTGCCTATTTTTTTGTTCACAGCTCTGCTATACAGCCCTCTACAAAGGATTACCAAACTCACACTCACTATAAATGTAAGTAATTATTTTTAGATTTCAGGGTTTTCAACTAAAATGGGACAGATAAAGAAAAAAACAGCATTGTTTCAATTAAAAAAAAAAATACAAAATCTGCTTATATCTTTTATGCAGATATTTTATCCGAAAATGTCTATCAAATTAATTTTAACACTAGTTAGTATAAGTGGTTTAATATTTTCATTTTGTTTCAAAGAGAACAAGAAAAGTAACAAAATGATGAAGAAAAAGGTTTAAAATTGTATTCCATGAAGGAAAAATCAAGGATTTGTGTAGAAATGACTGAAATTCTACACGAATTGCCATCACAGCATTGCATTCCTCGAAAGTCTTTGTACTTCATTGCAATATTTCCTGAGAGGATGGTTTATATGTTAGGAGAGCTCCAAGGCAGTGTGGTGAAGTAGGGCTGTGATTTGCCATCTGAAATGGTTTACAAAAAGCAAAAAATGGCAAATCAATTTTGAATAAAGTATTCTAAAATTGTTATGAAAGTGAGTGTATGTGACATGACTCTTCTGCAGTAGACTTGATACACCAGTCATTTTCATACATGCTTGTGACATCTAGCAAACGTAATATCTCCTGAAGGGCTGTAATTCTCATCAAGTGGGGGGACATGGCCTCTTATCCAAAATTGGGAGGGGGGGGGGAGGAACAAAAGGCATATTTTCCTTAAAATGTACTGATTTTTAACAATTCTACGGAACAGTGGGGGTGTCATTGGGAATTACGGCCCTGGAATGGATTTAGATATCAAAGTAGATTCTTGACAGGTTTGTTAGTTTATCTGCTCTTTATCATACAAGATAAGCTCAAATAAATCCTGTAAGATGATGTAATCAACAACCTTGGGTTTTTAAATAAATGCAACTTCTTTTTATCTGAGTATACCATATCAGTGATTTCAATGTGTATTCAAACCAATAAATTTCAATGTAAATTTCATATCAAACCATATAAGTGATTTCAATGTGATTTCAATATCAAACCATATAAGTGATTTCAATATGCAAACAAAATACACAAATTGACATTCAATTCTTTTTCTCTGAAAAAAAAAAATAGGTTGGTTTTGATTGTATTAGAAAATTTAAAAGTAACTATTTAATTCAGTATTATTTAATGAATCTATATTTGCTTGTAGTTATTATCAGAGGGATTGGTCTGTTGGAGAGTTTTGCGAAGGTAAATAAACTATTGGGTGTTACTCTGATTTGTTTGTTCGTCAGCAATGCATCTCAAAAGTAAAGAATGGATTTGTATAAAATTTGATTTGTGGCTTCATTAGTGCCCAAAGTAGCAATAATTTCAGCTGATGATTGTTCAATTCTTTCTTGGTCAGTTTTGTTTTCTTGTTTGCTAACTATATATCTCAAACAGGAATCCTCTCCATCCACCTAAATAAGAAAAAATTGAATCCATCCGAGCCATTAGGCCCATAAGGTTGGTGCTTATACCCTGTTTCCTTGGCGTAAGCAGATGAAAGCAAATGACTCCCCCTGGATGGAATGCCTGTCCATTGCAGATTAACTTCCCAGCATTTGCTGGTACTCATTTTACAACTGAGGGGACTGAAACAAGTAAAGTGTCTTCCTCAAGGATAGAATGCAGCGCGGCGGAAATGGAACCCGGTACCTTTCGCATGGGAACAAGACCCCTTAACCACTGAGCCACTGCACCTCCATCTGCATAAGGGAGTGTTGTAAAGCATTGAAACTTGACTCATCACAATTCACATGCACTCAACATGACTCAAATTTCATAGACGTTTACATTATACAGCCCAGAATTTCAACCACCAAGCCCCCCATCCAACCCTAACATTAAGTTTATCATAACCCGTCTAAGGATAGGACAAACCTCTTTCTCCCACGGACCCCACCTACTTGACGCTCCCCTTCAGTAATAAATGCAATAAACAACTCATTAAACACATCTACCTGGATTACCCACTCTTGGCCCCTCTGTAACTTTCCTCCCCTCCTACTCAATCGCTGAACTCTTTTACACCAAACCTTTCACTCTTTTATGCCAATCAACCTTCCACTCTTTTATGCCAATCAACCTTTCACTCTTATTTGTTATCTGCAACACATCAACTACAATGAAAAGACTTGAACCCATCTCATTTTCACGCCTGCCAGCATCGTATTTTCAGGTACTGTTTGTTGTGGAGAGAGACCAAAATACCTTTATCTGTTTTTACATTTGTAGTAACATTTGATTCATTATCAATGAAAGTAATGAGAGGATAGATGATTATGTATTTCTGACATTTGACATGGCTGAAGTAGGCACTGTACAGGGTGCCGGTTAGTTGTTAATTCTTTTGCGTCCGTAACATTAAAAACAAAGGTTTGCTATTTTAGCTTAAATTAATCCTGTATTTCAAATCACATCTTTCAATGGTAGCCCTGTTTCCATTCTGCTATGGTTGGTGCCTTTGACCAATATATCTGGATTTGCATTTACCATGATATGTAACAACTCCTCAAGTCTAAAGTATGACCTAAAGCTTGCAAAATTGACTGCAAACCCTGTAGGGTCATATCCTGTCAAGTTCAGAAATATTTCCGGAAATAGAGGGAGATCACTTCCTT
>JAIGNY010001146.1:800000-952500 GCA_020152595.1 Chiridota heheva | reverse complement strand
ACATTGAGATTTGTACATTGAGATTTGTACATTGAGATTTTTACATTGAGATTAGTACATTCAGATTTGTACATTCAGATTTGTACATTGAGATTTGTACATTGAGATTTGTACATTGAGATTTGTACATTGAGATTTGTACATTGAGATTTGTATATTGAGATTTGTACATTCAGATTTGTACATTCAGATTTGTACATTCAGATTTGTACATTCAGATTTGTACATTCAGATTTGTACATTCAGATTTGTACATTCAGATTTGTACATTCAGATTTGTACATTCAGATTTGTACATTCAGATTTGTACATTCAGATTTGTACATTCAGATTTGTACATTCAGATTTGTACATTCAGATTTGTACATTCAGATTTGTACATTCAGATTTGTACATTCAGATTTGTACATTCAGATTTGTACATTTAGATTTGTACATTCAGATTTGTACATTCAGATTTGTACATTCAGATTTGTACATTCAGATTTGTACATTCAGATTTTGAATATAAGGTGTATCAATATTCCATAAAATACCAAAATTCCTATCATAAAATATGTTGTATGTCCATAGACTTATTACAGGATCCAGCTCTCAAAACTGGCGTATGTAAAGAGCACTGTATTATTCATGTATCAATTTTGAATTTTTGTCACTTTGATTACATTAAACACTTTTTTTACAAACTTTTTGTTCTATTTTTAAGTAATATGCCATTATTTGATTCATTTTCTAATTGTAGAAATAGGAGTCAAATAATTCGCAAAAGTAAAGTGATTAAGTAAGAATCTATAGTCTGTGTTTTGGGTCACTGATGTCATCATAGACACCTTATTGTCTTAATAGTTTTGTCCTGTTTAGAATCCCTCTGTCATTGTGTACAGTCATATTCTGTGAAATGCTTTTGTCATGCTGCTTGTAGTTTTTTATCTTTTGCTTTTTACAACTTACTTAAATTCAGAATTTGGACTTTATATCACCATCGGTTTCAGTAATGCAGCAAATTTGAGAGATTCAAATAGCAGCTTTATCTTTTATAAATGTTCATTGAACCAAATGTTTTATATTCCACACTCTTAAAATATTGGTCAACTGTGACTAATTTGAATAGATATAAGTATCCAAATTAAACACAATGTCTTGGTTTCTATATTTGGCATGATTCATGGCAATGTGAATCATCCATATTAAATTTTCATTCTCACTAAACTATATTTGTCCAGCAATAAATCAAGTGTTTTCATTCTTCATCCATCCCATGGTATAGAGAGTCAACTGTAATGAAGATTTCAGAAAGTAAATACAGTTATGATTAATAATTTTTGAATATTAGATACCAGCATGAAACTTTAATTTCTCTCATTCTTGCAGTGGGATGTTTTCTCGGGATCGTAACCAATATGAGTGCCAGTGGTATCTACCTCTCATGGAGCTTTCCTTGATCCCTAATGAAAAGTCGGAAGGTAGAGTTGGTTTTGCATTGCGTAGTTTCAACACTGGAAAGTTTTCAGTGGTTGTAATGGTTGTCTTGTGATGGTACTTTGCTTTCTCTGTATTTTGATGAAACAAAATTGTGTGATTTGGACATCGCAGAACAGAGAAATTTGCTTAAATGCAATCTATCTGGCTCTTTCCTTACGATCAGTGCTTTCATCTCAGTAGAGTACTTCTTTGGCAATCAAATATCTTACTACAATTATCTTTTCTTACTACCTCTAAAATGATCTGACCTCTCAGGCACAATTTGACCTTCGTTGTCGTGGTGCCATTAAGACCTCATCAAACAAACAAACAAATATCTTAGATGTATTTGACAAAATATTAGGGAATGCAGCAACCTTTAGGTACATATTGTTAGAAGAATAGGCTTCTCTTGGTAGGGTTTCATTAGAAGGTAGTTTGCACCTACTGCCGACACGCACTTGTCCTTTGACCATTTGCAAATATGAGTTCACAGGTACTGTATTTCAGACTTATAATTCCTCTTTATACGTTAAAGATATCTCAGTCAATATTCTTAGTGCAGTGTGTGTCAGAATTAATTGTTTCTCCATTCAGAGCGCAACAGATTGGTTTTCTATGATTGCTAAACATGACATTATCCTAAACTCTCCGAGCCAAAAGGGTTTACTATCAACTATTGTTAAGTTCTTGATATTTAAGTAAAAATGTAGATCATGCTTTCTGTTGACACATACAGTCTTATCTTATTGCTTTGCGTACCATGAAGTAAACATCTCCATCTGTCCCACAATCTCAGAATCAAAACTCTGTGATACTGCATTTGGTGTTATTTTTATTAACCAGCTTTCTGCTTCTTGTTGTTGCAGGTGAACCCCATATTTCTCAGGGTAGTTATCCAGATGTTGAGAGAATTAAGAAGGACCTCTCGGAGCTGAACAAAGGGATCAAGAAGGAGAGCTTTGCTGTGAGTCTCCAGAACGTATGAACAAATTGCTCCATTTCACTCCCTTCATTCATACATGTCAAGTTTGCTTTGTTTGTGGTAGAATGTTAAGTAGTAAAGTCTATGGATGTGTAGAAGCATCATTTGCTAAATTGTTTCAAAATTGATTAAAAACCACATAATTTTGGCTCACTGAGTTGTAGGAACTTCATTAAATTAAGAGTTGTCTGCCCAATATACATCAAAAATTAAGCACATATTAAAAATTAATCAAAATTGAATCTGCCATCAAAATTAAAAGAGCTATTTCTGAAATTCAAAGAATTTTTCTTCAAAAATTAAACTGTTGTCTAATAGACTTCATTCTAAACTTTCCATAGACCTTTATGATTGGAAATCATGGAACAATTCTTTTGTCAGGTAGTGAACACCCATCCCCAGCCCTCTTTGGTACCATGCATTGAACTGTGAGTTGTCACTAAGTATGACCCATGACTAAAGCTGAAAATTTGTACTTGTACTTTTTATTTAGATAGTGTTGATAGATAATTCAGGAAGTGATGTCATATGTAGGTCACCTGATTTGGTTGTAAATGTGTCACCTGATATGACAATAATTATGTCCCCTAATTTGAATACACATATTTTTTCTCATTTTACCATGAATTTGAATAATATGATAACAGAAATGATAATTACCAAGAAATAGAAAATTGGCACAGAAGAAATACAGCACATAACAAATAATTGTTTATGTGCAATGATAATTCCCAAGTAGGTCCTTCATATGTCAAAGACCTTCAACCATAGCTTTTGAAATAACAGATAAATACATTTATATAAGATGGTTGTTTTCACATCAGAACAGAGCAAATAAGACTTAAGATGGTCTAAATATTACAGAAAAAAATGTACATAATACATTCCAAAAGAAGCCAATGATGTCAGAACATATGAAATAGTTGATTTAATATCTAAAATTTGAGTGACATTCAAACTAGCTGACATTATGGAGAATTGGTGACCAGCAGCATGGCTCCATTACATTTTCTTGCTTTCACTAGAGAATTTTGACTAAATGATAGATAACCTTGGACAGAAATAGAAATAAATTTGAATCTCTGAAACTTTCTGTGAATGTGTTTACCACTGTCTCGCCTTAAAGGATGTTGGTAGTGATAATCCATTCACTCCTTCTAGAGTAATAAATAAATCTAACCTTTTTGGACGATTTTTTTCTGTTGGAGAGCTTTAGATTTTCTTTTTGTAACAGATTTTTTCATCTTCATCACTAAAACGTCAGATAAGACGAGTATTTTTATTTGGGACTGACAGTACTATTTTGGAATTAATTGCCAACAGTTCACTTAGATCCAAGATTGTTTTCTTTTTGCATGACTAAGCTGATAAGTTTATCATTATTTTTGGGGTATTAACTTGTTATTTTTTTGATTTTATACATCTTTCATATTGACCATTATTTTTATAATGTGTGCTGAAAGTAGTTTAGTTCCATTTGCTACTGTAGAGTACTTTAGTACTTGCAGAAAGACTGAGAATAACAAGAATTCAATGCAAAAATGAGGGCTTCTGTATTAATTCTAAAGCAGTCCAAGGGCCAATTAAGACTAAAGAAAACTCAGATAAAACATTTGACGTATAAGAATTCTTGTTTTGGATTTGGTAAAATTTCTGTCATGCTTTGCGTGACTATTTTCATTGGTGGCTGAATTAATGTTTTTGTTGGCAGATTCTTTATAGCCCCCTCAAATGGGTATTCAATTATATTCAAAAATGACATTTAGTTGATTTACTTCAATCAATCACTTCCAGGGTTCAAATTTGAAGTAATTTTTTGAAAATCATTGACTGAATTTGCAAAAATGAAAGTGTAAAGGTATTGTTATTTGGAAAGAAAATAAATGCTTTTGAATCATTAGTGGTGGATTTGATCTTGTGAGCAGTCATGCAATCCTTTTGTTTTAGTCAACGCTGTATGGTATTCCACGTGATGTTTAGATTAGAAAAATTTAAAAAATTGCTCATTGTGTGTTCATCGTAGCATGCATGTATTATGAAGTACTGATTAATAGTTGCTAACCTTCTTCTTTGTTAAAAAATACTTAAGTTGCTGCAGTGGGTTTGGCTGGAATCTTCAACATAACTTCACCATCATTTTTCTCAGCATTATACTTTAGAACCAGCATTTACTATTCATCATGAAATGGTCTAGTGGTCTGAACCGGGAGGTGCAATTCATTTTTTCCCCACTTCTTAACTTTGTTGGTGAAGAGGAGATATAGCATTTTTACTGTCGTCCGTTTGTCTATCCGTCCATCCGTCCACATCTATTGTCCATCTGGCCTCTTGTATTGTTCAGCTACTGGGGAACAAAAGATTTCTGTCCTAGGAAAGGAATTCCTACTATTTCTATTGAAAGAAATTTTTATAAAGGAGACTTGCTTTGAAAGAGCTTTAAACAAATGCATTAAAAACTTGAATAGCAATTAGAGGATTTGTTCTGGCATGAAAAAAAGCAGAACAATAAAGTTGACGACTTAATAGAATTTAAAATTAAGTGTCTTGGGAATGAGTAGCAAAAAAAGCAATGCATTTCAGACTTGAATAGCAATTAAAGGATTTGTTCTGGCATAAAAAAAAGCAGAACAATGGAGCTGATGACTCTAGTCAATTTTGTAAGGAAGTGTCTTGTGAATCAATAATACAAAAACAATAAGTCTTTGCTGGAATATAGAGTGGAAACATAATAGACTTATGATAATCAGCAAATTAATCTACTGAATTTTTATTCTGATTTGGTAGATAGATCAGGGAGGTTAAAGTGAAGGTTGGAATGATGAGCTGGTTAAAGAGTATATTTGGTAGATGAGTGGATGGCAAAAGGGGTTGGGGTTGTAGGTGAATGGATGATGGTAGGTAAATGGGGCATGGTAGGTGAATGAGGGATGGTATATGAATGGGGGCATGTTTGGGAGCAGAGGATCGTAAGTGAATGAAGGATGGTAGATGAATGGAGGATGGCAGATGAGGGTGGTGGTAGGTGAATGGGGCATGTTGGGCTGATAGAAGTGGGGGATGGGAGTTAGAGGAAAGAATGTTGGGTGGAAGATTGTAGAATGATTGGTAGATGTAGGAATTGGGATGAAGGTGGGATGGCATAGGGGACAGGATGGGATGGCATGTGGGACAGGGTGGGATGGTGGCATGTGGGATGGTGGCATGTGGGATGGTGGCATGTGGGACAGGGTACCATGGAATATGGGACAGGATGTCATGGCATATAGGACAGGGTGGGATAGCATGTGGGACTGTGTGGCATGGCATGTGAAACAAGATGTTGTCATGGCATTTATGACAGGCTGGGATGGCATGTGGAATGGCATGGGGGACAGAGTGTAATGACATGTGAGACAGGATGGCATGTCTGGATTTCAGGTGAGATGGCATATGGGACAGGATAGCACGTGGGATAGGATAGAATGTTCTGTAGGACGGGGTGGGATGGCATGTGGTACATGGAGGGATGGCATTGGGGACAGGGTAGGATGCACATGGTACAGGGAGGGATGGCATATGGAACAGGGAGGGATGGCATGTGGGACAAGGTGGCATGGTATATGGGACAGGGAGGGATGGCATGTGGGACAGGTTGGCATGGTATATGGGACAGAGTAGCAGGGCTTATGGTGGGATGTCATCTTGATTGCAGGTGTGATGGCATATGGGTCATGTGGTGGAATGGTATCTGGATTCATATAATTTCCTGTAGGGAGGGATGTAGGATGGGACATGCAGAACAGAGGGTGGGATGACAGTTGTGACAGAGGGTGGAAAGCATGTTATTAGTGGTGAGGGGATTTGTATCGTTTTCGATGTCTGGTTAAGTTATCGGTGCATGGCAGTGTAGGAACTGATGTTTTGTATTTCTTGAAATAGTGCTTGGCATTATAGGAACTATTGTTTGGTATTGCATGAATTAGTGCTTGGAATCATAGGAAGTAGTGTTTGGTGATGGTAGGAACTGTTGCTTAGTATGGCAGGAACAGGGGCTTTGCATTTCCTATTATGCCAAGCACTTCATTTACCGACAACAAGACACTATGGAACCATCAGAAGGATTTTCCTTGCAACTTCATAGTCACTTATGCTATAGGCAACATTTATCATCAATTTTCAATAATCTAAATCAATTCTTAGTTCAATGTAATTGCTGCTAATGCTGGAAATATTCTTTACCTTTGTTAAATTAAATATCTCCCTGTGGGATTGTTTATTTGAACAACGCAGCAAACTGTCATATTAAATTCCATGTATGGTTTTTATGTGATGTTGATATGGACATGCAAAGACCTTAAAATTCCTTGTTTTCTCTGTGTATTTTTCTAACACAGAGGTTGGATATCTATAAAACCATACCTAAGAAGTTTGTGTTAAAAAATAATAATGATCATTTTTCATGAATATAATTAATGACAAATTCTAAACTGAGCTTATTTTAGTATGCTGGAATATGGAAAAAATGCACTAGATATTCTGGTCATGTTGCATCTCTAAATTGGTACACGCTGAGCATACAAAGTGTTTGTTGCACATAAGTAGTGGTTATCATAATTGAGGATTAACTCGATTGCAGTCAACAAAATGTAAGAACAGGTAATACAAATAATCATTCCAATGAATAGAACAACAATTCAACAAGAAACTTTAACATTTAAATTTCAAAAAAATTTGTGAAAGTATTAAATTGACTCTCTTTTGAGAAGATGATTACAAAGTATGGTTGAGTTCCTGGAATGATATCCCCATTAAATAGAGATATTGCTTGATTGAAAACCTTTTGATAGTACTAGTACTAAGAAGATCATGAATTTTGACTTGTGCAGATAACGTATACAATCGCCAACTCAGCAAATTATGTAAGTACTGAATTTAATCCTCCACTTTATAAATGAATATTTAAAATATGTCTACGTTCGAATAGACATGTGCAGACCATTCATAAAGTTGCTCATTTTACATTTGAGTAGACAGCATCACCAATCTCTGACTCCATCTAAGCAATATGTGTACATCTAAACCTCATACTAGAGATTGTGCTTCATTTTCTGTGTGCATTGTATTTTAACTTGTCTAAACAACAGATTTTGCTTCGCATCTAGTGTTTGTTTTTGTCCTGCCACCATCAGCATTGGTCATAGGGAAGTGGTTGTGACAAAAGTGGCGACTTAAAAATTTAGGCCAAAAATGCTCAAATGTGACAAACCTCTTAAACTCATTTGTGACAAAAGTGGGCGATGTTTGTGACAAAAGTGGTGAGCTGTGGCATAACTGGCAGTTGTGACAAAAGTAGTTGCTACAGGGGGCATAACACTTTTTTGATGTGGGCCCTTATACCCACATACTACTTATTACCATAGCTTCTGTAATGGAATATTTAAACAGACTGCATAGCAGTTTAACCATACATACTTCTTGAGGCACCAGCACCATCTTCAGTGATTTTACTTTCATTCAGCCTAAAAATTTATTTTCAGTTTCCCCTAGGCCTATGTTTTATATAAAAGCTCTGAGTGAAAGAAAGATTTGGTTAATCTATTTGGTTTATCATTACTCTTTTTATTTCAAGGAACAACATTAAAAGTAACTGTAACCATAACTGTTCAAATTGTACCTCTTCTGTACCTTACAATCTGAGAAAATATATATTAAAAGAATATGGATATGTCTGTCCTCTAAAACCAATTACTCCC
This sequence comes from Chiridota heheva, assembly GCA_020152595.1. Lineage (NCBI taxonomy): Eukaryota > Metazoa > Echinodermata > Holothuroidea > Apodida > Chiridotidae > Chiridota > Chiridota heheva. Next base: position 944,322 of record JAIGNY010001146.1, on the reverse strand, counting down.
TCACCATTAGCTACTCGTTCTCCAACTTTTACACCTTTAGCTGATCTGTTGTTAGAATGCAGCATTTTTCTTGTTGCCCAGGTAGAATTTAAACTCTCTGGCACTATACTGACTGATGCTTATCTCATTATAGTGTGGTTAGAGAACTACATGGTTGATGTGAAAGTACTACATTGTTGATGTTAAAGTACTAGCATTGTTGATGTGTATAGTACTACATTGTTGATGTATATAGTACTACATTTTTAGCTCTTAGAGCTATTCTACTACTCCTGTCGTTGGCATCGGCGTCGGCGTCCGGTTAAAGTTTTAGTTCAGATTTGTATAACTTAAGTTATGAATGGTGTACATTCATGTGACTTGGCATAGGGGTGTAGGACATGGGTACTGATCAATTGTGCATGATTGGAGGGTTGTGTTTGCATACTGATTAGCTTATTTGCATAACAATGAAAATATTTGTCAGGTTAAAGTTTCATTTATAAAGATTTCTTTCATGTTTTCTGAGTAAATGTCTGATACAACTTAAACATATTTTGAAGCTTGCAGTAAAATGTGAAAATCTAAAGACAGGGGAAAAGTAAGTGCATCCTTGAATAGCTCATGTAATTTGAAATAACTTCCCCTACTAGCTCCATTACCGGCATATATGTCCTCAACAAGCCCATTGTCTACGCTAGCTTTAAATAGTCGAGCATACTGTCCTTCCAACAGTTCTTGTTGATGTATTTGTTACTACATTATTGATGTGTAGAGTAATACATCATTGATGTGTTTTGTACTACATTGCTAATGTGTATAGTACTACATTGTTGATGTGTAGAGTACTACATTGTTTTGTATAGTACTACATTGTTGATGTGTATAGTACTACATTGTTGTGTATAGTACTACATTTGTAATGTATATAGTACTACATTGTTGATGTGTATAGTACCACAGTGTTGATGTGTATAGTACTTCATTGTTGTTGTGTATAGTACTACATTGTTGATAGGTATAGACTACATCGTTGATGTGTTAGGTTAGTTAAGTTAAATCCCATCAAGCCTCATGGGCTTATAGAGCTGGTGCTTATACCTGGTTTCCATGGTGCTTATACCTGGTTTCCATGGTGCTTATACCTGGTTTCCATGGTGCTTATACCTGGTTTCCATGGTACTTATACCTGGTTTCCATGGTGCTTATACCTGGTTTCCATGGTGCTTATACCTGGTTTCCATGGTGCTTATACCTGGTTTCCATGGTGCTTATACCTGGTTTCCATGGTACTTATACCTGGTTTCCATGGTGCTTATACCTGGTTTCCATGGTGCTTATACCTGGTTTCCATGGTACTTATACCTGGTTTCCATGGTACTTATACCTGGTTTCCATGGTGCTTATACCTGGTTTCCATGGTACTTATACCTGGTTTCCATGGTGCTTATACCTGGTTTCCATGGTGCTTATACCTGGTTTCCATGGTGCTTATACCTGGTTTCCATAGTGCTTATACCTGGTTTCCATGGTGCTTATACCTGGTTTCCATGGTGCTAAGCAGATAAGGGTACATGACTCTCCTGGATGGGACAGCGTCCATCACATGTTAACACCCCAGCTGAATCTATAGTACTTCATTGTTGTGTCAGTTTCTGTTAGAAGTAGCTTATTCTGAGTATAGAATGCATTATTTTATTGCTTTGGCTGACTGCATTTACAATAAAAAGTAAAATTCTTCAAGCTAAATGAACTTTTCTTGATAAGGGATCATGTTGTTTGACATTAATACTTGTAAACCATTATGTGAAAGCAATGTAAGGTATTAAAATGAAAGAAAATCATAAAATTGTGTAGTTTAACAAAACACTTTCTTTTGTGTAAATCAAACTACACGCATAGCCTCATTATTTCCTTTAATTTCATTCTAAAATGAAATTTAATTTTCTTTCTTTATGTAATCTTTTCAGTTTTGTTTTAATTATCACGCTATGTGCACATTTTGATGAACCTTTTTACAATGTTAGACAGAATTGTTTGCATGACAGACACTTATTGCCAGTTTTGCTTCCTTGTTCACATCCCATAAAACTTGTCTTTAAAAAAAGTGACCTTCCCTTAATGTTTAATCTGAAGAAGTACTGCAGTCCATTGTTCACAATAAGGTTTAAAAATTGGGAGGGGGGTATTTTCCCCCTTGTGTAATTCTTAGGGATTTAAAAAAATGGGATTTCATGTTTTTTTTTAAGGCCAAAAATACCCCCCAAAAATGCCAAAAATAACCCCAAAATTACTTCAAAATGCCAACATTTGGCTGAAAAAATGCCAAATTAGGCATTTTAAGAATTTTTTTATGGGAATTCCTTCTTCAATTATTTTTGAGCGGGAATTTGATATTATGTGCTGGAAACCCGTAATCCTGCGCCTTAATGTGAACACTGCCGCAGTCATATGAGGGTTGCATCCTTTTCACTGAGAAAGGTTAAATAGGCACTAGAGCAAAAAGTGAGGATGCAATTTTCTGGAGACTCTAAGATATTCAGCAAAGCTTTATGACCCATGTGGTGAGCTACAAAACTTCTCTAACACTAATATCTATATTAAATAATTATTTAAGATTCATAACAATAATATTTTAAAACTTTAGGGGCAAAGCATATTAATGGAGATTTGAAATATTCACCAATAAGACTACCTCACTTATGCTAGTGTTCCTTCAATCCAGGAGATTCGTAATTAGCTGAACCTTAATAGTTGCTGGATGTTTTGATAAAGCCATTGATCATAAAATCACTCATATTTAAAACATTATTAATCCTGATTTTGAATTACCTCCCCTTAGCAAAGTGACTGATGTCATTTAGAATGCAAGCCTGCTTCTGAATGATTTGAACGTTGTTTCTGTCTTAAATCATTAATTTCATTATATGAAAAATATCAGTTCAATTGGGTGAAAAGAGTACTTGATGAATGAAATTGTATTTACAAGTTTAAAATTGTCAAGTTTATTCATATAATCTAGGAACTCTTGATGAATTTGGATATTATCATACTAGATTTATCTCACAATTATCTATTTAATGCAAAAATTATCATATAAACACCACTCTTATCATAAACAAGATTTTGTGTCCTCTACAAGGTATGGAAACCTCCTTTTGCCCCACTGTTGCTCCACACTTCAGTCAATTCTATTCAAATTGAGTGTAAACTGGTAGTAGCACATTTTGTGTTTTCTGAATATTCAAAAAGCTTTCAACTTTTGACCATTCCAATTTATTTAGATATTAGATTGTTTTTACGGAGAGGTCAAAGCGAGTGAAGGTTTCCTTTTTAGTGAGTATGAAAATGATGTCATTGTGTTTGTTGGTTTTGTTTTTGTTCAAGAAATTATTCTTTGAAAATGATTTTGTGCATGGCTATACTTCAGTAGGTTATAAACTTAAAAGGCTATACTTCAGTATGTTATGAACTTAAAAGACAAGTCATCGTAATGAGTTCATCATGATGAAATTAATTTCTTGTTTTACTTTCATTTTTTAAAGTTGATTCAGGAAGGTGGAAAAAAGGTTGGATGAAATTTGTAATTTAAAATTCTTTGTGGGTGGAATATATTGTTCTTTCTGTTTTGGATATTTATCACTTTCACTTCTATATGATTTAAATAAACGCATGCTTGATTATGCCTCTCTTCAATTCCAGTTTTTAAAATCACTTTCTTTTTCGTCATCATGGGGTTTTATTTGAGATGAAAGACTCATCCTCAACTGACATTGATGCAGTCATTTCCTCTCAAATTATTTGCAATATGAATGTTGGCTTTTTGTAATGTTTTATGCATTAAAAGAGGTAACTTGATTTCAGTCGCAACTTCAGGGACTCAAAAATAGAGAAAAGCGGCCAATGTCTGACTAGAAATAACAAAATAAAACTGTCTCTGAGATGCAAACTAGTACCAGGACTAAAAATTATTTCTTAAAATGTAATAATTTTGCCCAGAGATTTGATATACATTGCAATTTTATTACAAGACAAAAAAATATAATAAAATAGTCATCAAAAGAAATGGAAATTGGATCTAGCGATATTGCTAGCTCATTAAAAAAAATACAATTCTTTTTTGCAAATATATGTTAATTAATGACCCTTTTTTTTCTAAATCAAAATTTTGGCCCATTTGAATTGTTATTGTTGTGTACTTTTTCATGGAGGTGTGGCTGTTTGTTTACAGTTTTCAGACATTTTGCATGTACTGTATATCTTTCACATTTTGGGAGAAATATTATTATCAAAGTGTAGCACAAATGTGTAAGCCCTGGGAGGATTTGAGACATGCTTGATTCTTTAACTTGTTGTGACCAACTTATCAATCTGTCTCTTCATGGTAGTTGTAATACTTTTCTTTGGAAAGGCTCTTGTTTGATCAAATTCTTTCAATTAAAGTCTTTTTGTGATTATTGTTGTTTTTTAAGCTGAATATCGTTGTTTGCTCTTTTCTTCTTTTGTGGATGATAATTTTGTTTTTTTACGGGTGAAGTCATTGGAAGGATTGAATCCATAATTTTCTTTTCAGGTCCATTTCGTGAGTGTAAATATTTGTTTACCTGAAAACTGAAGGAGTATTTTTAAGACAATTAGGCGCTTGTTTTGAACATTTTTCAGGATTTTGTACACTTCCAATGAAGCATTGATCATATTTTATTTTAAGACTATAAGTTATCATTTAGAGAATATGTTACTGAAAATATCTTTAGTAACAAACATTTTAAATTTTGTTTGTTTTTTATCAGTAAGTGCTCTTTGTAATATTTTTAATTTAAGATGCATTATGGTGTGTATTCTCGACTTCATTTCAGTCAGTTAATACTCTTTAAAACTACTTCAAACCATACTAAAGACAAACTAACTTTCAGAACAAAACAAAAACTTAAGAAATATTTTGAAAGATACATTTCTAGATAAATCTAAAACTGTATAGGACCAAGCTCCATATATGATTCACTAAGGTAGTATAAGTTTGCTTGTGCATAATGATCAATATCGAGTTCAAATTTTGCGTAATATTTCGTCCTCTATGCATTGGAATGTCTACACCTCATACCTGTAACATGGTTTGCATTCATATATATATAACAAGTTTATAATAATATTTCTTTCAGTTTTGGGATGTTAAGGAAAAGCCTTTCTATTCCTGATGCATGAAAATATGACTTTGCTTTCCTTGGACATGCTTTCTCTTAGATTTTCTTCTCTTGAAGTTGATATAATTGATACAATATCTTGTTTAGTTGTGGAGAAATGCATTCCTTAGTGTTGTTATATGCTGGCATAAGCATGACTGAGCACCAACTTTATTAGGAGCTCTTTGAATTTACACACACTCTTAAAGGGAACCATCAAATATTAGGGTTTTTTATGTTGGTCTGAAGGACTTGCCAGAATTAAATTTGATTGTCGAATACTGTAGATAGCTGACATAATAATGATGGGGCTGTCATTGAATTCATATCAATGCATCAAACTGCATCATAAATTAAAGCAAAAAATTCTATTGTTGGGGAAATAGTTGATATACTGTGGCTGTTTTCATCATTTGTATCTGTTTTTAGCAATATGGTAAGGGTTACATCTATATGTCCATAGATAGTTAATGTTAAGTTACTTATGCCAAAAGACTCTTCAGGGATATGTTTTAGATAAGAAAAATGTCTCTTGCGGGAGATTTGGTTTCTTGTTCATTTGACTTCAAGAAAAAATTGGTCATTGAACCAACACTTATCATCAGTGATGCGATATTTATTGCATCCTTTATCAAATATTATGAATTTGTCAGCTATTGGTTGATAGGATATTGGCATCCTAGTTATATATCATCATAGCATTGTATTATGTACTTCCCTGATCAGATGAAAGCCATTGCAGCTATGAGTCATTTTATCACACCCATATGACTTAAATCAGTCAATATAATAAAAACAGAATAATATCAGTGTTTATTGCTTTTATAGTCTTTGCTCTTGAATAATGTAGGTCAGCTTCTGTACTAGGTATAATTGTATACGTCATTGTGTATAAGTAGTTCAGAGTTTAGTATGATATAATATAATGCAACAAAATGTAGGCTAATGGTTAGTCACCCTAAATACGCCCAAACTAACATACAGCAACAAATGAAAAGTACATGATACCAAAGATGCCCACAGTTAGTAAAGAACTAATCAATGCTGACTTTGAAATTGCAAACAAAATTGGAACTAACCAACCACTCGGATAAACCATTCCACACATTAACAACCCTTTGCGAAAGCTAAAACACCAAACATCAATCCATGAGAACTCTTTGGTCAACTTCAAATTGTTACCAGGTGTCGCATGATGATTAGCTGAAACATGCAAGAAATTACAGGAAGTCGAAGCATCACTACCAGATAGGAATTTAAAAACTTTTGTCATTGTTGTCAATGCTGTTGTCAGTGGTTGCTTTAAAATAGTATAGCTACATTAGTCACTACATGATTAGTTATTGGGATCAGTGATTGATCATATTATGGTTGATCATATTATGGTTGATCATTGGTCATAATGTGATCAGTCACTGGTTACAGTATGATCAGTCATTGGTTACAGCAGGCAAGTGTCAGACACTGGTTTTTTCCTAACTACATTTTGTTTTGTTCTTCCCATTAAAAAAAATATACATAATTAAGTCTTTCAGCTATTATCCATACTTCAAGAACAGTTTACTATACCTTTGGTTACTTTCAAGGAAATGAAATAGAATGTGGTTAGTTGTGCAAAATTACTTCCTTAAAAGTAAAATTGTCCTTTGTATTGTAACAGGAAGCCATGTTTATGGCAATTTTAGAACTTACTGTTCATCAATTTTAATTTTAATATGTAGATTGTATATTCCACTTATTCTAAGTTAGCTGTCTATGGGTATAAAGTTTTTGTTTTTTTCTTATTTCATATGATAAGGAATAAAAATCTTAATCACGTTCCAAACACAGCAAGTCAAAATCTTATTTCTATCTCAAGTTGTTCATGTTTGAAATCAACACATGGGGGCTGCCATTTTGTTCAATTCTCTATTGAAATATTGTGCATGATGACATAACCTTCCCAATAGAACGTAAGGATTATAATGTATTTCTTTATAAATGTGATTAAAGTTTTCATTCCAAAATAATGTGACACAAAGTTTTTAAAGCATGTTTTGATAATTTCATGTGTACACAAAAATTTCCTTGACCCTTACAAAAGAAAAACAATTTTTCTTGAGCTAGAAAACTTGAGGTAGATTATAAAGAAATACAAGGCATTCCAACAGCCTGCTTGGCTGATGACATCATAGTCAGCATGTTTTTGAAATCAAAATAGCAGCTCCCATGGTACTAATAAAAGTACTAGTATTAAAGTTTTTAATAATTACAAAAAAATATGTTGGATAGAACTTGGTTAGTACATTTGTTATTTTCAATTCTATCATATGAAATAAGGATTATGTCAGACTTTGTCTCCTTCAATTGTTACACTGAAACTCCCATCTAGGTGTTTTTGCTTGGAAGGATAAAATAAATTGTTACTCTTTATTTATTATATGTTGTGACCAGTTTTCATAATCAAATTCAAACATTACCATGAATGATGACACTGATTTACTGCTCATAGTTTTTGCTAATTTTTGCATTGCTATCTATGTTTCATAGTATTTTCAATACTTGTTAAAGAAATACAGCCAAACATTTGAATACTTTTCTTTACGAGAACTGACAGCTTTGCCGTTGAAAATAGAATGGAATATATACCATGATATAAAAATCAGTTTTATAGATGGGAGTTTTAGGACTGATAATAGAGAGTTCTGAGTTAAAGAATGTGAACTAATGTGTAATGTATACTAAAGTTTGGAAAAGTCTTGGTCATAAAGTCATCCAGGTTTGTACATGTAGCTACATTGGGTGTTAAATTCAGAGGGAAAGGTTCTCCACACAGGCGGCTTCTTTTTCCTTGTCAATTCCCTAATGTTTGAGGTATTGGGTGAGGGATAATTATAAACATAAGCTCCGGTATTGCATATTGGATGCACAATGGTATCAAATGTTTGTTTTACTAAAGCCTACAAAGTGTGAAAGCATCAGACAGTATTTGATTGCAATGTAGTTTTTTAGACAAGGAGGATCTACATTTTCTGGGCATGAGCTCACGTAGGCACCTGTAGAAAAGCTGTTTTTTGCCATTCCTGCTGTTGCATGTGTTTTTGTCTTCTTGTTGGGAATCATTTCAGTTCTGTACTGTACTTTTGTTTGATTGTTGTAAATCATTTGTAGGTGGAATGAAAGATGTAATTGTGCTGTTGTAATTAACAAAGTGTTTTCTCTAATTCCACAGAAACCCTCCAAACAGGTTCAGAAAGACATTGAAAAGAAGAAGAAAGAGGCAATAGAGTTGGTAAGAATTGAAGGGATTTATTGTTTTTTCGTCAATACTATGACACCCAACTGCATTTATGATCAAGGAATCTGCAGAACCATCATGATATATGAAGAATGGGATACCCCTGCAGTGAACAGTATTTTTGCCGGGGTAAGGGGTGAGTCACATTGCCCCCCCTCCCCTCCCCAATCACAGTGTCACACTGTCTGCAGGTTTAATATCTCACAACCATTGAATGTGTTACTCAATGATATAGCAGCCAGACAAGATAGTATTAGAATACTTTTTGGGTAACATATATTATGGACAAGGTCATTATTGTTTTGATGCTAGCTATCAATATACTGTACTTGCAAAAGTTTGCAAGAGTAATTACAAAGATAAAAAGTCATGGTAGGTATTGTGCAGATATCATGCATGTAATACAGTTTTAATGTTCCTAATTGAAGGCATTTATATTATTGAATATGTGAAATTACAATACAAAAGAAAGTAAAACTTGTATGTATTGAACACATAAATAGTGAGTGGTACTGTAGTAAGCATATATAAGTTAATTCTTTTTCATTTGAAACATAATTAATGAAGTATTGCTTATATTTGTTTTATCTTCAATTCTTATATCTTTTGTAGAAAGTGAAATTGTCCTTTTTTAATAATTATTCCATTATGTTTTTATTGTGCTAAATGATGACATGCAATTTGTTGCAACAAAGTGTTTGTGTGCTGTATAAATTTTGCAGCTGCTAGTTGAGATTTTGCTATGCATCATTTGTTAGATTGGTCAAATGCAATAAAGTGATTTTGGAGAAGACCCCTTTGGTGTTGAGAAATGATGGTTTATTCAAAATGATTGAGAAGCTTATATGAAAAAGGAAGTTGAATCTCTGAAATTCTTGAATTTGATTGTATTGAAAAACAATTTTCTCAACATAACTTACAGTGCATTGACAGATGAGGTATATGTGTTGAAATTTTAGTTTTAAGAAGTATTTTTTTCACTTTTTAGTCAATGCGATAGCATAAGGAACCTATATAGTCATGCTGGCGTGTGAATGTATGTATAGTCAGTTTGTATGTAATTAAGTGTGTCTGTGATAGAAGCTTGTAAACACAATATTTTAAGAACCGTGTGGTGGATTTTTATATCATATTTGATATATGGATGTGTTGTGGTCTGTAGATGATCCAGATTGATTTTGGTGCTGATGTCATGAATATTAATTAGTAGGCAGGGCTAAATGTAAAATTCTGTTAACAAGCTCGTAAACATGATATTTCAAGAACCGTGCGGTGGATTTGTGTCATACGTGGTGTATGGATGTACTGTTGTTTGTAAATGAGCCTTATTGATTTTGGTGCTGATGTCATGAATATTCATTTATTAATTAGTAGGCGGGGTTAAATAAAAAATTGTGTTGACATGCTTGTAAATACGATATCTTAAGAACAGTGAGGGGTGGATTTATGTCATACTTGTTATATGGATGTGTTGTGGTCTGTATGATGATACCTATTGTTTTTTGGTGCTGATGTCATGAATGTAAATTAGTAGGCGGGGCAAAATGTAAAATTCTGTGAACAAGCTCGTAAACACAATATCTCAAGATCATTAAGGTGGATTATATCATACTTGGTATATGGGTGTGTTGTTGTCTGCAGATGATCCCTAATGTTTTTGGGAGTGATGTCATAAATATTAATGAGAAGGCGCGACTAACTGAAATTCTGTTGATGCTCATATTTCCACAAACCCATGTCAGATTTAAATCAAACTTGGTATGATGTTGTTGATAAAAGCAAGGACGATACAGGATCCCATAGAATGTTGAGTTGTTGACTTCATCATTATTCACGTCAGGCGGAGCCAAATACAAGTTTTCATTGGGTGTTGTGATCGTGGCTTATAGCTTAAGGCTACACTTTTAACACTAATAAACAAGCAACAAAATATACACAAATTACATGTTCCAGTATGATAGATAAACTAAACGTATGAGAACACAACATTTAAAGATATACGATAGAATTAAAAAAATTACTTCCAATCTGAAGTAGGCATCGGAACCACGTGGGAATTCTCCCTCTGGTTAATACTGTTGTTGCAACTTTGGATGAAATAGTTCTTTATTTTTCAAGGCCAGTTTCACTCAAATAAAAATATAGTTGTTTTAATTTTCCCAGTTATATTCATTTCATTCATTTCAGAAACTTACTCTTGTTTTGCATTTGTTTTCTTACCAGGAAGCAAAGCTAACCTTGTACTCCCCTAGGCTCGCTCTACATCTGTACCATCACAGTGGAAAGGTAAATAATTTGGGGTACTTTAAAACAAAATTCATAACCCAAAGGTTTTTATCTCACATGAAATAGATTAATGAGGTAGTAGTTCTTGTGCCATGTGGATGATGTGGCACACTCTACAATCCGACAAAATATTTAGCGCCCTTTTCCCCCTACCTGCGCAATGTTGGCATTATTACCACCTTAAAAATGAAGAGGCTTAGAAATTTATTGTAAACTTTTTGCCAACATAGTAGCAGGGGGAAGAAAAAGTGCTGAATAATTTTGTCTGTGATTTTGGTGTACATGATATCTTTTAATTCTGCTTGAAATTGAAAAGAAAAAAAAAACCTAATGAATAATTGCTGATTTACTAGTAACTATTTCACAATATTTGACATAAATGTGATACTGTATAATGAATTCTTTAAGATTTCAAATCTCACATGATAGATATGATGAATTGTCAATAAAGGACTAGGATGAATAACAACATATGTTAACCCAATTTTAAATTTTCACATTTAGTTACCTAACTGATTGTGTTTCACACAAAACATTCTCAAAGTTTGAGGCTGGGGAGAGTTATATAAACTATGTGTGCAAAATATAGTAAAAATTGAAAATCCCCCGGCCAAACACCAAATACTGCACATGGTATCCTACCACTGTATCCCTGAGGAATTTTAGCTGGAAGTATTATAATCAGCTTGTGCTGATCAGATCGTCTGTTTCTTACTATTGAATTACGTTCAAAGTACATATAAGATTGTATTTGAAAGACTCAAATTGAGACTTATTTCAAAAATTAGCACAAATCGATTAGAATTTGCAGGAAAGATTTAGATTCATGCAATATGAAAGGTGTATGTGACATCTTGCCATGCCTTTGCAGTGCATACAGCAAGATGTAGAGGTACTGGTGCAAAATCCCCAGCCACTCGTACAAATGGGGCACAACTCCTTTTTTGCGGAGATACCCCATAGATAATGCACCTCACTTAAACCTATATAGCTTTTAATGTCTTACATGTAAAGTTAATTCACTTATAAATTGCAAAGTAAAGTTATCAATGATTGGTCAGTTGTGATCAAGAAGAAATTATTTGCGCACTTTGATGCTTATATGAATAACACCTTTAAACTACTGGTATCTGATTGTTATAGATAGAATACATTCATATTCCTTTCACATTTCTGGATGTAATTGACCATCTGGATGTAATTGACCATCTGGATGTAATTGACCATCTGGAAAAAATTGACCATCTGAAAAAAATTGACCATCTGGATGTAATTGACCATCTGGATGTAATTGACCATCTGGATGTAATTGACCATCTGGATGTAATTGACCATCTGGATGTAATTGACCATCTGGATGTAATTGACCATCTGTATGTAATTGACCATCTGGATGTAATTGACCATCTGGATGTAATTGACCATCTGTATGTAATTGACCACCTGGATGTAATTGACCATCTGGATGTAATTGACCATCTGGATGTAATTGACCATCTGTATGTAATTGACCATCTGGATGTAATTGACCATCTGGATGTAATTTACCATCTGGATGTAATTTACCATCTGGATGTAATTTACCATCTGGATGTAATTTACCATCATGATCGTACTGCTGATAAGCTTCAATACTTATGTTTATTTATAGACCTACACACTTCTGATGACATCAGACTACGAACGCTCAGAGTGGAGAGAGGCCATTTTGTGTGCCAAACGTGAATGTCGTTGCACTCCCAATATGAACATGTACCACATCAACAAGCTGATCAACAAATTCAAGCAGGTAAAGTCTCTAAGTATTGAACTTTTCTACCGAGTTTAGCCAAACCTGACTTCTCAGTACTTTGACCAATCAACTGCTGCGGAATTAACCAACCCATCAGCTGCAGTTGCTGGAGCAAAAGTTATTAATAACAATGCATCTTACCTTTATGAATAACGTACATAAGAATAGCGTTTGAAAGCTTTTGTGTCATTCCCTTGGGCCCATATCATGCATAAAATGTGCAGAATATGACATTTTAAAGTATGTTCAGATTTAAAAAGGTCTACAGTTTTAGAAAAAACTGGAACTATCTGGACCATGTCCTCAAACTTGACACCTACATCCGTGAAAACCTTTGTCAGATATCATCACGCCATTTCTATATTCTTTGACCTGGAAAAGGCCTTTAACACCACTTGGCGGTATGGTGTCCTCAGGGACCTTTACTCCTCCAGCTTCAGAGGCCCCCTTCCCACCTTCACCCAGAATTTTCCCCATTCCCGCCACTTCAGAGTACGCATCGGAAACACTTACTCCCAAAGGTACACCCAACAACTGGGTGTCCCCAAAGCAGCATCCTCTCCCACATTCTCTTTATCCTCAAAATTAAGAGCATCACCAAAACTCTCACCCCTAACATCAAATGCTCCCTCTATATCGAAGATTTCTATCTACTCATTCTCCTGATGCTTCCATACTCTTCAAAATAATCTTCAACACTGCCTGGACAGCCTGGCTCACTGGAGCAACTCCAGTGGTTTCAGCTTCTAAAAACAAAACTGTTCTCATCCATTTCAACCACAAAACTCCTCTTTCCTCCACCCCAATCTCTGCCTCAAAGATTCCATAATCCCTAGTAAAGACAGTTCTAGCTTCCTCGGAATCCCTCTCGATTCTGAACTCTCCTATCTTTACCCACATTAACACCCTCAAAACCAGCTGTCACAACTGTCTCAATCTCCTCAAGGTCCTCTCCTGCACTGACTGGTGAGCCAATCGTCTCACCCTGCTCACCTTACACCAGTCCTTCCCCAGATTGAGGCTGGACTATGGCAACTTCATCTATGCCTCCACCAGTAAACTTTACTTGAAACACCTGGAGGTCACTGAAAACACTGCCCTAAGGCTTTGCCTTGGCGCCCCTCACACCTCCCCATCACCAGTCTCCACGTTGAAGCCAACGAACTCCCCTTTGACCTCAGATGCACAAAGGCCAGCCTCTCTTTTGCTCTCCACATCTTCACCGATCCGTGGAACCCTTGCTAACAATCCATCTGCTCCCCCTCCTTCACCAACCTCTTTAATCTCAACAAACGCATCCCCCACCTTTCAGGGATCCGGATGCACTCTCACTTCCCAAAGCAACATCAACATTTTCTCTATTGTCAGACACACCACCCCATCCCACCCACACCCACCTGGACTATTTACACCCCCAAGGTATGCCTTAGTTTTTCCTCCTTTGTGAAAGCTGTCCACAACCCAGCCTTCTTCCGCTCTACGACCACTCCTTCCTCTTCACTGATGGCTCCACATGGAAAGGCTCCTCTGCTGCCGCCTGTCCTGGCCTCACCCTCTCCTCAAGGCTGCCTGACGGAACCTCTATCTACTCTTGCCGAAGCAAAGGCCATCCACCTGGCCTTAAACTTCATAGAACTCTCCACCCTTGTTTCGTCATCTTCTTTGACTCTAAATCCGTACTCACTGGCATACTCTGGCCCAACCCTCTCATTCTACAAATGCTCAACAAACTTCACACTCTTTCCTCCGTAGGGAAGAAAGTGATCTTTTTCTGGATCCCTAACCACGTCGGCATCCTTGGCAACAAGAGAGCCGACAAGAGCCGCCAACAAAGCTTTGTGAAATAACATTTCTCTTTTCCAATTCTGCACTCAAATCTCCATCTCTCCCATCTCCAATTACATCAGTAAGACCTGGCAAGACTCCTGGAATCACAAAACCAGTAACAAACTTCACACCATCAAACCCAAAGTTGGGACCAACACCCTACACAGTCGCAATCACAGGGAAGACGTCGTTGTCACCCTCATCCGCCTTGGTCACTCTTTTCACTCACTCACTCCCATCTCCTTTCCAGCTCCCTGCCCCTCTCTGCAACACCAAACTCTCCATCAAGCATATCCTCTTAACCTGTTCCATATACCTGATCTCCAGGTCTCTGCTTTCCTCATCCACCTCAATCTCAGATCTATTCAAAAACAATTCTTCCTCCAACATTATCAACTTCCTCCACAACAACAACCTATTTCACCATATCTAATCTTCCTTTCTCTACCCTTCTACACATAACCTTACACACCCCTTTCTTTATATCTTCTTAATTTTTCTCCCAAATTCACCCTATTTTCCTCTTTTCTCCCTCTCAATCCTCTATCTCCTCTCTGGCCTAACTCTTAAACCTTAATTTTTTAACACCCTCTTGGCACATTTGACTCTGACTGTTGCGGTGCCGTTAAACATCAACAAACCAAACCAAACGTCTATTAGTCATCTCAAGTTGCTGTCCATTTTTTTCAAAATTCAGTGTATTTTAATTTTAAGAATTAAGATATATGGGTATCTATTTTTAAAGAATAAATATTATATGAATGATTTCCTTTATGCATGCTGTTAATCAGATATTATGTTATTCACATTACACTTGAAGATGTTACATTTATTCAAAGAAAGTTTTGTTAATGTTTCTACTCAATGAACTGTATCTAATGATTGTTTTCTATTTCCTTTGAACAGCATTCAAGAAATGCTAGTGTACGGTCTCTTCTATTAAATGAAGGTAAGCTTTCACTTTACTTTGTTATTTTGAAAAGCAATTTTAACTTTTTGAAAAATATATCATATCCTTCTTTGTTATATGTTTAAAAGCACCAGTTTGAATTTTGCAAACTGAAGCAAATCTGATCAACTTTGCAAACAATGTGCTTTTTTTATTCAAGAGTATTCAATCAGATTTATGCATTTCATCCTAAAAAAATCACACAAAATGATCTTATTGCCATCTATAAGAGCACAATTTGCAAAAGAGAGTATTTTCAATATTAAATTGTGTTGTCTTCAGGGCACTATTTAAAGTTTAGCCTCCTTTGTAGAATTCAAAATTAATCTTGATGATAAACTGTAAAGTGTTTTTGTCAGTTGTATGATGTTTTGAAGGATACAATTAAGGAAACCATGGGTCATTTTGACCACTCAATCATTTCCAGAATTCAAGTAAGAAGTAATCATCAACACATATTTTGAAAGCATCTTTAGTCATTGATTTGTTTTGTCTTTGGATTGTTTGTATGAGATTATCAAAGAATTTCTTGAAAAACAGAACGAAGATAATGGGCAGTTTCTTGTCTTTCATTCTTCTGGAAAGCAGAGATCCTTAACAAAGCATTTTTGTCTAACATACTTCACAATAATGTAATTATTGACTGGCCCAAATTCAACTATGCAATTTATTTATCTTTGAAATCTAATGTTGCATAGGCTTATTTGATCTATAATAGGTTTTGAAGAAACAAGATGTATAATTCTTTAATTTTTCTCTTGATGATTAATCCCAAGTTGACAATCTTTTTTGATAATTTCACAACAAAATTGTTATTTCATGATTACTTAATGGATTACTCAGCCGAAACGTGAAGTTGGGGTATTCTGGGGTTCCAAGAATAATAAAATGCTTCTGGTGCATACAATGGTGCTGAATATCATCAATGCCACTAAACCAAGACCCAAGTAATAAAACTTAAAACATGTTACCCACTGACTTACTTACATTTAAATTGATTTGGTGGGATAACACATCTTGTTATCAAGAAAATTAACGATCAGAGCATGATGGAAGATTTCTGTATGGTAAATTCTACTTATATTTGCAAAAAAACAATGCCCTCACTTTCGGTTGAGCACTCCTTTAAATCAACAGCAAAAGATAAGTTTCCCTTCATTAATAATTTTGCAACACTTCATTCATTTTATTTCCAAAATACTTTTTTACTACTCTAGTAATGTTCCCTTTTTCAGAGGAAGAATTAATGACAGGTACTCTTCACGTTGAAGTCAAGAAGGCTGAGGGATTGAGAACACCTTCTGGTAAGTACATTTAACCCTTCGTTTCCCAATCGGTCATGACACGACCAATTTGACATGACACTTTTCAAAAAATTATTTTACTTTGTCAAATAGGCCCACAGCAGTGATTTTGGTATCATTTGAAAGAGCTCAAATAGTTATTAAGAAAATGTAACTTTTTGATGGGGTTATGTTGAAGATTTTTGAAAAAAGATTGGTTGAAATGAAGAAAATTAAAAAAATTGTACAAAATTTAACGAAAAACAATTTTTGTTCTTCAAAGATTTACTTGCCATACTTCCAGACTTTGTTTTTGCCTGAAAACCAGTAAGGAAATTACAAAGACATCAATGCATCCAATTCCGGTCCAATTTTGACTGCCCCTACCATCAAAATCTTTTTTTGGCAAAAGATTTAAAAATATCATGATTTTTATCCTTTTGAGACCAAAATTTGGGGAAAATCGAAAGCTTCTGATTGTGATACAACTCACCTAATACACTGTAAGAAAGGACAATGCTTTGATTGAAATAAAAAGAGCAACTACCCCTCTTTATTCATGCCAATATTTAAGTAAAAACAAATCCAAACACTAAGACATATGCAATGTATTCTAGCAGTAAAGTGTCAGATTACTGTGTGGGCACCACGGGTTCGAAAACCGCACCGGTTGAGCGGCATTGTTTTTTGCGAGTAATTAAAGTGGTGATTATTTTTGGTTTATGTTTATTTGCTTTGAGTAAAATATTTAGACTGGTATCATTGGAAAGAAAATTTCACAAACAATCTGAATAGGTAAAAAATCCTCCATATTCATTATTCAGAAGAAAAAATACAGCTAAAACATTTGGCCTAATTTTGCCTTAAATTTGCAAATTTTCATATTTATGTTGATATTTTTTTTTTTTACTTATGTTTTTTAAAACTTATTGTCTTAGCCTTCATATAAACCAAACTTGTAGTGATACAAAACAAAAAGAAACTTATGAAAATCAATTTTAAAGAAGAAAACAAAAATCTGCAAAAATTTAAATAACATTTTGGACCCCCTGGGACTCTTAAGGGTTAATTGCCTGAGCAAGAAGTCAGAAAGTGATTAATTCTTCTGTTATTCATGGGGTCACTTTTAACTGCACTATATTGATATACAAAAAAGACTCTACTGCTTACAAAATATTTCATAAGCTTTCAAAATTCTGTAAAAATGGTTTCTTTCTGCTTTGTTTATGATAGTGTCCCAGTTTGTACTATTGAGGGTTTGGAATTCTTGCTGTGTCTCTTTGGCAGTTAGTTTGGGAGGATTTAATCTCCCCGGTTTACTCTCCTTCCTACCTCTGGAATGATCTAACCTCTGAGGCACAATTTGACCCTTGCTGTTGTGGTGCCGTTGAACTCTCATCAAACAAACAAACAAACAAACCTACTTGCTAGTTTTATAATTTCAATGATTTTTTTTTAGTAAACCGTTTTTTGAGTCTGGGTGGTCAAGTAAACCTCTTGTTTTGGAAACACCTCACTGTCCTCATAAAACCCCTCAGGAAATAAAATATGTGCATGTTCATATGTTTATTAAGTTTTACATTACAATATGAGAAGGGAAATTCAATTGAGTAAAAAGTTATATTTTGTATCATCCACCTTATACTATTAATACTTGTTACAAGTGAAGGTCATGATTCTTTCTCTTCTTCATAGAACTATACTGCTGCATAGAGGTGGATGCATATGGAATATTCTTCCTCATGGCCAAGACCAAAAAATCAGTTAATACTGTCAATCCTGAGTGGAATGAGGTAAGATGGTTGTGATGCTGCTTGTTACCATACATGTATCATTACACTGATGAATACCAGATGTCATGTACCCTGCAGTATACCTATAATGAATACTGGATGTCATGGACCCAGTATACCTATGATGAATACAGAATGTCATGTACCCTGCAGTATACCTATGATGAATACTGGATGTCATGGACCCAGTATACCTATGATGAATACTGGATGTCATGCACCCAGTATACCTATGATGAATACTGGATGTCATGGACCCAGTATACCTATGATGAATACTGGATGTCATGGACCCAGTATACCTATGATGAATACCGGATGTCATGGACTCAGTATAACTATGATGAATACCTGATGTCATGGACCCAGTATACCTATGATGAATACCGGATGTCATGGACCCAGTATACCCATGATAAATACTAGATGTCATGCACCCAGTATACCTATGATGAATACTGGATGTCATGGACCCAGTATACCTATGATAAATACTGGATGTCATGGACCCAGTATACCCATGATAAATACTGGATGTCATGGACTCAGTATACCTATGATGAATACCGGATGTCATGGACCCAGTATACCCATGATAAATACCGGATGTGATGGACCCAGTATACCTATGATAAATACTGGATGTCATGGACCCAGTATACCTATGATAAATACTGGATGTCATGGACCCAGTATACCCATGATGAATACTGAATGTCATGGACCAAGTATACCTATGATGAATACCGGATGTCATGGATCCAGTATAGCTATGATGAATACCGGATGTCATGGACCCAGTATACATATGATGAATAATGGATGTCATGGACCAAGTATACCTATAATGAATACCGGATGTCATGGACCCAGTATACCTATAATGAATACTGACCGGTTGTCAAAGACCCAGTAAACCTATGATAGATACCGGATGTCATGGACCTGTGATGAATACTGGATGTCATGGAACCATTATACCTATGATGAATATCGAATGAAAGACGTTAATCGCCTGAAGGTCCAGATCTGGATATGTTGCCTAAAAGCTGAGTTGCATCGTAAAGATAATGAAGACGAAATGCTTACTTACACCAATGTTTGCTTGTAAACACCAAGGCTTGTCCCAGTCAATTTTTTTAAATGTTTAAAAATGCTTCACATTTCACTAAAATGATTATTGTTTCGCATGCGAAGCGCAATGCGAACCTATGTAATGGCGATTTCGTCTGTCCAGCCATCCACAGTTTTTTCCTGAGATTTCCTCAGAAATGTTAAAGTGTTTTGAGAATTCCTCAGAAAATGTTAAACTTTCTTCAGAGTTTCTCAGAAAAAGTGAAACGTTTCTTCAGATATCCTTATGGAAGGTTAGAATTTCCTTACAAAATGTTCAAGTTTTTCAGAGACACTTGAGACAGGACTGAAGACTAGTTTTCTTACAAAATCTACAAAATATTTGATACTTTCTTAGAAGATAACTGTAAAATGATATAATTTCCCAACATTTTTTGTAGATCCTTAAGCGTCTCTCTTGTAGCACTTGAGATTTAGAATCCTTAAAATTCTTTAAGATATTTGGGCACCAACGGTTGTATCAGGCATGATTATTAAAGTCCGTTTTTATTATTGTGGTCATTTGCATAAAGTTGCCACAGTATATACTGTACACTGACCAGACTTTTTTATTTAGTATGCTTAGTCAGGGAGTGTGACAGGATGTGAATTTATATGGACATAGGGAGGGATGCTATGTGGGACATGAATTGAGGCCATGTGGGACATATGATATAATCCATGTGGTACACACCAAGGGCTTTATCAGGCATAATTATTTGACTCTGCCAGTTTTTCTTATTCAACAACTCATTTGCATATAAGTTATTATATGAACTGACACTTTCATACATAATATGCTCAATCAGGGACTGTAATAGCTAGGATGAGACTTTTTATGGAGCCTATGGGACATCATGTGGGACATGGGGTAGGATGCCATGTGGGACATGGGGTGGGATGCCATGTGGGACATGGGGTGGGATGCCATGTGGGACATGGGGTAGGATGCCATGTCGAACAGTGTGGAATGCCATGTAGGATATATGGTGGAATGTAGTGCAGGACATAGAGTGGAATGCCATGGGATGAAATGTCATGTGGGACATGGGGTTCCACTCCATTTCAACAACTCATTTGCATATAAGTTATATAAACTGACACTTTCATACATAGTATGCTCAATCAGGGACTGTGATAGCTAGGATGAGACTTCTTATGGAGCCTATGGGATGTCATGTGGGACATGAGGTGGGATGTCATTTGGGACATGGGGTGGGATGCCATGTGAAACAGGGTGAAATGCCATGTGGGACATGGTGGGATGCCACGAGTAACACAGAGTGTGACATAGGTTGGGATGCCATGTGTGACATTGGGTAGGATGCCATGTGTGACATAGGGTAAGAGGCTATGTGGGACATAGGGTATGAGGACATGGGATGTGATGCCATGTGGGACATAAAGTAGGATGTCATTGGGATATTGGGAAGGATACCATGTGGGACATAAGGTGGGATACCATGTGGGACATAAGGTGGGATGTCATGTGGGACATCAGGTGCGAAGCCACTGATGCGGGACACAGGGAGGAATGCATATGGGACATTAAAAGGAATGTCATGTGGTACATATGGTTGGATTAATGTGGGACATACATGTAGGATTATATCCATGATGGACATAGGGTGGGATGCCATGTGGGTCATAGGGTGGGATGCCATGCGGGTCATAGGGTGGGATGTCATGTGGGACATGTGGTGGAATGCCATGTGGGACATAGTGGAATGCCATGTGAGACATACTGTATGGTGGAATGCCATGTGGGAGATGTGGTGGAATCTAATGTGGGACAAGGCATGGGATGGGATGTCATGTGGGACATGAGGTGGGATGTCATTTGGAACATGGGGTGGGATGCCATGTGGGACATGGGGTGGGATGCCATGTGGGACATGGGATGGGATGCCATGTGGGACATGGGGTGGGATGCCATGTCGGACATGGGGTGGGATGCCATGTGGGACATGGGGTGGAATGCCATGTGGAACATGGGGTGGGATGCCATGTGGGACATGGGATGCCATGAGGGACTTAGTGTGAGATGCCATTTTTATAATTGGCTGGGTCATGATAATTTTGAAGCCTGATTAAATAAAAGTTGATAAACTTATTATATAGCTTTATATATCATTGGAAAGAGAAAAAATGCTAATCTTTTGACAATTGTACTTACAATAAAGATATTTTAAGCAAAATCTTATTTCATGAAGCTGCAAAGACATTTATCAGTATGCGGAAATAATAATTCAGTATTTCGCGCCAATTTTCGTTTCACATTAATAAGACATTTGTCAGTATGCGGAAAGAGGGACGATATGTGAGAAATTGTCATATCTTTGTAACCAATATAAAGCTCTCATGCTTCCAACAACTTAACAACCCTCCTGGATGAACAATAAAGCAACATTTACATGTCAGTTATGCGCTATCCATAAGGTATAGGCCATGTTTCATGTGAATTTGAGTAGAGTATCACAATGCACAAAACATACATACAGAGCAAGGTGCGGTCCTCAGCTTTTAAACAGTAATTATTTAATAACTTGGTTTTAATGAATTTGTGATCGTGTTATATTAATATAAGATTACAGTTAATTATAGATGGTCACTGGTGGCAGGGGGCGGAACGTTGCTTAAAGGTGGGGTGTACGATAGCCAATAGTGGGCAGTTTTATCATGCACGGAGACCCCTCTGCTTTGCATCTTACAATTGTACTGGGTATATCAATCTGTCCGCTGGGTATATCAACCTGTCTGCTGGGTATATCAACCTGTCCGCTGGGTATATCAACCTGTCCGCTGGGTATATCAACCTGTCCGCTGGGTATATCAACCTGTCCGCTGGGTATATCAACCTGTCCGCTGGGTATATCAACCTGTCCGCTGGGTATATCAACCTGTCCGCTGGGTATATCAACCTGTCCGCTGGGTATATCAACCTGTCCGCTGGGTATATCAACCTGTCCGCTGGGTATATCAACCTGTCCGCTGGGTATATCAACCTGTCCGCTGGGTATATCAATCTGTGCTGGGTATATCAACCTGTCCGCTGGGTATATCAACCTGTCCGCTGGGTATATCAACCTGTCCGCTGGGTATATCAACCTGTCCGCTGGATATATTAACCTGTCTGCTGGGTATATCAACCTGTCCGCTGGGTATATCAACCTGTCCGCTGGGTAAATCAACCTGTCCGCTGGGTATATCAACCTGTCAGCTGGATATATCAACCTGTCCGCTGGGTATATCAACCTGTCCGCTGGGTATATCAACCTGTCCGCTGGGTATATCAACCTGTCTGCTGGGTATATCAACCTGTCTGCTGGTTTTTTCTAAATTTTGTATTATTAGGGAATGTCACTTTTAATATTGGGTAAGAGTAACAAATTGAAAACCACTTAATTTTCTTCCCTTCTACAGGGCTTTGATTTGGAAGTTGATGGTGCTAAGACTTTGCGCATCATATGTTATGACCACACCAAAGGACTTGAAGATGAAATGTTTGACAAAGGCCAAATTATGGTATGTGTTAATCATTGTATGAGATTTTCTAATTCCTGCCAAAACACCAAAATCATTGTGAAATTGCAAATGATTTCATTAGATTTTCATGTCATCTTTCAAATTTGGTTGTTGTTGGGATGAATAAAGATTTTTACAGTTCTTACTAAACAACATTGCATACCATACCATGATATGGAATATGTAATGAAGAGAAACCTGAAATTGCATGAGGAAGGCAATCATGTTTAGAGCTACAATCTTGGACAAACTGTTGGGACACTTATCTACTTACTGGAAAGTTTGCATGTTATATCAAATATTTATGTACAGCTATTTTCAGACCCACCTCCTGCTCCCCCTTTCAATGTTGTCAAAATATTTTACTAGGAAATGCAGAGACATGGAAAGCAATTATCAACATTTTCACTCATTTCACCAACTTTGAATCGGGAATGGGGTGTCCCAACAATTTCTGTCCAAGATTGTTTGAAAAAATATGTGGCAACAAGCAATTTTTATTGAACATTTGAGGGCCTTTTTTAAGTATGTGGATAGTGTTTTACTTTGTTATGAAAGTTTGGATCCGTGGATACGAAGGATACAAGGTAAGTTTTGGTACCTGGAACATAATATAAAGCGGAATTATTTCACTGTACCAGTGCACGCACTTCAAGTTTTACCATGAAAATCGAGTAAAGATTACTGTAACTTAAATGAGACTTTATATAATCTGTGGTTAAACGTTTGACAACATTTTTATCTTGAGAAGAAATTCCTTTTGTAATTTGTGTATGGACTTTATCCAACTATTTTCACTTTGCCATTTTCTAGTCACTACATCTTCAACACAGGAAACGTATCAATTTTACTTTGTTCAAATAAAAGACAAAATTACAGACTACAAATTTGGTAAATCAGTTAGCAAAGGTGAGAGTGTGGCGCATGTCTAATTTAAACATGGAATTTAACAGTTTTTGTTAATTTACAAAATCGTGTCATATTTCTTTATTTCATTCAATGTTTCTAAACTGTTACTTTTCCATCAATGTCCTGGCTTCCTCCATTCTTGTACAATATTTTTCATAATAAGATTAGAAAAGCAATATGAGCATGATGAAACTACTTTTTGTTTACATGCTGGAATCTGATTAAAAATATTGATATACTCTTCACTATTTTACTATAATTGCTATCATTTCAGTCTCTATCTCAGCCACTTCTCTCTTCTCCACCACCCCATCCCCTTCTCTCCTTTCCACCACCCCATCCCCTTCTCTCCACCACCCCATCTCCTTCTCTCCTCTCACCACCCCCATCCCTCTTCTCCCCTTCTCTCCACCACCCCATCCCCTTCTCTCCTTTCCACCACCCCATCCCCTCTCTCCTCTCCACCACCCCTCTCCTCTCCACCACCCCCCCTTCTCTCCTCTCCACCACCCCATCCTCTTCTCTCCTCTCCACCACCCCATCCCTTCTCTCCTCCACCACCCCATCCCCTTCTCTCCTCTCCACCACCCCATCCTCTTCTCTCCTCTCCACCACCCCATCCCTTCTCTCCTCTCCACCACCCCATCCCCTTCTCTCCTCTCCACCACCCCATCCCCTTCTCTCCTCTCCACCACCCCATCCTCTTCTCTCCTCTCCACCACCCCATCCCCTCCTCCCCTCTCTACCCCACCACCCCATCCCCACCCCTAACTGCCATCATTTCCCTTTTATCCAAAATGTATAGAACAATGCAGTAGTCAAGAATAAAGCACTCAGGCATTCTAAAAGTGTTGTAAACACAAGGTTTATTTGCTGAAATAAAAAATAAAGCACATATTTCCTATCTACTTAAGATAGCACAGTCTGGTTCAAAAGAAGTTAATGCTTTTTATTGTATTGTTTTGAATTCTCGAAACAATTGAATATCTGCTTTTTTCTTGAAAATTATCATGACTTCCTTACATACAATTATTATTGACATTTACAATATTTACACTCAATGAAATTTCTCAGACAATTTTGGACAAAACTGTTTAGACACTTACCTGCTTACTGGAAACTTTGCATGTTATTTCAAATATTTATTCACAGCTATTTTCAGCCCCCCCCCTCCCCTACCCCTGCTCCCCCTTTCAATGTTGTCAAAATATGTCACTAGGAAATACAGAGACATGGAAAGCAATTATCAACATTTTCCACTCATTTCACCAACTTTGAATGGGGAATGGGGTGTCCTAACGAGGTTTGTCCAAGATTCTAGAATTGTAGTTAAAAACGTCCCACACTAAACCTTTTCAATAGTTTGTTAATATTTGTTATGATTTCCATTTCCTTCTGTCCTTTATGATTTCCTTTAAAACTGCTAAAAAACTTCCTGTACTGCTTGTAATTTCCAGCATGTACGCTGCCTTCCTCTCCTTCCATTCTGCTGAGTCCCTTTCCATTCCATTTGTACTTCTCATCACATGGCTTTATCTGTACATCTTCCGTTCTGCTGAGCATTAGGTCCCTTCCATTCCATCTGTACTTCTCATCACATGGCTGAAATATGAAATATTACCTCATCGTTAGGTATTTTCTGCATCCACAGAATGCGCAGTCTTCTGCAGCACCACAGCCCAAACACATGCAATCTTTGTTTGTTCTCAGCTCCATATAATAACACTGGGAAGACTAGAGCATTCACTAACCAGACTTTTGTGATTAGTGAATGTCACGGTTTTTCATGACTACAGTCAGCTTGTTCATAGCAGCTTTGCCACATGCAAGTTGTTTTCGTAGCTCTGCCACTTTCCTTGTGTACTGTGGAACAAAGGAAGATGAAGATTTCCACCACTTCAATACTTTCTCCATCCAGTGAGGAGGTTTTCAGCTCTGTGTTGGTTTTCTTTAGATTCAAGTACAGCCCTTGATCACCACTCTCTTTTTTGACTTGTGCCAGAAGTATATTAAGATATGCTTAAGAAACTGCCAAAATTTATTAGGATATTACATCATAAGGATATTTAATCTTTACATTTCTTTCTTTTTTCCTTAGCTTAATAGACGACAGCTGAGAGAAGGATGGGAAAATACAATTAAAATGGAACGAGTAAGAATTCAAAGTTCTCACGAAGAATTTTAACATTTTATTTATTTTGCTCATTGATATTGCTGCAAAATCGGTGGAATTTGCCATTTCATGCATCCCTGTTTTAATTGGTGCTCCAGTCATGTATGACCAGCCATTAAAGGATTAGGTTAGTGGTCAAGTAAGTTCATCTGATATGAAAGAGGACTTCAAAAGAAAGAAACCACTTCAATATCTTATTCTGTTAAGGAGATATTCAAGTTTAAAGTTCTCTCTTATCTGTGTGGAAATGAGTGGTATGTGTCTACTATGGAAGGTTGGCGCCCTCATTCTCACATTCTTATCAATTTTTAATGTATTTTTTCTCTCCAAATTTCTTCATGGTGGTAAATTATATTTACCCATACAATATTCTGTTTTACTACTTTCCAGACATATCCGATGGTTTTTAAGCCACAAAATTGCAGGACAAAATATGATAGAATACATAAAGACTTTGAGGAATCTGAGGCTATGATGTCACATCTAGTCTGATTTTAGTCATTTCTACAAAAATGATACCAATCTTTAAACTTAAATGAATTTTGTTTCTTCTGAATTCTTGATTTCCCCTGAACTAATCCTTTTAAGTGTGGGCCGTGTCAGCTTCCACTGATTCAGAATGAAATCTGGTTTAGGTCTAATTACACATGCTGTGACTTTTACATTAAAAACTTTGCAAAAATCCAATTCGATATCGGGTTGAGGGCAGCCTCATGTTTACTCAAACACACAGACAAAACTTCAACACCCGATACCGCTATCTGTGAATGCCAACGAAAATAAATCTTGTAGTTATTTACTGTCCATGTGTGCACATCTCCGTAGTTAATGCACCATTTTAGTTTGCTTACATTGGGAAGCCAGTGCAGTGACTGCATGCACTATGCATTGTACAGTGTACCACAGCATACATGTTTACTTATAATTCACTGACGAGTAAAGAGACATGTGGGCTTAAATTTCAACCAATTTTGACCATCATCGGGTGACCTTTGGAATTTATTAGGTTGAATTTAGATAAGGACTTTAGTATTTTTTTGCTTAATTATTCAAGGTTTTTGGGGGATAGAACTTCTTCTGATTCTGGAGAAATTGTACTCTACTCCTTAGGTTGATTTTTGCATTGACATAGTGTGACAACAGCTTAGGCCTCAGTTGCCAGTTGATTTTGTGTGTGTGTCTTTCTCCATTATTTATCTTAAGTTTTCTAGATAAGATTACACTTTTATTTGAGGGTCGTGATTGTTGAATGACCATAAGGAATATGTGGAATACCCTCCTACATAGGAAAACTTGTGAGAAATTTTGTATCTACAAATTTCACGAATCTTAGGACAAGGCTCTAACGTTAGATTTTGTTTGCATCGTCAGTTAAGTTTAAGTGATAACTAACTTATGTACTTGCCAGAATGCCAAAATTGACTTGGAATTTGTTTCACTACTTGTTTACAAGTGAGAAATTTTGTGATATATTCTTTTTAAAGAACTGGAAAAGTTTCCATTAGGGAGGGGGTAGGGGTGCATTTTTTGGAAACTAAGCATTTTTTCACTATGTAAAAATACTGAAGTAGAAAGTGCGGTAAAGCTCCCCATACGGGGGGAGGGGGGGGCTCAAAATTTCTCGATTTAAAATTAATTATATATGGGGAGGTATCTGAAATATTAGGGCACTGACCTTTTAAGGTCTGGAATGGGGAGGGGGGGGGCAACTAGGGCATGAGAGTAGTGTGATCCAAAGATCTTCTTAATGTGCTTTAGTGGGGTCAAGAGGCTTATCCTGTTAGGGAACCAGTGGCGGAGGTCTAAAAATTCATGGCAATGGGAAACTTATTAATGAAAAAAAAAAAAAAGGAAACAGACAGCCTTGCATGGTGGTTAGGGGTGTACTAGCCCTGGAAGCGCTGAAGATTTTCATTTGAAGAAATCGCCTCTTGAAACACGGACGGGATGAAACTGCCTGTTTCAAGGACATTCTCTCAATGAGTTGACCATGTATTATGCAATTATTTAACCACAAATTTTGTAATAATACGAAGTGGAGTAAACGTGGAAAAAGTCAGATATATATACTGTGCAAAAAATTAAGAGATTTTGATGATAAGTTGGATATTTTGAAAAAATCCTTCAGATATTTTGAGCAAAAACCTTGGAAATTTTAAAGTAAAATTTGGATAAATATTGTACAAATAATGCAGAGATTTCAAAGATTAGTCGGATATTTTGAAAAATCCTTCTGACATTTCGAGGAACAGGTCAGATATTTTGAGGAAAAACATTGGAAATTTCGTGGAAAACGGATATATTGAGCAAGAAATTAAAGATTTGGAGAAAAGAGTTGGATATTTTGAGGAAATTGGGTAACTTTAAATATTTTGGTGTGTGGGGGCAGGGGTGGCAAAAACTAAGTTAGGCCAAAAATGTTCTTGAATAAACTTTTCTGACATGGGGAGTACATTTTCAGACGAAACTGGAGTAGGCCCTAGCTAGGGCAATTAACTCTCGCTATAAGGGCCTTTAGTGACACCGCTGTCTAACGTGTCAAAGAAGAAAATACTTGAGATTTAATACAATTGGATATTAATCATGAAAAAGGTCAAAAAGAACATATGAAGAATTTTAGAAAAAGTCATGAAATCATTGATTTTAGAATTATGTGAACAATAATTATAGCATAAATAATTTCAACGATTGTATTAAATGATAAGAAATATCTTAATCTGTCATCGATATTTTACACAAAACCTGTTCTAATAAATAGGAACAAAGAAAATTAATTGCCATGAATTATCAATTGATTAATGGTTTCAGAGCAATAGATATTTAATCTTTTGTATTAGTCTTTTTTCAAAACTCATTCCTTTATCTAACACTATTTTCAGTGTAAAGTAAATAAAAAGAAACTTGGCAAAACAGTCTTTTCTTGACATACAGAGAACTTTCTTTGCTACTGTACAATCCCCTGCATAAACCTATATCATGGAGGTACCACTCTAAAGTGGTACCTCCATGCCTATATCTTCCAGAAATGCTAGTATGGCCTTTGTTTCTAACACACAGTATCTAACCGATTAAAAAAATGCATTGTTTTTAGAGAGATATCAAATTTACAAACATCACTGACCTTGTGAGACCATGTTAACAGTTAAAAGCTCCATATTGAGACTAGATCAGTGCTGAACTGAAAAATAATTCTGAATGCAACTGCTTTGTTCATTCAGGCATGGTGAATAAACAGTCATTAAGGAGTTTAATTAACAGTCCTAGACAGTTCAGCCATTTGATCTGATTATGGTGCTATTAATAGCTCCCTGATCTGATCTGATCTGTCTTGCAAATTTTTTAGAACAAAATTTTCATCATGCATGATATTTTTCCATGATTTAAAATTGTGGAATAAGTATTACCGCCACTGAAGAAGAATGTATTCCATTATCCAATTGAAATCTAAGTAAAGAATGTTAGTAAATGAATAAAGTGTTTGTTCATAAAGGATATGTTTGTTTTTAGTATTCTATACACTTATTATGCTAATTACAGTAAAAAAATTAGAAGTTTAATGGGCATATATATTTTTCTTGCATGAAAGACAACCAGATAAATAGAATTTTGAAGAAATGTGTGCTTCCATTCAGGAGCTATTGGCTTATAAATATGACACTAATTTGCCAGGAAATGACTGGTGTGGGAAGTCTACTAGAGTGAGAATGACTGGTGTAGAAGGTCTACTAGAGTGAGAATGACTGGTGTAGGAAGTCTACTAGAGTGAGAATGACTGGTGTAGAAGGTCTACTAGAGTGAGAATGACTGGTGTAGAAGGTCTACTAGAGTGAGAATGACTGGTGTAGGAAGTCTACTAGAGTGAGAATGACTGGTGTAGAAGGTCTACTAGAGTGAGAATGACTGGTGTAGAAGGTCTACTAGAGTGAGAATGACTGGTGTGGGAAGTCTACTAGAGTGAGAATGACTGGTGTAGAAGTTCTACTAGAGTGAGAATGACTGGTGTAGGAAGTCTACTAGAGTGAGAATGACTGGTGTAGGAAGTCTACTAGAGTGAGAATGACTGGTGTAGAAGGTCTACTAGAGTGAGAATGACTGGTGTAGAAGGTCTACTAGAGTGAGAATGACTGGTGTAGAAGGTCTACTAGAGTGAGAATGACTGGTGTAGAAGGTCTACTAGAGTGAGAATGACTGGTGTAGAAGGTCTACTAGAGTGAGAATGACTGGTGTAGAAGGTCTACTAGAGTGAGAATGACTGGTGTAGAAGGTCTACTAGAGTGAGAATGACTGGTGTAGGAAGTCTACTAGAGTGAGAATGACTGGTGTAGGAAGTCTACTAGAGTGAGAATGACTGGTGTAGGAAGTCTACTAGAGTGAGAATGACTGGTGTAGAAGGTCTACTAGAGTGAGAATGACTGGTGTAGAAGGTCTACTAGAGTGAGAATGACTGGTGTAGAAGGTCTACTAGAGTGAGAATGACTGGTGTGGGAAGTCTACTAGAGTGAGAATGACTGGTGTAGAAGGTCTACTAGAGTGAGAATGACTGGTGTAGGAAGTCTACTAGAGTGAGAATGACTGGTGTAGGAAGTCTACTAGAGTGAGAATGACTGGTGTAGGAAGTCTACTAGAGTGAGAATGACTGGTGTAGGAAGTCTACTAGAGTGAGAATGACTGGTGTAGGAAGTCTACTAGAGTGAGAATGACTGGTGTAGGAAGTCTACTAGAGTGAGAATGACTGGTGTAGGAAGTCTACTAGAGTGAGAATGACTGGTGTAGGAAGTCTACTTAAGAGTGAGAATGACTGATGTAGGAAGTCTACTAGAGTGAGAATGACTGGTGTAGGAAGTCTACTAGAGTGAAAATGACTGGTGTAGGAAGTCTACTAGAGTGAGAATGACTGGTGTAGGAAGTCTACTAGAGTGAGAATGACTGGTGTAGGAAATCTACTAGAGTGAGAATGACTGGTGTAGGAAGTCTACTAGAGTGAGAATGACTGGTGTAGGAAGTCTACTAGAATGAGAATAACTGGTGTAGGAAGTCCACTAGAGTGAGAATGACTGGTGTAGGAAGTCTACTAGAGTGAAAATGACTAGTGTAGGAAGTCTACTAGAGTGAGAATGACTGGTGTAGGAAGTCTACTAGAGTGAGAATGACTGGTGTGGGAAGTCTACTAGAGTGAGAATGGCTGGTGTAGGAAGTCTACTAGAGTGAGAATGGCTGGTGTAGGAAACCTACTAGAGTAATATTACTCCCTTATTTTCTTAAAAATTATGGAAATAAACTTGTTTTTTTGATCGAAAGTATTTTCCTAAATTTTTGTTTTCAGATTGCTGCAGCCACGATATTTCACTAGAATCTAGTTTAGATATTTCCTAACCCATCAAATTGCTGCTAGCCACAAATCTCAGATAAGTCAGTAAAAGTTTATAAAGATGTCATGTCACGACAGTCTGTATGGGAATAATTCCTTGATGAAATCAGATATTTGACTACTTTTTCCACAATTTTGCTCTTTTTGGTATACTTTTTCATGTAATTGTATGAGAATACTTGAATTGGATGTATCTTTTAAGCATTGACCCACATTTATCTCTCACAGTTATCAATAAATTTGGATATGAAGTTCCAGTCTCCTGCCAAGACGCTGAAAAGAGTCCAGTCCAAGAAAAAAGTAGGGGTGTTTGGAGTGAAAATTGGAGGGTTGGTAAAAAGGGAAAGTTCGCAGATACCTACTGTCATTGTTCAGTGTGTTGGTGAGGTGGAGAAGCGAGGTAAGAATTAGTCTTGGATTTCAGTCACCCAATTTCTCACATATTCTTTCTTTATAGATGATTATTGTATGGTTATCTGTGCCAGAAACGTAAAAGACCATTTTGTATTAAGGCTGTAAAAGTCCTGGATATTTGTCAACAGCACAAAAATTGTATTATCAAAGTTAGCTGAATTTGACAATGAAGTTCCAGGTCAGGTGAGGACAATAAGAGACATCAAATGCAATACGGAGCAGATGATAAATTCTTGGTTGATTCATGTGTCAAAACAAGTTCATTTCTTTGTTAAAGGTGAATAAACTTTTTCACCAGTGACTTATTCATTAAAGTGACCTTATAATCAAAACTTTGGTTAAGATTCTGAACGAAAGAACTTTGTTACATGTGAAAGTGTGAACTTAAGTTGCTTTTTGGGTGATTTTGTAGGCAACAGAGATCTTAATGGTTCTAAAAAAAATATTTCAATCTATTAAAAGCAGTAGCACAAAATTTCATCAAAATCAGTTAAACATTGACCATTTTAAATTCTGACTCAATTTGTTTTAGTCTTTGCCATACCCCCAAACAAATTATAGCAGGAATAGACTCTCCCATCATTTTCACTGACTGAGAATTAGGAAAGAAATGTAAAGAAATATATAATGATTTTAGGCTCTCTGCCCAGTCATGCATCACAAATTATGATCAGATCAGATTTTGATCAGCTGTAACTCAAAATTAAAAGTTTCAAAATTCAGAAACAAATCTGCTCAGATTTTAGTATTCTCTCAACCAATATGGAAATTGGTAATGTATATGTCCATAGACCTTTATCAAGAGATTAATTTATACTAACAACAGTTATTTCATTCTAGATTTTTAGATATCACACATTTTGTTAGTTTTGTATGTTTCAGTGATTTACAGAAGCTTAAAGTCTTCTTTTGTTGTTGCAGGTATGAATGAGCTGGGTATATACAGAATATCAGGCAGCGCTGCAGATATCAACAGACTCAAGAAAGTCTTTGAAACAGGTAGGAGAAGCTTGCATGTTATGGGTTATAAGTTGGTCTACGAGTGAATATGTTAGATGTGAAAATAGATATGACAGCGATAGCTATTATTAATTAGTCATTACATAATTGTGGTAGAAATAGATATGGCAGCGATAGCTATTATTGATTGGTCATTACATAATTGTGGTAGAAATAGATATGTCAGCGATAGCTATTTTTGATTGGTCATTACATAATTGTGGTAGAAATAGATATGACAGCGATAGCTATTATTGATTGGTCATTACATAATTGTGGTAGAAATAGATATGACAGCGATAGCTATTATTGATTGGTCATTACATAATTGTGGTAGAAATAGGATTCACTGACACATTCCTGTTTATTGTCTCCAAATTTGAAAATAAAGGAAAGTAGAAATGTTGCAGAATCTTCTCAGTTTTACAGCAAGTTTTTGAAGAGTATAGTATTTCATAGTTTTGCTGAAGAAGTAATTTTGACCAGATTATTTTTCAAATGGGTATGTTATAATCAATCTTCACACCCATATTACAAATTTTCTGTTTTGTCTCATTTCTGTTATTAATTTTTATTCAGTGCTAAGATTCCAAATTTATTGTCTTTACTTTATGTAAAACATTTTCCAAATATTATCTTCATTTATGCAAGAGGGTGACAAGTTTGATTTTTAGCATCAACTTAATTATCTTGACCTAACATTTCAACTATTCATTGTTTTCTTATTAGGTCACAGAAGTATCATGAAGGTTGTAAGTAACACAGACATCCATGCAGTGGCTGGACTTCTTAAGCTGTACTTCAGAGAACTCCCTGAACCTCTTTTCACACATGAGCTCTACAGCAAATTTGTAGATGGTCTTTGTAAGTTCATTGCTATAAGTTTAATTCTTAGAGATAATATGAAGACAATCTACTAGAAATTTGTAGATGGTCTTAGTAAATTCATTACTATGATATACTTCTTCAAGATAATAAAAAGACAAGTTATAAAGTAAATCATGATAACATTTAAATCACCTAAAAACATTTGACTACCAAAATGTTTAGTATGTTGAGTAAGTTTGGCCAAAAAAGTACATTGATGAAGCATTTAAAAGAAAAATAAGCAAGGAAAGAGTTTTTGCAAAGTGCACTAACGCTTGGCAAATACTTCAATAGAATCCAACTTATCATTTGTATAAATGGATCATCATTGCATCATTATTGGTTTCACATATGCTCATTGGTGGTATAGAAGGTTCGATGGCCAAGACACAAAATATACTCTATCGCTCTAATTGATAAAGCATTGGAATGGCAGATATAAAGGTGAACTTTTTAGAAGACTTGTGTTATTAAATTAAATTCAATTGCATCATTGTGTAAACAATAGGAATATATTAATATTCCCATGTCTTTATTTGTAGTTGATCTTAGTGCATGATCCCACTGCTTGAATAAACAGTACTCTGACAAATCATTTTTGCCATCAGAGAAATCCATTAACCCTTACTCTACCAGCATTATTTTGAAAATGCGCTCGGGGGGCGGGGCCAAAGACGGGGCACCTAAAACGGCGATAATATCGCCGCGTGGTAGAGTAAGGGTTAATCAAGGCGTGATTATTGAAGGGTCTGTCTTCCAGGCAGAAAAGTCGGGCCCCTTCCGCTTTCGGGACCCGCTGGGCCGCCCACGGGGATCATGCTGCCTATATTTTCGGGTTGACGCATATGTCGCGGGTTGATTAACCCTTACTCTACCAGCACTTTTTTGAAAATGCGCTCGGGAGGCGGGGCCAAAGACGGGGCACCCAAAACGGCGATAATATCGCCGCGTGGTAGAGTAAGGGTTAAAGGTTATAATTATAAGAACTGTTATAATATGATTTTTAATCAAGGTCTTCCCAAAGAGAAGAAGATTGTAAGAATGCAAATTTGTAATTTGTGTGGATAGAAACTATTATTGAAATCTTGTAACAAACCAGTGATAAAAATCTATGAAAATGTATGAAAGTTTTATAGTCACCATTTATGCTGAACTTTGAATTCTGATTAGAAAAGTTTTTCAATTTTAAAAACAGCATTTTAGATTCTGAGTTCGACTGTTAAAAATGTGATGATTTATGATATCTACATAAATGCTGCTGTATGAAAAGGAAGTCTGTTCAAATTCTTTTTGTTATTTTATTTCCTGACTTTGCAGCCAATGAGAATGATTAGAATATTTAGTCTAGATATCTGCTAATTGGGAATATGGTTAAGCTATAAACATTTGTTGCTAGAAACTCTCCATCAATGGATTTCTTATGAGATAGAGATGGGGCTTTTTTGGTGCCAGAAATAAACACAAAAGTTGCATGATTT
The DNA here is from genome assembly GCA_020152595.1 of Chiridota heheva. NCBI lineage: Eukaryota > Metazoa > Echinodermata > Holothuroidea > Apodida > Chiridotidae > Chiridota > Chiridota heheva. Next base: position 909,110 of record JAIGNY010001146.1, on the reverse strand, counting down.
GGTTTGAAAATGCTTGAAAATATCTAATTCTTAACTGCTTTTGATGATTTTTTTGTGTTTTCATGGTTTTTGAAAGTTTATAAAACAATTCAGTCAATATTGTCTCCTCTTGTCCATAGTCCAAGATAATTAGACATAGTACCATCAATCATACAAGTGCTGACCTACAGGTAGTAGAATAGTTTGTCTCTCTTTCTGTGTAAAGAGCAGTTTTTAAATTGCAACCTTTTGATTTGTGGATAAACATATCATGTCATTAGTTTGTTTTTCTTTCAAAGTTTACTTTGCTATTGTTTTACGATTATGTTTGATCAAGTTTGTCTTTAAACCCTTTATTAACTTCAAGTTATATCTTACCTTCCATGCTATAAATATGCAATCTGGTTTAATGACCTGATTCTAACGCACTTCTAATCGAACTTAAAATGTAGTTACTAACCCAGCCCTGACCTCCATTATACCTTTAATATCCTTCATTTCTTTTCAGCGCGTTGTTGTCCCAACATTGCTGGAACTGATCGAAAAATTTCTTTAAATTTTCACTTTTTGTAACATTTTCTTCCTAGCAGCTCCTACTGTGGAGGTTGTTAATCTGGATTGCACTTTTCTTCTAGTTTTTCCAGTCATCTGAGGTAAGATGAGGTAGCCATGGGCTCGGGGAAATATTCAACCAGACTCACAGGACTTTCATTATTGAGATTACACCAAAGTTTATATTAAACCAAAATTCATATTAATCTTTTCAAGTAAATTGACTTTCATTAGTTAATGGCCCATACTGCGTATGGTGCTAGTTATATCCACGGTCTTAGCCAAGGGCTTATGGCTCCACAGTCTTGCGACTTAAAGCCTTCTTATGGCTGATACCATATGCAGTTAGCGGCATACATTAACGGCCTGCCATTTAACTCATTAACCAGAGTTAATATTACCAGTCAGACCAGAAAATTGTGTTGTCTGTACACTTTTCAACCACACAGGTCTCTACGACCAGCCGGGTTTACTCATAGGTTTAAGTCAGTAAGGTTTAAACAAACCTAATTCATAGTCGACATAGACTCACACCAGCAAGGTCTTGCGTTTACAGGGAGCACCTGAACAACATAACGAGCAGAAAGTTTTTCTCCGTGCCGTTCACGTTGATCTGCTAATGACCCATTTTTCATACGATTTTACTCTGACATCAGACTTGAACAGCGCGAGGTTACATGTGCATTCACACCTGCTACGCTGCTCCTCGGTCATCTCCTAGCGTCTCGGCAATTATTTTGTAAGCTGACATGATATAAGACAACGGTCTGCTTATACTCTCCACAGCAGTACCCATGGGATCCACAGTTCCACTGTTGTAAGAGCTTTCCAGAGTTAACAGCCTATAGAGCATATAACGTACATTACCCTAAGTTAAAAATAGCTTATCGGAGTTAAGGGCCTGCAAAATATTTCTCAATTATCATGACACTTCACTGGTGATATGGACAACCTAAGTAGGGCGTCCAGCGTAGCCAGGTGCACAGCGGATGTACCCAGGTACAGCATTTGCAAAAGGTAGGTTAATTCCATCCAGGGTATATCTGCGAGTTGTGCTACGATAGCTGACCTTTTGATCCCCTGCAGACTTGCACACTATGCAATGACTGAGATTAAGTGGTGTGACAGGGCCACGCATGGTTTAAGGAGCAGCACTTAGAGAAAGTCACCACGAGAGCAGAGAAGGGAAGCACCAGTTGACTGGTCCTCTTCCCCCGCCTCCTCCTTGACCATGCTCAGCAGTGCTCCATATGGGGTCCCTCCATGGGTTCGCCAATGTTTGGCATTTCGCTCACTTCTTTTCCCCAGTCCTCTCCACAGCGGAGCAGACCCCGGAGTAGGGTTCGAGAAAGGAGCAGGAAGCGCAAACGGAGAGAACAGTTTCCGTCCTTCCCTTACTTCTCGCTATCTTCCTTCCCACCTCAGCCCAGGCATGGGCTTAGGAAGAAAAATAGAGTTAACCCATGGGAGGATGTTTCCTGCCTTCAAGGACTTCTTAAAATCTAGGCTTCAGTCTTGGGTCACACAGGCTGTGGAGGAGAGGCTGCTGCCTCCCATGCACCACTGGCCAGCAGCAACCGATGCGTACATTCAACGCTCCCCCCGACTATGCGAGTTGCGGGAATGACATCTTTGAAATCTATCCCTTAGGCTGAGGATGGTCTCACAGACGACCAGGGTCTACCCTTGGAGACACCAGTCATTTCCAGAATGGCAAACTGCTTCCTTAAGTAGAGAGACTCTCCCACAATGCCATTCCAGACCTCGGCCATCCTGGACTTTACACAAGGCCACTTATGACTGACAGAGAGAGTGCTAGCTGTAAAGGCGATAGCTGATTTCCTCCTCTCACAGCAAACGTCTCTAGCGAGGAACTGGCTGATGCTCATAGGCCGCTTAGCCAGTCTGGTGGACGTATTCCCCATGTGCAAGTTTCACATGAGGGACCTATGTACATTTAACATCATCCCCAATCGCAGGAACCCGCGCAGGTATTTGGTATATTCAGCGCATCATTATGCCAAAATCACAGGCAGTATGCCGGGCACTTTTACATTTTTTACTGCAAGTACTGAGCAAAACAGTTCAGGTATGCACAGACTTAGCACCACTGTTGTGGTCTCTTTCTCTTTCAAACGGAGAAGCAAAGTACAGGAGTTTCTGGAATCCTTCCTCTCATCTTGTGCAAGACGAAATATGTCAGCCTTCAGGCCGTTCAACACTCACAGGATGGGCGTGTTTAACCACAGGTGACCAGAGCGATCTGGAAAACATTTGGCCTCCCGGACATAGGTCTGTCCATGTCCGTGGACAATCGCAAGCTACCGATTCTCTGTGTCCTGACTCTGCGTCTATGCATTCACAATTAAAGGGATTCACTACGTGGGTTACTTTTTTCCGCCGTCACATTAGTACCGAGGGTACTAAGCAGGGCAATGTACCATCGGTAGCACCCATTTGGCCCGGCCAAGTGCGGTTCCCACAGTTGCTCAAACTTATTGCAGGCTTCCCGTATAAGCTTCTGGTCAGAGACAACTTATGTCTTATTTCCGGGCTCTGGCAAACTGCACCACAGTCCCAGAGCACTTTTTTGACTGTGTGGCCTTTGTCCGCCAATCCTTGGTGTAGCAAAGCTTTTCTAAGGTCGGTGACCCCCCGTCTTGAGGATGTCTTCTCCCAGACTCGAATCAGTCATGGACTCTAGGATAGCTGTAGCAGCCATCCACTGAGGCTTCCCAGTTGCGTCGACGGTCACAGACTCGTGACCTGGAGATGTTAGCCAGAAGAATCTTCTTTTAAAGACCTCCCAAGATTCTTGCATTTCTACGGGTCATGCAAGTTGTCTTAGGTACGTTGGTGAAAGCTCTGCTCGATCTTCCCCCCCTGAAAGTGGTCAGCATTGTTCATGGAACAGCCAGGGTATACACTCAGGTTGGAGGCATAGCCCCTTACACAGGATGATTTGTGCAGCCGTTGGGAAACGCCTGTGGCATTTATTCCCTTGTTCTTGCTTGTCTTTACAAAGTTTGTGTTGCCCTTCTGACCTTTGCTTTAGCAAAATTGTGTGCTAACGAATTTTTTCCTCGGTTCGGAAATTCCTCAATTCATCTTAGCTAAATACACGCTTTATTTTCAATCATGTATTTACTAACCAGTTCCGTCTTGTGGACAAAGCTTGGTGAGTTTCGTTGCATTATCTGAGACACTGCTATGATATTGATATTGTGTCAGAAAGATCTTTTAATTGGCATGATTTCTAAGTTACTAACTCGGGTTCATGCGGCGATTGCCCCATTTACTGCTAACAGGTAGTGACCTGTTTGGCTTGACTGTAACTAGGAGTGATTTACTATAGTGTAGTAATTCCTATTCAGAGGTCTTTCGTCCTTAAGAGAATAAGGAAACTAATTCTTTAAGTAGGATCAAATTAGTACGCAGTATTAGGACCAGACTTTTGTAGGGGCTTTGACCTGAACTCCCTTTCTGATCTTCAGTTACAATCTGATTGCATGTTTATAGCATGGAAGGTAAGATATAAGTTTAAGTAAATTTACCCTTTTCCATAGCAGGGATATTTACGAGAGTTATACTTATCTTCCATGTGTCCCAGCCCACCTCCCTTCTCGTTCAGGCCTTGGTGAGTTGTTAAGTGAGGGATGTTAGAGGTATAATGGTGGTCAGGCCTGGGTTGGTACCTACATTTTTAGTTCTGTTAGAAGTGCGTTAGAATCAGGTTATTGGCCCAGATTGCATATTTGTAGCATAGAAGGTAAGTATAGCTCTTGTAGATATCCCCCCTACAGAAAGCGAGGTAAATTTGTGTAAGGCTTTGGAATTATTGTATACTTCACATATGTTCATATACCTTCCTGTCATTATATGGATTGGTTCACTTTAAATTTCTTGTGTGCTTCCAGCTTTGTCTGATCCCGAGGCCAAGAGGAACTACATGATGTCATTGTTGAAGTCAATGCCGGAACCCAACAGATCCACCGCTTTCTTTTTGTTCAACCACCTGAAAAAGTAAGTTTGAAAAGATATTGTTTCTGTATAAGCATGAATAACCCTAGAGGCCATGACCTCTAAGCCATGACAGGAAAAGATCAAGCAGAATAGCAATGGTAGTTTTTGCTAATTTGCCACTATATTTGTACAGATTTCACATGGGTGCTCAGTAACATCTACAAGCATACAATTTATTGAAGCAATATTAATACCTTGAAAGCTTGTATTTATATTTTTCATTCAACTTCCGGAAAGAATTCTGAAAATTTGTTGATGCTGTGTTTTATATTGGTGTATAAATGGTGGGGAGCCTAGTGTAAATTAATGCTTTGAACATTTTGTTTTCTTTTTTTCTTTTGCCTCCATTTGCCTAGTGTAAATTAATGCTTTTGAACATTTTTTTTTCTTTTCTTTTGCCTCCATTTATAGTTTCATGTATTTTCAGTCCTTGAAATTTCAGTTTGTTAGTTATTTAAATGTTTATCATCATCATCAATTGGCTGTTATATTTAAATGTTTATCATCATCATCAATTGGCTGTTGTCCAGGTGACCACAAATTTCTTCCGATTACTGCAATCATTTGCAAGCTCAGCAATATTGCTTGACTTGAGAAAATCATTCTAGGAAGCAGGTATTGCTAGGAAACGGGTGTTGAATGTATGTCAAGTAGGATGTCCGTTGACATTTTCGTTTTGCCATGATATGGAACATACGGGGCATATTTTCGCACTGGCTCATCTTCTGGCATCCTAAGTGTGACTCGATGTATCAGGAGTGTGGTGTTGTTTAGAAGGTGCATTTTTTAAGTTGATATGACAGAAAACAATTAATTTTTGTTAATATTTTCAGTTGAAGTTATTTTACACATTTATTTTCTCCTTCTGTTACAGGGTGGCTAGATCAGAATCCCAGAACAAGATGTCAATTCATAATCTATCAACAGTGTTTGGCCCCACCCTATTAAGCCCCGCCCAAAGCAAAAATATAGATATTAACGACATTTCGAGTGGTATGACAAGTATGACTGATGCTCTTTCTCAAGTTGGTGTGCTCCATTACTATTTGGAACACTTTAATGAGACAAATATTGAAGTGTTTGCAAAAGATACACGAGTTACTGTTTAAAGGAATCAGGCAGCTCAGAAATATGTTAAGTTTGCAGTTTTGTGTCAGGACTTGATAGTGGCAATCTTACAGTAGGTTGGGGCCAAGGTAAAACTGACTAATTTAATATGTGTCAAAATTCATTAAAATCAGCAATATTTTGCCAATCCAATTTAACTGGCCATACCTTTAATCAACATTGAGCTACATTTATCTTGGAAAGACATTTTAAGAGTAATCTGTGGATTAATTTGTAAAACAAAATGTGTAAAACTCAGGCTGTATATGGATATATTAAATCTGACAGGCATTAAAATGTCTTTGGTCATTAATGACTTAGAAATTGGATAAACTAAAATAGATTTTGAGAATAATTTTACTTTGGAAATCATTTACTTAATTTTAGCAATCAAACCAAGATGTTCAGGTGTCTTGGAGTTTTCTATCTCAAATCAGTTTTTGATTGCTAGTATCTATAGCACAAAAAGCAGTACTTTGCTAGTATATGACAGAACTTTATTGATTTATGGATTAAGACATAAATTATGGATTAAGACATAATTTATGGATTAAGACATAATTTATGGATTAAGACATAAATTATGGATAAAACATGATTTATGGATTAAGACAATTTAAGGATTAAGACAATTTATGGATTAAGACATAATTTATGGATTAAGACATAATTTTTCTTTTGCAATATTTTGAGCTAATTTTGATATGTTTCGAGCTAAGAAATGATTTGGTATTGATTTGATTCAATGGAATCACGAGCAACACTGCAATGCATTGAGTAGGCTCAAGAATGCGTTATGTTCATGACAGAATGTGTAGGTTGAAGGTAGGCATGCTAATAAGTTTGAGCACAAAGAACAAAGTATCATATTTTCACTCCATATGTGTGTTGCTCAAAAAGTGGCTTGACAAGAAACAATGTTAAAAAGATTATGTTTTAGAAAAGTAGATACCTGCAATGTTTATGTACACAGAGTTAAAGTGTGTTTTGATGATAGGGAGAGCAAAGATAATTTCTTACTGCTCTCAAAGGAAGAACAACATTTTTTTCTTGAAAAAAATTAAATGAAATAAAATAAATTATAAGGATGTGTGATGCTGTCTTAACAGCTGAAAATCCTTGTGAAGAAAGTTGCATAATTTAATTAGCTTTTATTCTTGAGAATGAACACTAAAAATGGATTTATGTTATTTTGAACACATTACTCGATGTAATTTGCATATCTTATTTACCATATTATTTTCATGTTTAGGGCAGTATTGGGTAGCATTTTGAGAGTGTACTTGTGAAGTAGAGATTATTAGTACTTATCCATTCCTCTTTTTATATAATTTGGTTTTGGTTGGTTTTAATACATTCATTTCTCTATGAGGGTGTTATGATTGCAAATAATATTTTTGTTCAGTGGAAGCAGATGATTTTCAAAAGTAATATGTTTTTAGAGACTACATGTATATAAATATGAAATTATCTATTGAGTAAATGGAAGAAACTTTCAATCTTTGCTGAATATAAATTTATTTTACATTCTATTTTGTTTATTTCACTTCAACTTTATAATACAGAATTAGTAAGACAGGTTAGTAACCTTCACAAAGTAGTTTACGCTACAATAGTCACATGATGTCATTGTAGTACCAATCATTTATAAGTCATCCGGAAATGAATGAATAGGGTTTTCATGACCCAAGTCTGAACTTTATACTTCCTCCAAAAGTAATCACTTGTGATGATAGCACATTTCAGTGGTGAAGTATTTGGTAATAGTAACTTGGCTATTATTGGCAATTTGTGTGCAATCTACAGTGGTTGTGTAGGAATGAATGGTTAGCTTTTTCATTACAGAGCATGGTACAGATAAGTGTGTACAAAACAGTGGTGCCTGCAGTTTAAAAAAAATAATGATAAAGTTTAAGATATTTTTCATAAATGATCTTCTTGTACAACTATCTTTATTTTAACTGTGCCTTTGGAAAAAGTGGCCTGACAAAAGTGTTGAAAAAGTGTAAAACTTTAGAAATCATTATTGTCATAAACAGTATATTAACATAAGTATTTTTGTGAAGTAATATAGTGGCTGTAGTTCAGTAAACTAGAATGTTTGGAATGCAGTATTTCATGTTTCTAGGTTGTAAGTTTCTAGGGTATGTAAAAAAAAAATGAACTTGACTGGATGTCTAGAGCCATCAAAGAACCTCCCCATGACAGAGAGAAATTGAACTACATGTTGGGATCATCTTTTGGTCATATACCAAATGATTGTAAAATGATAGTCCTCCTGATTGACACTCAAGGAAGTCAAATTATGCTTTAATTTAAAGGAATATTTCAGGTATTTAGAAGGAATCTGTAAGAAAGCTATCGCAGTGAAAGTACACTGCCAAGATGGACACTGTTAGCTAATAGATAGCCGTATAATGCTATAAGGGTGTTTCAGATGAGGTCACGTGACTTTGTTTACATCGCCATTTTGTCTGGAAAAAACACTGTCGTCTGCTGAACACCTAATTAGACTTACAAACGTTTGCATGTTGTTATAAAGATCATTTTTGTAAGATAATTATACCGGAATCTTGCTGTGCCGTGCCGTTGGTTGCACTAATAGACATGTGCCGGGGAATGCAAAAAAGTTTTCTTGATTTCCATATGATCCTGTTTGACGTTCAAAGTAGGTTTCTGCTGTACAACACAACAGCTTTCAAACTACGGTTCACACTAGGATTTGCAGCAAGTACTTTACATCAGGTATGTATTCGCTTTGTCTGCGTATAACAAACAATCAGATGGCGTTGAGGTAAAAGTTACTCTTCGTTTACTCAGTGTATATTAAAACGTAAGGAAAACATGAAGTAAAATTAGAAGCGAACAAAAGAAACTGCCATCAGTCAAATTTGTTGTATTGGTAGGTAGTTAGCATGCATTGTTTGTTGTACATGTGATGTGACTGAGCTGTGTTAAGACACGTAAAACGCAATGACACTTCCCATGCAAAATGGCTTCCAGATGCATTAGCCACGTGATGAAAACCCTCTATTGAAATCTAAGTGTCATTAGGCTATGAATTTTAACATTCGCTATTATGAAATGTATTAAAATTTGAAGGGTAAGAAGTAAAATGAGAAGTTATTGTATGCAGTCAGCTGACTAATGACAAGAAGTACTGGGGGCTTATTTAAAGGTATTTCATGGTAGAAAATGGTAATTGAGAAATATGGGAGGTTTCAGACTTGCCAGAGGGAATAGTTTATGTTAATATAATTTATGTTAATGACTGTTTATAAGAAAAAAAACTGTAGGCTGATTATTATTCAAAGAGACACAGTGTCTAAAAACACTTAAGTTCTCTGCTTTCGTCAGTACAAGATTAGGCGAGTAGGTATTAATGTTTACAGGATACTGTTGCTATAACTGAAGTTCTTAGTTTGTGGTAAGTAAACATAACTGTACATAACACAAACAAGAACAATAGATTGTAAATATTTTAATGATCAAAAGAGATACAATCAAATTAATATGACCAAAATATTTTGTATTTAAACAAATCTGTATTTTCATTAATTCATTGTAATTTCATGTGACAGGTATTTTTTAGGAAACGTAAGAGCGCAACTCTTTTCTGTCATTTATGCAAAACCACGGTAGCCTTTAGTAAGTAACTTATATAACATTTATTCATAACACATTACAGTACTGTTGTTGTTGTGGTCAGGGATGTAGTATTATATATAACTCTTTCTTAACTTTCATGTAGGGAATATAATGGTTATAAAAGGTATCTAATGATTTTATGTGAATATAAAAGACATGGCACTGACGCTAGAGCTCTCTTGATTTATTATCTAGAAGTGAAGACAACATTTGTTTAATTTTCAAAATTAATTGGAATTGGCTATCTTCAATTATGTTGATAATATGTAGCATTTATTTTCATCATTTTTCATATACATGTAGCAAGTATTTGTCCAAGTGTCCTTAAAACAAAAGGCTTTTGAATGTTAATTACCTTTCAAGACATGGTAATTTCTTTGTTGCATCGTCATCTTATTTCATTGTCTTCTATGCTTTTATCACTGTTATTCCATTTCCTGTTGATAATTAAAGAAATAATTTGTGGTTCTCTCGTGATCCACTTAAACAAAATGGTAATTATCATTTAGAATTGACAAATTGAAACAAAATTTGTTCCTATTTCTGAAGTACAACTCTATTTGATTTTTTAAACAGCCTGTGTAAATATGAAATTTCTTTTCACATTACAGAATATAAGCTTTTCTTATGTTTTTCTTTTGGTTTGTTTTTTATAGAAGAGAAGTACACTATGTTATCTGTGAACATAAAAGTTCAAACGGAACGTATAAAACGTTGAAACAGAGTCCCTTAGTATGTGAATTAACAGTACTTCGTTAATTTCTAGTAAGTGTATCATGAAAATATAAATATTTCTTCAAATGTTTGGTGATATAAGTTATTCTGTATCTTTGTATTTGTAAGGTACAGAACTTAATTAAAAGTTAATTAGAAACTGCATCAAAAAAGTAAATGTCTAGGTATGGAATAGCTTTTGTTTATTTGTACTTTATAATGTAGTTTGTTATGATTTCCAGAACTCATATTTAAAACCTATGTTAACAATTGTATTTTCATGGTAATAAAAAGCAGAAATCATATTTGCATTTTTCTCATCTTTAGTGTTTCCAGAATTATGTGAAAGAATTTAGACTTATTTATTGCCTTGTGGTGATTCTGTATCTGAATAAACCTACATTGCAGAAAAAACACTTTTAACCTGATACAGATAGTATGTGTAGCTAGAAGCTATATACTGTATGTGTAGCTGAAGCTGTTACAAATAGGGCTGTCACGGTAAGGGTAAATTGGCTATAAACTTTTGTGGACGAAAGTATACTAATATTTTGCTATATCACAATATCTTAAGTCATTATCAATAAATTTTGAGCACTGCCAACAGCACTGAAAATTTTAAAAAATGTGGGGCCAAACCCTGAATTATTGCTATTATCATATATATCTTTTGTTGTGAATTTAACTAAACTTAAAAAAAATTTTCTCTTAAAAAGGTGGGGTGGGTCAAAACTTGACTTTGTGAGAAGTGAGAGGGCCATGACCTCCTGGCCCCTCCTCATCTAATGGCAGAACTGAGTATTTCAGATTCTGTAAGGAAGCAAAACTTCACTGGACTTTTCCGACAGATTCAGAATGGAAATTAAGAGAAAATAGCATGCCCCAATCATTTCACTTCCACCCACCCCCTCCCCCTCTTTCCTCCAAAAAAAAACAATGTACAGCTGGCCACAGGCCTGCCTGTCCATGATTTTTAAAGCCATTTTCGGATATCAAACATTCATTCTACAGAGATCCCCAATTTTGTTATCAGGTGGTGCCATAGTGAGAAGGAAACTGGTGACGCTAGGATTTTGGTCATGGGGGCAAGAGAGGGGCAATTTTGTCTCAAGGGGGGACAAAGCCTTTAAAATCGGACAAAATATGTGACTACAAAATTTATGGGGGGAGAGTGGGTTGGCAAAGCGATCTCGTGGGGCATCTCCGCCCCACCTCACCCCCTCTCCTCTGCCCCCCCCACTTCTCCCTCCCTCTGCCCCCCCCCCCCCATCTTCCCCACCCTTCCCCGTCCGTAGCACCGCTACTGAAAGGAAAACTTATATTCAACTGTTTAATGGCTTAAAATACATTAAATGCCTTGCATTCTGAGGACTTTAAACATGAGGTGCTATGCCCCTCGACCCCACCATAGACCTTTACAGGGATATTTTTTCCTTTAGTTGAAAAATTTGCATCAGATAAGCATTATAAAAATCTATTATCTCTTCCTAAATTACTGGTTACCATTTGTTTAACTAATGGTGTATACCATGCATGTTATAAGAACATAAATTATCATGTTAAAATCTGCTCAGATAAGCATTATAGGGTTACCATTTCTACAGAGGCAGAGGAGACACTTCCCTTGAAAATTCAGGCAAAATTGTGCACGAGTGCATGGGTGAAGCCTTGGTCTGAAGATTTCTTGTATTTTATGCTCCAAAATGGCTTCAAATCTACACAAAACAGGCATACTTCCAAACGTAATAATGTAAGACGACAATTTTAAATAAGAGCTAGGCATTTGACAGGTTACCTCTTCAAAACAGGTAGAAAACAGAGAAATTTCCCTGAAAATTCGGTCAAAATTGTGAAACTGGACAAGATTTATGTTTTTTTTTTTTTTTGCCCCAAAGTGGCTTAAAATCAACACAAAAATCCCAAAAAGAATATTTTAGATTTCGATGTTAAAATCTACTCAGATAACCATTTGGGTTGCCATTTCTAAGCAAGCTGAAAAAAAAATTCGACCTAAATTGTTGGATTCATGGACACGGCTCTGGTAAGATTTCTTAAAAAAAGTTGATGCCAAAAATGGCCCATGATCATACGTGTGTGCACAGGTGGGCAGACATCTTTCATAGATACTTCCCAGTTACCCAACCCGGCCCAATCAGTATCATGCCGACTCGGGTGGAGATGATTTTGATATCTAGACGATTCGGGCATGATTGAAATGTATCTATGATTTAAACAGTACATTCATCATTTCAAATCTCCGACTAAGTGCCCAAGTGTGATGTCAGCATCATGGCGATCGGGAGGACATGATTTTGATATCTAGGTGAGTCGGGCATAACTGATAAATAGTCTGATACAAGTACATTCGTGTCCGGCCAACTAATGTGGAGGGGGGGAACGGAGATAAAGATAACAAAAAAACTGAAAGATTTTGTCTTTTCGCGAAAAAGAACAAAACAAAACCAAGAGCTATAGCCATATTAATTTTCCTACAATTTGGTCTTCTTCTTTTCAATAGCCTACTGTCACTACTGTGTCATTTATTGTAACACACCCCCCTCCCCCCCCCCCCTTCACTTAAGTTACGCCCCTGCCCAACAACCCTCTAAAATGTAACAAATTCTTTCCAGATAATGTAGCCCAATCCATGCTGTCATTTCCTTGGCCACGGGCCTGGTAACTACTGGTTATATTCTTGAATGTATTAATCAGGGGCGTCGCGGTGTCACACCTCCCAATATTTGAGAATGAGGAAGAATTTGGGCAAAATGATCTAAAAATTCGGGCAAAACGTGTGGATTATTGAAAGAGCTGTAGCGTAGCTCTATTTTTATCCAATGAGTAATAATGATTTCTTCCCGAATCGTAGATTCCAATTTTTCTGAGCCAACACCTCACATTTCCCGATCTTTTGAAAAATGTTATAAATCTTCTTGATTTCCCGAATCATTGTCTTAAAATACCCGATTTTTACGAAGCCGTATCTAAAATTTCCCAATTTTTCCGAATAAGGTTCTAAACTTTGGGTTTAAAATTGTCAAAATTTGGTTGAAAATGTTCAAATATGGTTGAAAATGGCCCTTCTTACCAAATTTGGTTGGAAATGGCCCAAAATTGCTTTAAAATGGCCAAAAATTGTTAAAAATTGCCAAGGATAACAATCGCCCAAATTTGATTAGAGTTGGTTTAAAATAACCCATTTTTGCTAAAAATGCCCCAATTTGGTTGAAACTCACCCAATTTTTTAATAGTCCAAATTGGGTTGAAAATTGCTTAGATTCATTCAAAATTGCCTAAAGTTGCTTGAAACTTGCCACAATTTTGTTAAAGATTGCCCAAATTTGTTTGAAAACTACAGAAAATTGATTAAAATGTCCCAGGATACTAGGCATAAGAATGTGAAGCTGGCACATATATGAGTCGCAGATGGTAGCAATGAGAGCTATGATATTATGCCATATGGATGAATATATTTCCGGGCAGGGAGAAGTGGATGTCATATGGAAAGGAAGGAAGTATGACATCAGGAAAAGAAGAATAGATGGCATTGGGTAGGGACGGATGGCATCAGTGGCATCATTCAGTTAAAATGGTTGGCATCAGGTAGGGATGGATGATACAAACTTAAGGGCAGATAGATGGCTTCAGGAAGAGAGTGATGGATGGTTTTGGAGAGGGATGGATGGTACCTGGGGAGATGGAGGATAGATGGCATCATTGAGGGATGGATGGCATTACGGAGGAATGGGTGGTATTGGGACAGACTGATGACATCAAGGTGGGGTGGCAAAATCTTTTCAAAAATCCCACAAAGAAACAGGGTCTAAGTACCGTGTTGGTAACTCATTTACCTGAGCGCTTTGTTGTCATTAGGGTTTCATCTAAAATGGGCGTGCGTTAGGAATTTCTAGGTGTGCACCAATTTGTTGACGCCGTGGGCGTTGTTCGTGCGCATAGCGTGGGTCCCACGAGATCCCAAGGATGGTGGCTAGGGGAAAAGTCCAGCAGCCAAACAATTTAAGGGGTCGAGATTGGCTTATTTAGCAGTTTAGGAATGCTTGATTAATACTGAAAATTACTCAAAAATGATTTGCCTGTCAAGCACAAGCACGTGGCTAAATTGTCTTTGTCTTGTAATGTTGTTGTGTTACTTTGTAAGTGTCATTATCTCCGTGTGGGGTGTAACGTAGGTCCGTGTGGGTAAAATAAAGGCTTAGCGTAGCAGAATACACAAACGATGGTCATGGGTTCCTTTGATATATATTCGGGACAGTGCCGTAATTCTCATCCGAAAAGTAGAAGGGGGGTGGTTTCTTAGGGGTGTGGGGTGGTGTGAGAGGCAGATTTTCTCCAAAATGTACTGATTTTTAAAACATTTTACGGAAAAGTGGGGGGGGGGACATGTCCCCCTGTCTTGATTCAGGATACAATTATAATAAAACAGATACAACAGGTCTTAACTCTAGCAATATACTATAGCAACTCTACTCTACAACAGTTGGGAATATGACCTTGCTATATGACCGTTACTGCAATATCATATTTTTTGAAGAAGTTGATGAAGCAGAGATTTTAAGTGTAGTTACATATTTCAAATCTAAGAAATCAAAAGATTGTAATGATATTAATATGTTTTGTCTCAAGAATGTTATTAATTGTATAATGAAACCGCTAGCTCATATTTGTAATCAATCTTTTGTTACTGGGGTGATTCCAGTGAAGATGAAGATTGCTAAAGTAGTACCACTTTATAAAGCAGGGAATAAGGATATTTATAAGACTTGTCTCAATTCTGTCACACTTCTCCAAAATATTAGAAAAGTTATTTTAAAAACAGACTAGGTAGTTTTATTGATAAACATGATCTGTTAGTGAACAGCCAGTATCTAAGTATGGCTTTAAAACATGGTCTACAGCTTTGGCTCTTATGGAATTGATTGAGGAAATCACCTCTGCCCTTTGACAGGAAGAAGCTTACGGTGTCTTCATAGATTTGTAAAAGGCTTTTGATACTATTAATCATGTTCAGGCTTCTTACCAAGAAATTACATTTGTATGGTATCAGAGGGGTTGTAAATGATTAAGTATTAAGTTTCTCACAGATAGGCAACAATTTGTTAAAATAGATGATTGCTCTTCTGATTTGTTAAATATTAAATGTGGTGTTCCCCAAGGGTCCATTTTAGGACCAAAATTATTTATATTATACGTTAATGATATATTTAATGTCTCAAACCTTGCTAAATTTGCACCGTTTGCAGATAACACTAATTTATTTAGTTCAGACAGTGATATTGACAGTTTGTGTAAGAATGTTTGTAATGACTTAAAAAATTAAAAGTATGGTTTATGGTGAACAAATTGTCTTTAAATATAAGCAAGAAATTTCATGTTATTTTCTAAGAGCCAATTTCACAACAATATTATACTAAGTATAGATAACCACGTTATTGCGAGAGTAAATTCAACAAAAATTTTGGGCGTAATAATTGATAGTGGTTTACACATTGGGAGGATCATATTAAGAGAGTAAAATCTAAAACGGCAAAAAGTATTGCAATAATGTATAAGATCAAATACATATTAGATAACGGAATCTATGAAATTACTATATAGTTCACTTGTATTTCCTTATATTAATTACTAAAGTTTGGGGTAATACGTTTAAATCAAATGTCCATCCAATTTATATTTTACAAAAAAAAAGCAATAAGAATAGTTTACAATACCAGGTATAATGAACATACTAATAAGTTATTTATTGATTTGCATGCCTTAAAACTTAAAGATTTGGTTGATTATAAGACTGCTATAATAATTTTTAGAGCAAAGAGAAGGTATATGCCACCAAATTCTGCAAAGTTTATTTAATTGTGAAGGAATAATTATTATTCTACCAGACAAAATGACATTTTAAAACATGTTTTTACACGTACTTCCTTATAAACAATGTGTCTTTCTATGTATGGGGTTAAGCTAAGGCACTTATTGAAGGATAAGTTGAAACAATGAAAGGATCTTTAAAAATAATTATAAATGTTAATTATGGATTGTATTATGAGACTTATAGAGACAAAAAATTGAAATTTTTTGTTGTTATATAATTATGTGTTTAGTTCCATCATCATTAGTACAATTAGTAACAATTAAACCACTGCTATATTTACAAGACATTATTTACAATTGTATTTGTTTTATTTGATATTCCTGTAAGTTTTGAAGAGAGTTATAAAATAAGTTTTGAACTTCTTTCTCTCACCTTTTCCATCGCAAAGTATTACTAATACTGGTAACAAGGCCAGAAACTATGTTTTTTGTTATATTCAAAAATCAAATGTACTTTACATTTGTTTTGTTTTTTGTCACTGTTTTTGTATATAATGCATAATGTGGAAATAAATGATCATGAAATGAAATGAAATATTATTAATTTTGAGGACTTGATCCGGAAGTTCGAATTGACATTTCGTGGCTCGTAAAACGATCACTCCCGAATGAATCCAGATCATTCAAATTGCTTCAACTTCTACAGTTTCAATGTTTGTCACTACAGGAGAAGATCAGATGACGTACAAGACATTATATTTTGGATTAAATTGAAATTTGAGCATTTTCAGTCTCGACAAAGTTTCCCAATTTTTTTTTTTTTCGTGTCCCATCGTTTTTCTGATCTGTGTAAGTCATTTTTCTTTATAGCAGACAACTTTTTATTAGGCTCAATATGCTTTTATAAAGTGAACTATTAGTGTCGTCAAATTTAAGCCAACTTCAAGTACTTTTAATGGAAGAAAATGCTCGGGGAAAAATGCCAGTCCAATTTTCACTTATTAGACCTAATTTCCTTCCTAACGTGATAAGGTGTGGCTTTTCCGTAACTCTATGTTCTTATTATGGCAATGCATTGAGACAGACATAGGACGGAATTACGCAAAATAAAATTAATTTGGTTGTACGTTTATTGACAGAGCTTACGGTTATAAACAAATGATATTCTTGTTACCGTTATCTTAGTAAAAGATGTATTATACAAGTCAAAATTCTTGTCAAAGAGAGCTATAATACACCATATAAAACACAAAATCAAAGCACAAAGAACTCGACTTGCAGGCGTGGGGTCCAAGAAGATGTACTATACAAGTCAAAATTCATGTCAAAGAAACGCTATAATACACCATATACAAAACACAAACAGTGCAGGAGCAGCCCGAACAACTGGGTACTTTGAAATACCCAAAAAATTTGGTACTTTTATGTATTACGTCATCGCATGAATCTACACATTTGACTAGCCCACACTAAACGTATGGAGTTTCTCATTTTCCGCTCTGGATTGTCCAAAAATTTACTGGATATCCTGAAATTTTGGAGACGCATAGTAAATAGATATGAAAAACTTTTTGCCGCTGCTTTTTGAATTCATCGTCGCCTACTTTGAGAAAATGAACAAAACTGACTGCCCATAATCTCATTTGTGACAGTTATCAAAATTGGAAGGTATCTAGCTTTTCAAACGCTAAAGCTGATATGACGGATCTTGAAATTAGGTATGAAATTACTCTTATAAATCACAAAATAAACTCTTTCTCTTGATATAAAATCAATCTAAGAGTATTTTGTAACCTCGAGCGTTTATTTCCCCTCCAATAGCATCAGTTGTTCTTGAGAGGTAGGAGCGCTGTAGATCGTATATTTCGAAAACTCCTGGTTCTTTCTATATATATATATTTATAAATTATCAATATTGCACTGCACTTAAAAACCTTTGCACATGCAGCTAAAGCATTGTCATTCATTTCTCAAAATAAAATATGTAATATAAACAATACATGTATTTATCGATTCCTGTTCCAAACATAAAGAAAGATTTTTCTATAAGAATATTAATATTTCAACACAAAAAAATGTTCACTCCATGTACTTTGCAAAGACAAATATTGCAATGAAATTAAAATGTAGAAATTTGCAATAATATCTATCACATAAAGCATCTTTGCTCAAAACTAAAACATTTATTAAGTACAGTTGTGCCTTTGAGTTTTAATGAAATGACTATTAAAGGATTAGTTCAGTGGTCAAGCATGTTTATCTTATATGAAAGCGGACTTCAAAAGAAACAAAATGGTGAAGAGAGCATTGCGAAATCTTGTTCTGTTTAAGGAGATATTCAAGTTTAAAGTGTTGTATCATTTCTGTAGAAACCACTGCAATCAGACTAGTTGTGACGTCATAGCCTCAGATTCCTCAGTGTCTATGTATTTTAAAGAAACTTTATTTAACTTTTTTCACTATTTGAATAATTTTTCTTCAAACTTTCTGGAGGTGGTATATTATAAATACCCTTCCTAGATTTAGTTTTACTACTTTTTTGACATATCCCATTGTTTATAAGCCACAAAATCGCAGGACAAAATATGATAGAATACATCAAGATTTTTAGGTATATGAGGCTATGACATCACATCTAGTCTGATTTCAGTCGTTTCTATACAAATGATACGAAACTTTAAACTGAGATATCTCCTCAACGGAATATTTTTGAATGCTTTCTTCACCATTTTGTTTCTTTTGAAGTCCTTTTTCATCTAAGATAGACTTGCATGACCCCTGAACTAATCCTTTTAAAAAATAAAAAAATAAAATGTTTCTGACGTACATTTCAAATTCAAACACACCTCCGTGGTCTAGAGGTCATACTGTACTGTAACATCAGCTTCATGGCACAGCAGGTACCAAGAATGATTCACAGTGGATCTTAATTCACCAGTGCTTCAAAATTGGTTTCAAAGATAATAAACATCTTATATAAAAAAAGGGATGTACATGTAAAATATCCAATGTACTGTAGTGTACCATCGCACACCCATGCAGTGTTTGACAAACCATTTAACCGACTGCCAGGGACAACCAAATATCTTATCCAGGTAACCATGACATTTACTTGACCGGCCTGGACGCAGTGAACGGGCAACTTTTTTGTATATTAAATGATTCGAAATTGATATGTCAATTCATGCACCAATTTAAACAAATTTAATCAATAGTTTATGCCAGGATATCTCTGCTATTGATTTGTTCAGAGCGGTATTGAAAAAATATAATAAACTTAACATCAAAAATGTAAATAAAATGTAAAATTTCTTGTTTTTCTTTCCAAAGATTGGGAAAGGTTTGCAGTCATGTTGCTGTTGTGCTCTTGATGGTTGAGGCTGCCACATCATTGGACGAGAATAAGGAAAGCTGTACAAGTGCAAAGAAAGCCAGTAACTTGGCAGGCTTATTACAAAGAAAAAAGTGGAACCAGCCACTGCTAAACAACTCAACTTGAAACAATTTAAGTATGGAAAGTTTCTACTAAAAAGGAAAGGGAAAACAGGTGTCCTCCATCCCAGCCCACAAATGCAGAAGTTACAGATACCTTACAAGAACTGCACACTTTACTGCAAAATTCGTCTATACGTGTTAAAATCGACTCAGACACAGACACTGCATATGAGGATGATAAAACTACATCTGTACAGTATCCCCCCGTACCAGCATCTTTTACAGACAAAAAATTCCACAGTCTGAAATGGAATTATCTATTTTAAATAAGCTTACAACAGGGAAAGCCACTAAGGAACAAATTTCTAACTTGGAACATGCCACAAGATCACAGAAAAATTATCCACTATGGAATATGCATAGAAAAGGTAGAGTAACAGCAAATTATGTTCATCGTGTACTGCACTACAGAGATCCATCATCTGTGGTGAAACAAATTATGCAGTATGGCAATATAGATATTTCTTATGTGCTGTCAATCCGTGGGGCTATCGAAAATAAAGATCTTGCACTGTTTAATTATTAACTGAGTTAAAGACAAGATACTGATAGTTCATTAAAAAGGAGTGGCCTTAATTGTGGTACATCAATCTTTTAGTTTCCTTGGTGCCTCTCCAGCTGTAATTTTTGCTTGTGCATGTAACCCAGAACGGTTAGTTGAAGTTAAGTGTCCTTATAAACTCAAACAATTTGCTCCTAATGATGTGCAAGTAATAAACAATTTAAGATTTTACCTTGATGATACCCAAGACTTAAAGAAAAGTCAGGAGTCCACTACACACAAGTCCAAACACAGATGCTTGTTTTTAATATGAACTTGTGTGTTTTTGTAGTTTGGACACCTGAAGGAATAATTATAACAAGTGTTGATTTTGATTTAAAATTTGTAGAAAACCTTGAAGAAAGAGTTAAAACATTTGCAATTTATTATGTCATTCCAGAGATTATAACTGGAAAGTTAAAAAACTTAAAGTTTTCAACAGAAGACTGAAAGGTATATGAACAGGTAGCAACCACATTGCATTATGTCACACACCTTTTTTTAATAGTGGAAGTGCAGCCGTTTCTTGGGGCTTAAATTTTCACTTTTGCGCGAATATCTCAGAAACGAGTGGATATTTTTGATAGATATATATCTTAATGAAATGTTCAGAATATTAAAAGGAACACATTTATCGCAAAATCTCTACCTGTCCTTATACCTTTTTAGTAGAATATTTTAGTTTCTCCATCATGTTGTACCTTTAACAATCATTTGTTACAATAAATTTGCTTGAGCACTGAACTTATCTTTGAAATAAAACATGTAAAATCATATAGGCCAATTACAATGATTTCTGCACTCCAACGTATAGTAACCACTAACCTGCAAAATATTATTGCTGCCTTCCTGTTCATTTGACTAATTTTGGAGAAGATTTGTCAGGGCAGCACATACCTTTACGATATCACTTGCTATTGGTACTAATGTAATAATGTAATAGGGAGTGTTTTTTTAAGTTTGAACATTTTTTTTTCGTCCAATAAAGACGTTCAATATGAATTCTTACACTAGAAATTTGTTGTGATTCAGTAACAGTCTTCCCTGAAAGTTGTTGTTTATTTTTCAAAAAGGTGGCATAACAATTGTGACTCCACGGAGAGCAAGCTCATTGGTGATTAAAAAACCTTTATCAGCAAGGATCATGTCACCAGAATCTAACAAATCAAGAAAACCAGGACGCCTTGATATTTCTTTGTCTGAAATCGGCCATTCCAGCAAAGAGCTTTTACATATGTAGAAGCTCTTTGATTCCAGCACTCTTGAAATAAAATTCACTGACCCATATGGAGTCATATCAACCAAAACCTTCAACGTGTTGTGGTGTTTGTATGAACTCCATGTTTGTGGCCTTGCTGATAGATTGTTTGGTCCTTCAATAAATAGTTCGGTACAATCTATAATTACTCTACATGAGGGAATGTTTTTGTTTCTAAATTTTTTTGGGGTATATTACGCTTAACTATAGTGGGCTAATCAATTGAAAAACTTAATCTTGTCGATAATGCGAGCATACAATTATCAAACATTCGTGAAACACTAGTTGAAAAATACCAAATCTTTGTCCCAAATCTGCATTGGAAAGAGAGAGAGACGTAATTTAATTAAAGTCATAAACTTTCATCATTGATGAATATTGCAAAAACAGGGAAAATAAATCTTTAGCATGTTTAAACCCCGCCCCCTCCCCTGCCCCTTTCCCCCTCCAAAAAATATATTTTTTTAAACAGCTACGGCCGGAATTCTGGTGTCAAATCTTGTGGTCTTATCATTTAGATTGCTTGATGTAAGTGAATGTTTCTTTTCATTTCGCTTTGATTTTGGAGTTTTCTGCATGAAGCACCTTGTTTTTCTTTCTAAGCTCACTGTTTTCAAGGTGTAAGCGCTGCAATTTCTTGTGTAAATGTTGAATCCGTGGGTCCTGGGTCTGTCAAAAGTACCTGTAAATACAGAAACAGAATTCTTGCTTTAGAAAAAGTGAAATAGACATACTCTCTTTTTGTCAAGCTTTAGTTTAGTTATACACTTTTAGGCACATTCTGCTAGGGAAAGCACTTGTAATGCACCTGAGGCTTGATCAGTGTGGACCCAAGGAACTTGTCAGGATCTTTGAGGGTTTTGACTGTGTATTACAGTTTACACATGATCTACACCTCAATGTCATAAGTCTCTTGAAGTCTTGTAAACCGTATCAACTTTTAACCTTTTAAAAGTTTGCGGTTCATAATAAATTTGATTAAAGGAGTGTACAGACATGCAGCGTCACATGTTTTAAACATTAATCCCCTTTATTTAATTCCCTTTTCAAAGTTAATTTTATTTTAAGCAGTTTCTTTCCGTCTATTCAGCATGAACGTTTGAACTTCTTCCTCTATCAAGAACGATCAGATAGGACTTATCACTGATAAAATGTTTATCGCAAACTCGTTCATGGCCACTTGGAATCCAATGAACTCGATTTATTGATCTTAGCCAGGTTTTCTTTTGTTGTTGATATGCTGGAAATCTAAAGCTTGATGCGGGAATTTTTGTTTTGGGGATTATGACACCCTAAAATGCAACATGAAGTTGGTTAAAATTGCGATTAAATGATATTCACACCATATTTAAATCGTGTTATGGATTCTCGTTTCGCTGTTTGTTTATCTTAATCAGCTATTTACAGTTTACAGTTTATTTCATCCAAGACCCCCACTGCGGTATGTGGTAATACAAGTTTAGTACATGTAAAAATACAATTAAAACAACAGTAGTAACAGTTTCTAATTTCAAAATGGATTTCTATTGTCAAAATGGACTGGAATAAAGCCTTTACATTGCCATTATACTCATTTTTGGTACTTAATACACTCTGTACCAGAATAGCAAATAAAAATTGTGTTAGCTATGCTGGTACAGATTTATTAAGTACCAAAAGAGGAGTATAATGGTAATGTGAAGGCTTTATTCCAGTCCATTTTGACAATAGAAATCCATTTTTAAAAAAAAGCATGGAAAATGAGCAAAATCATGAAAGTAAAAAGACTAAATTCTAATAAAACAAGAAATGCAAAATGGAAAGACATTAAAGGTAGTACAAAAAACGTACACCAACTTGTTGTCACGTCGTCTGCCTAACAAAATTTGGTTTGTTTACAAAATTGCCGCCGGATGACGTCATTCTGCCTTTGAGAGATTAAGACTATAACCAAGGTTACGTCCTTGATTCCTTGAAAAAACCAACTACGGAAGCCGAGAAGGTTGACCCGCGGTGTATCGCGGCCTGCGGTACAAATTTTTTTCCCCCACGATAATTGCAATTTGAAGAAAGCAGAAAGAGTGTTTCCAAGTTATCAACCTTATGTAACGTAGGCCTATGGGACTTTTTTTCGCAATTGGAGGGGTAAGGTATTTATCAAGTGATTAAGATTGCTAATAAGTTACATATCGGCAAAATTTTTGTAAGAAGGAAATTTTCTGGATCTGAATCAAATGTGTTCAGAAAGCGCTTTTGTTTACAATGAAACAGTTTCGCGATTTTATTTGACTAACATTAGTAGGCCTACACTACAGTATGTGAAAAATGTGTTTTTGTTTCATAATTCCTTGAGTGTCCTATATTTTTAGTTTTTAGGATTGCAGAACAATTTGCAATTACATTTTCTATGTACAAATTTATTATATTCAAAGCATTTTATGTTATTTTCTTTCAATTTTGATCAAAAAGAGTGCCAATATTTTTGCATAACTTTTTGTACTTAGGCTTCGTAGGTAGGGCTTATCATGTACAGTATTTCCCAAGGAAGTCATTTTGCCCTTGAGCAACAAATTCATTTATTCTCTGCAAGGACGAAATAACATTTCATTTTAGTAACAATTTGAAACTAAAATATTTAGTGGAACTAGTCCCATGACTAAAAATTTTAAACTTTACAGAACAATAAAATCTTGACACAATATCAAAATAAATCAAAATTACAATGGAAGACAGAAAACATATTTGCAAATTGCATTTCTTCCTCTTATGAAGAAAAACTAATTTCCAAGTTCTGAGTAGTTATGAGTAAACAGACAACATGGCAGTAGGCCTATGGCTAGAAAAATCACCCTCACAAATAGCATTTTAATTTCTCGAAGAGTTCAATGAAAATAATATCGATCCTTGTTATACATGTAGGTGGAAAACAATTGATTTTACACATTTTCAGTGGTGTTTGTAATTTTTGTATGAATACAGAATTTTTGTGAACGTTTTTCTTGGAACTGGTCCTTTCGCTCAACTGGTCCTTTTGCTCAACTGGTCCACATACTGTAGGCCTACTACTAGTGGACCACTACTTGCCCTGTTGTTAAGCATAATGTTGAATGTAACATTAGGTTAGCATGTAAATGTAGTACGTAATAGTGTGGCCCAAATTATATTCCAAATTTCTACATTTCTCATGATACATTCTGGAGACTCTTGCACACCAGGTGCAACTGTGTAACATTGCACAATTTTCTTTAGAAATCTTAATCTAATGCAGCTTAAGCCAAGGCCTCAAACTAGGCTAAATAATTTTTACCTAATTATTTACAAGATGAGGCACAATTAAAATTAGCTCTTCCTGACATAACATTGGGATTTTAATGCCAAGTTATGGCAATATTTGCTTCTCATTATTGCTTTTAAAAAAATTGGGTAGAAATAATATTTCCATTCCAATTTTGGTAATTTATTTTAAGTTTTTTTTAACAAAATTGTGTGGAGTTATGCTTTGCGACTGCCATGACCTTTACAATTAGGCCTAACGTTATGGATGGCATGCACTTTTATTAGGTCAGGTTCTCTTAAAATCTATGCTGTAAAAAACAAAGGATATTTTACTCAAAATAAATTAATTGAAGATAATTGAATGCGATCAGGTGAGAAGTGAAATTGGACGTTGGAGTGAATCTAAATTTTGAAAACACTTTTAAGACGTAGGCTATTTTTAGTCAGGGAAAAAAACATTTCCATCTCATTCAAAATGTCAGCTGCCAAACAAAACAGAATAAAGTGTAGTATCATATAGTGCTAAAACTATTACTTATAATTTGTAAATTATGTTGAGAGACATTCATACAAAACAAATTTAAAATATGATAGCTTCTTAAAGAGTGCCATTTAATTTGACTTGATTTACTACACTGTAGTCAGCAGAAACTCAGCAAACAGAAACCGACAGAAATAAAAATACTGGTAGGCCTACTAGTAGAACAAATTGTATGAGTCATATTCTTACTGATTTTTTACCAACAATGAGGCTTTTAAGTCTTGTAAACTTGTTGAACCTATCTGGAAATTTCTTGTCTCGTAATCTGACGAGTAGGGCACTTTAGTCATGTACAGAATAACAATTTTGAATATAGTTTGGTAAATACAGATGAAGTATTCTCAATACAAACTAAAAACAGTCAGGTGTAAACTTGAGTGGATGATACCTCCAGAAAATATTAATTGATATTTGAAACTATTGATTGAGCTGGCATTCACGAGAGTATTTTATAAGCTATTCCAAGAGTAAATAGAGCAATAAGAAAAAGTAGAGATAGGTCCTATTGTATGTCTTCATTGTTTGTTGTTCTGCCTCTATGCTTAACATGCTTCCAATTGTGACCTCTTGTAATTAAAAAATGACTTTGCTGAAGAAATAAATCTGGATTTGTGTCTTCCAACCCACAATTTTTTTTTTTAATTTGACTCATATTGGCTCTAATTCTCCTGTATTGTATGGAAGGAATACTAATTTTTATCAGACGCTCTCTACATATATATGACAAATTGCTAATATCTTTTACAATCTTGGTTGCTCTTCTTTGAATTTGTTCAAGCTTCTCAGTGTTACATTTCGTAAAACAATCCCAGACAGAAGTTCAGTACTCCAGAAGTGGATGAATAGCTGATTTGTAGATTAAGATAAGAGCACCCTATTTTTGAAATAAATTGTATGCATTAGTTTTCTAACAATTTCTCTAATATTTTAATCATGAAGTCCAGAAAAAGAGCCTTTGCATATAATACAAGTTAAGAATACGTATTTGTCTAAAGTTGGGGAAGACAAAATCATGCAAAATGTTGATTTTTTCACAGATTTGTACAACAACTAACAGGTCATTATAATTTGAATAAAACTGTAATGCATAGTAGTATGTAAAATGCAATTTACAGATGAAACAAGTAAAGATTTTTAATACTTTTGGGTGTTTTACTTGTTTTGAAGGCAGGTTCCAGGTACTCTAGAAATAAGGATGAGGTTTAGCCTTCTTTTTTACAGGACCATGCAAAATTATACAGTGGTCTTTAATTTTCTTTTGTAACAGAAAATGTGATCGACAGGGGAACCTTCATTCTTCTTGATGAAGACCCTATGAAAGAAATGATTACACCTACTGTACTGGGTCACGACTCCAGATCAAGAAGGATGGGAATTGCTGAAGGTATGTATTAAGTCTTGCTGTCATTACTTTACATTTCTTGATTTTGATTCATGATAGTTTTAAAAGACTGTTTTATATGGGAAAAGTACATTCAAATCTCCTTGTTGCAGACTTTGCTACAGGCCTCAAACTAAACAAAAACTCAATTGCATTGTGGTACAAGATATGTGTTGTTGTGAGATAAAAGTACATGTAATTTTAATTCAGTGGGCATATGCATTCATTAATGGTTTTGAGTATAATAGAATGGATTTCTATAATGTTTGGGGTACAGTGCAGGGGGCGGGGACATACAAATTTTGAATCAAGCTAACCTCCTTTCAGTAGTATCATAACCTTTCATTTTTCAGTCATCAAAAATTCTAGTGTAAAAAGAAATATTAAAATCTTAAATAAATTTTCCAAATAAAAAATAATTATATCCATACCATGCTGAAATCAAATGTTAAAAATATGAATGCTATAACCAGGAAATACACACATAATCAAACATTTAGCAAGTAAATTGAGCAGTTGCAAAATCAGTTTTTAAAAGTAGACTGTAGAATGACTCATTTTATGTTACAGTCAGTGTGTTTTTTAAGAGGCCCTGCTCCCCCCTAGTGCCCCTAAATGAAATAACAGAATATAATGTAATTGTTCAAAGTGAAAAACAGAATGTGCACTTACATACACACTCCTCTAACACCTCCTGCACACCTCGACACATCAACACCAACCCACCCCTCTTACACACACAATATGCAAATTTGAATACTTATCATAAAGCCTGCCTCCTCCTCCTTTGACGCTATGCGACTAATTACATGTGTGCTACCAGCTGAACTCAGCACAAGATTCAAGACGGCTAGTAAAAGTAACAGCGGAAATATCATGAATTTTTTTGAAAGGAAGATGATGTTGAAAAATGTGATGAGAGTACAAGTGGGCGTACGTGTATTGTTTCTTTAGATGAAGCGAACCAGCCACGAAGAGATCAAGGTTTAAAGGTATTAGTGAGACTGACAAAACACCAGTCCAGATGATTTTTTTGCTGAGGTTAAACAAAAGACAATCTAGGCGATTAATTAGTATTAAAATATTAACCAGTGTTCATTACCAGGCCACGTAAAAACTTAAATCATGAAGTGTTGTACCCCTATACACCGCCAATTTAAGCTCCCATATTCTTATGCTTACAGTTTGCATCATTAATTTTGCCTCCGCAAAATGTAACCCTGCCGCACTCTTGCCCCCTCCCACCCAAAAAAAAAAAAATGCCAGTGCCTACATGTAGCTATGCCACTGGTAACAGTCTGTGTTTCTATCTTTAATTGAATCAAAATTCCAAGGTGTTTTAATCAATTTGTAATTTTTCTTTAAGGTATGGCGAAGAGTCCTAACAGCATACTGCACAGTACATACATGTACCTTTTAATTCAGAGTTGTGATTTCATAAGATATATTAATAAAATAAAACTTTAACTGGCATTTTGAAGCTTGTACTTTTTTCAAGTTTGTGTGTTGCTTGTCACAAGTTATCCCAAAATTTCTTGTTTTAGAGTGCGAAATTTTGAAAATACCCATTTGAGTTCTCATTTTTAAAAACATAATTTATTATTTTCAGAACTGCGAACATTACGACTTAAATACTGTCCCTGCCACCCCATCAACCTAAGGAAAGAGGAGGGATGTAATGGTCCAAGCCAACAGAGGAAGCCTTGGTACTTCATCCAGGTAGAAAATGTAAGTTTTTCTTTATTTCCTTGGGGCCTGCCACAAAAATGAAGAAAACATGGAAAAAGATAACAAATTCCAAAATCTTTGTGGAAAAATTAAAGTGTACGTTAGTAAGGAATGTGAAACAGGGTTTGCACTAGCTTTGAATTTTTGGTAGGGAAATCCACTACCATCAATTTTTTTTTGTAGGGATTTTGGATTTTTGGTATGGGAATCCCTACCATCATTTTTTTTTTGTAGGGATTTCACAATTTATGAGGGGAACATATTTTTCTATAGAAAATTTGTACTTCAGATAGAAACCTTTTTATTAAAGAAAAAACTTAAGATTGACTGTTGTGATTTGTAATGTTTTATTCATAACAAAAAGTAATAAGTTTATATATCTTCAAGGCACCTGCAAAATTGGAAGTTTGAATAAAATATGTGGAAGTGGAACAACTTGCAAGAGGGTGATTATTTTTATTAGGGTACACAATGTGTTGAATATGTTCCGATCCTTTTTTGATGTTAAAAATACACCTGAAAAATGTATCTACATATTAGAATCAATTTACAAAAAAAAACAAATTCCACAGGGTCTTCAAATAAGAGGTTAATGTTTAAACCATGTGTAAACGTTTGGTGTCCCTTCTAACATACTTTCATTGATTTAGCTATGTTTTTTTTTTTTATATGGCTCCAAACATGGTGTACAATTTATGAATCAACTTTTTTGATCAAATAACATAAAATGGCCCCCTCATAAAAATAATCACCCAAGATACAAAAGTATATAAAAAACATCATCAAAAGTAAGTTGCATAACAGGATTCAGTTCAACACTTGTCAGTCCAATACCTTTTTTCTTTTATTCCTTTCCATCTAATTAAAGCCTTTTCATACCCAAACTCTTTGTAGTCAACTCCCTCAGTACAAATCAACATCTGCCAATCGAATAACCTGGTGCTCATCCTGTTACGTAACTTATTTTTGATGAGGTTTTGCAAGCTGAACCCTCGCCGCACTCAGCACTAGATACTGGAATTACAAGTCCTAATTTGAACAGGGTGGATATGATAGGGAATGAACTTGCATATTCAGAAATGACAGTTTCAGCAATTTCTGGAAATAAAAGCTTTTGATAATTATTTTGTACCAGCCTTTTAAACAAAGGAAATTCCTCTTTTGTACATTCAGGATTTACCAATCCTTTGTAATGTTGAGTAAGGCAGTCAACATATTGATCTTCTTTTTTTTGTCTTGCAGCTTCATTATCTGCTTGGATATTTGACATAGATTTTCTACCCTCCACCTCAGTCATCTCTTCAGTATCATCAATGTCAAGATCTTGTACCTCCATTTCTTCAACATCTAAGTCAATATCACCACCACCCTTTTCTTTAGCTGATTTTGAGTTGGACTTTAGAAATAAAAATGATGGGCACAGCACCTAAAAACCTTGCATGACTGCAAGGTCATTTGGTGAAAACCTACTCTCAATATTGGCAATAATATTTGAAAGAAGTGATTCCTTAATACTCTCAAACTCTTTTTGTTGGGATTTTGAATCAAGCAAATAAATACCTTTGTATTCAACCATTCCATCTTTGTCATTTTCATTTTTTGACCCTCTCATTTTTGACTGCAATGTCTAGTGCCCCCATCCCTGTGTTTGATCCCTTTGAGAATTTCTTGGACATATGCCCCATCAGTAGTTGATAAATCCTTTAAAAAGTCTAGGGTCACTTTAATCATCTTCACTGCTGTAGCACTCATCATTATTTTGTTCCTTTGCCAATGATATTGGCTTGAAAAAATTTAGAAGGTTTGCCATTATGGATTATTTCAATAATAGACAGCCATACCATATGATTTTCAACAATAGCAGAAGACAACCATACGGCATAAATACAGAACTAGTAGTAAAATCAGTTTGTAAAGAAAGATCTCCGGAATTTTATTCATATTCACATATCAGCCACTTTATATATACCATAACACTGTATAGGCAGTGTATTTTTCTGTGAATAAATGAAACGGCTGGATTTGCCTTAAAAGGTCATAAGCACTCGTGTCATGTCACGGGGAGAGGACCAGGGCTGCCATTTGGCCGAACTCACAGCGGTTTGGCCGAAAAAATTGTCTCAAAATGTGTGTTTGGTCGTAAAAAATAATTGCTTGTAACGTATTATCAATGGTAAAAGTCGATTTGGCCGTGAGTCAAAACTATTTGGCCGTCGGGCTTGAAAAATACCTGGCAGCCCTGGAGAGGGCAAGAAGACAGAACATGAAGTTTATCGCTTCGCTTTGGAACATAAACTTTATTGTTTATGGAAAAACAGTATTTTTTTATATTTTTGGACACTGTTTGTAACTTTATTTGAAAATATTTTACAAAGTTTGTTATGGAAAAAAGCATGTTGCTGAGCACTAGTGTGGAGCATGTCTGGGCACTAATGAATTTATGTGCGGGATCTTCCCGGTAAAATTGCGCGACCATCCCGCATTTTTTTTTTTTTCGCGGGATTTTGTGTTTTAATGGCGATTCTCGCAATGGCCCTGCTAATGCAAACCCTGATGTGAAAATATTTTTTAAAATCAGGAAAAATTCATCGCAGTAAGTTTCAACATGGAAGAAAGCTATTGCATTATGCAATTGATATATTCCAAACTCTGCTTTAGAGTTTTATACATTTCGTGAACTGTACTGGTTGCCATTTGATCAACGCATTGTCTTTAAGATTTTAGTTAATGTTTTCCATTGTCTGCATTGTAGAGCCCCTTTTTATTTGTCTTATTTTATTACTCCATATATTCCTAATCGTATGCTTCACTGGAGTTCTGCCAACCTGCTTGTGTCCTCTTGTTCTTTTAATAAGTTTGGCGATAGATGTTTTAAATTATGAGCTCCACGCTTTTGGAAAATAAGTTGCCTCGCAACCACAATTTTTCTGGTTTTAAACATTTTCTTAAAATCCATCTTTTAAAACTTTCTTATGATTTATAAGTGCTTATTTTTGTATCCCTGTTTTTGGGGGATATGTATTTTACTTTTCCATGTCATTCTTTTATTATCCTTTATCATGTATTTTAGGCAGTCTTTATTTTAATTTTTGAGTTTTATCAGTTTATTACTGTAGTGGTTTTTATATTCACCTGCTTTTTAACAATTTATGGGTTCACTTGTATTACCTTCGTCAATGAAGTTGGACAGAAGTTATGTTTCACCTGTATGTTTGTTTGTCTGTCTGTCATCAAGATATCTTAAGAACTGATGATTGGATTTTGATTAAATTTGGTGTGTGTTTTTTTTTACTGCTTAAGAAATTGAAATTTGCATATTAGAACAGGGGAAGGGTGCAAATGGAGGGATAGGGACATTTTAAGGTGAATTTTTCTGTCATCAAGATATCTCCAGAACTCAGTGATGATTGGATTTTGATTGAATTTGGTGTGTGGTTTGTTACTGTTCACGAAGAAATTATTAAAATTTGGGACTAATTGGATCAGGGGAAGGGCAGAAATAGAGAGGTGGGGATGTTTTATGATGAGATCTGTCAAGACTAAGTTGTCAAGACTCAAGTTGAAACTTTCCAATGAAATGTGCTGAACAATGACTTCGTGCTCTGAATGAAGATCCAAACAATCACTTTTCTGGACTCAAAGAGACTTACATCAAGGGCTCTCTGGAATTAATGAAAATGAAACAAATGGTTTCTGCCACGAATGGAAAATGATGGAATGTGAATCCTGGCTGAATAGAGCTCAAACAATGATGCTTCACCTAAATAAAATTGAAGAAATGGTATGGCCTTGGAAGAAATCCCGTCAGAAGATAATCTTCAAGTGTTTACTTGCAAATGTTCATTATGGATCAAAACTTGGGGATGAATCTTGGTGGACCTAGGACTTTTGAGGTAGATTATATTGGGTATGGGGATAAAATGAACTCTAAAATTATTCTAGGCATGTTGGAATTGCAACGGGCGGAGGTATGCCCTCTAGAGAATGCTAATATTCTAGTTCAATATGCTTTTGCTTGCATTTTGTATGGATAATTTATCAATTTTATAATATGTAATGCACTAAGAGCTTTTGTAAGATTAAGTGTAATATAAATATTTATAATAATAATAATAATAATAATAAGATGGCTGCCATATAATGTCCCGCATGATATTGTGGTGCAGTTGTCATTTGCTAATAAGACCTTCAAATAAACCAAACTTTGGCTTAACATGAGAATAGAAGAAAGCCCACAATTCTATTACTGGTTCACAAAATATTTGGTGATCTGTTGGTTCTTGACACACAAGATAGTGTAGAACCTGAAATTATCTCCACATTCAGAACAATAAAACAAATTGCAAAAGAACATTACTGTACTCTACTTTTGTACATGAATGTTTAGTCAAAAGAACAGTCTTTGTTAAGCCCATTAGAAAGGAACACACTTCTCTTGTTAAGTTGACCAAGACCAAAGTCTACAAAAAAATAACAAATATCATCCTTTAAATATTTTTTTTTTTCTTCCAGTTATATGACACTGCATGGAATTAAGACTGACATAGTTCGTAGTGTGTCTTGAATAGCATTCTACTTCAAAACAGTGTAATCATGAGATTAATGTTAATATCCTTAATGGTGCTGCCATTGTGAACATGCTGAATCCATGTCTAATTAAAGCCTTCCAGATGTATATGCTCAAATCATCTTCTCGCCATATCTACAAACCCAACTGAATACAGCACTGAGTACAGTAGATGTCATCTGGACGTCTTGGTGTAAAACATCCAAGCAACTAGGTAGCCTTTCTAGGAACAGGGCTTTTTACCTTCCTTTCTGAACAATTAGTCACAGTTTAGTCTAAAGAATATGGTTCTTACTCACTCACTCACCCAGGTAAACATGGTGTCTACGATGTCAACTGTGCAAGCAGATGCCTCCATTATTTTTGATCTTGTCAAGTCCTTCTTTTCAAGCCCACCATCTCAGCAGCACAAATGTACAGCATCCAGCCAACGGGTCCTGTATTGCCCTAATTTCGTTTCCCTCCCACAAACTCTTGATTTTCATTTCAGTAGAGTTCTGGGGAGTTTTGTCTTGACCAAATCGACAACGTGACCTTATATCATCTGTGACGTGACTTCTTCAGGATAAGAGATGCAAGAGGTTAACCAATTCTGCTTCTGACTTCCATGTTCCTGATGTTTTGGAACCACTTGATAATATTTCAAGGGAGGTTCTATTTTGTGTGGCTCTGTACCAATCAGTCAACTGGATTGGGCATATATCCATTTAATCAGAGTGACCTTGGCACATCCAACTCTCCCTGTCTTTAGGCGGTTAAGGCCTTCCACTCTGGCCAGGTTGAGTTTGCACTGGCTGGAAGCCCTTCTTTTGCCATCAGCAGGCCCATTGTTACAGGTGTGGAAGGTCAGAGAATCTTTCTTCCCACATGGTGACACAAGTGCAAGAGGGGTCACACATTTTAAAAAGCTTCTCCTTGACCTAAGGTGACTCTTGAGTGAGCATATGTCCATACATAGGATGTCGTTCATCTGTTTCTTGCCGCTGATGCTTTTCTTTCTTGCTAGCTGCTGATCTTCTGATGTCAGGTGAAGCTATACCAGCTAGAATGTACAAACTGTTAGTGTTTCTGGGTTTAAGGCATCCTGTAATTATCTCATTTTAAGAGCAAGGTCTATCTTTTTGGCATGAATGGATCTTTCCCATACTGGCATACTCAGTGGCTGAGTAGCAGAGAGCTAGAGCAGCGGAACACAGGGATTGCACTCCATATTTTGTTTCCGAGCATGCCAAAAATGATGTTAGGTAAGCTAAATTTTCCTTTGTATTCTCAATATGGGTCTTAAAAGTGAGACAACGATCAACGGTGACTTCAAGATACATGGGGGCTCACAGTCGTCCTAAAGTTGTTCTAGACCAGGTAACCTGTAGTTGGCATTTGGCATCACAGTTTCTTAGGTGGAAAGTGCACACCTATGTCTTTCATGCATTAATATTATATAGTGTTAGTTCATCCAGGATGCTGGACAGCTTATCTTTCACAACAGTGATATACAGTAAGTATTTTGTGCAGTGAC
The DNA here is from genome assembly GCA_020152595.1 of Chiridota heheva. Taxonomy (NCBI): domain Eukaryota; kingdom Metazoa; phylum Echinodermata; class Holothuroidea; order Apodida; family Chiridotidae; genus Chiridota; species Chiridota heheva. The sequence goes on along the minus strand of JAIGNY010001146.1, from coordinate 874,979 downwards.
TCCAACATCATATACAAAGCGGCAGGTATCAGCACTTCTTAGTTGGTCATTTGTGTAGATGTTAAAGAGAAGCGGTGCAAGCTAACTCCCTTGGGGAAGACCATTCTTCGACCTACAGTATGTCATCTGTTTTGGTTCCAATTCTCCAGCGTGCTATCTGTTTGGTGGGGGAAGCTGTTTTGCATTTTTCTTCCAGTATGTAAAACGAGAAGTGTATTAAACTGGACATACACTCCATAATTACCTGATCCATGTCACTGGGGACGATGGGGGAGGGGGGGGGGGAAATTAGAGATATTTATTTCACAACTTCTATAATCAGCTTTACCTGAGGCATTAAAGTCTTGTCAATAACTCCTCAAGTGTGGCTGCAATATTGTAAAAGGATATTTAGGAGCATGTAAATGTGTCAAAGCTGATATGGTATGTATAAACAGTAATATTGTAAATGCAAAAGAAAATGTGAACATCATTAGGAAGCTTTTTTGTTAAGAAGTGTTTTGCTACAACTTGAGAAGTGTTGTGATTTTTTTCATTCTTTAAATGCTAAGGTGAACAAAAACATGCATTATGGCCAGGTCAAACGCAGGTCATGATAGGCAACAAAGCACAACAAGAGAAGTCCTCATGGGCCAATGAATGGTTTACATTGGCTTAGAAATTGAATGAAGGAATCCTCTGCTACGTCATGGTGCTGAGAGAAGATGATGATGCACCCAAGCCTTCAAGGACTGGGCTTCTTTGTCTTGAAAAGCTGTAACATCACATTTTGGAGTGACTTTTCCAGATTTGGACTGCAGTGTGGATGAAACTCCTGTCATGCTTGGTGGGACAAGCAATAATTCATAGTCAGCAATAAACTATTCCATGCAACTGGTATTAGATGAAGAAAAAAAAAAAACTATCACTGGATAGTGTAGAAAACAATTGACCAACGGTTACCTTATGAAGTGCAAGTCATTATAGTCTCTTACAGGTGACCACAATACGAGCAAGAGGATGTTGAGGAGCAAAAACATGTGGCCACCTTGAATTTGGTAATCATGTTTTGGGGAAATTTTTCATAATTGAGGTAGAATACTGGTGAAAATAAAACAGAGGGCTATATTGAGTGTATAAAGTTGTTTATTTGTGCTAAATACAAGTTAATAGTGTCAAAATATCCTCATTTCACTTAGCCAATGGCCATTTTTAATTAGGTGGCCATGTTGGAAGAAATAGAGTTGGCCCTATATCCAGAATTGTTCACAAATTCAAAAGTGTACCAATTTTCATGCTTTTCAAGAAAAGTGCACAATTTGACTAAAATTCTGCAGAAATCTGCAGGATTATTCGGTTTTCGGGTATTTTTCTTTGATTTTCTTCATTCCAGGCAATTTTCTTCCATTTTTCTAATTTCAGACATTTGTCATTTTTAAGAAATTTTACCAAACTTTTTTTAAAGTTCCATAAATTTTAATATCTTTTACAAAGATTTACAAAATTGTCCAATACTTTTTTTATAACCTGATCACAAGTTTCCTTTATTTGTAATTGATAATTTTACCCCATCCCCCCTTCCCCCATTGATGAGATTGTTTTGAAATGTGCATAAGGAAAAAATCGCAGAACTAGCTGTGATGTGTTATGGAAAACTATAAGTAAACTTGGGAAGATTTGGATTGTACCATTATTATGCGGGTTGTTTGAAGAACGACTTGTAAAAGTATATTCAAGGATATAATAAACAGATATTAATTAATACAAAAAATTTAATGAATAGCATAGTTTTTAATTTTTGGTAACATAATCATGCAACCTAACGTTATTATTCCTCGCTCTTGCACTTCGTCGTTCCTGATTGTTGTCGATAATATTTCAGTCAAATAATGTTTTAATTTCTGATGAATACAGTCATATAATAATATACACAAAAAAATAACGTTAAAATGAAAGAAAATCCGACATTGAAAAACGCTAATTCGCCTCTTCACAGCATGTTTACAATACACAAACAACAGGAAACCCTCTGCGCGCAATACAGTCCACGCGGCTTGGGCGTGCTTAGATTACATCAGAATTAAAATAAAGGGATACATAAGCGGACGCGAAATGTTTTCTCTCATCGCTTTCTATTTGTTGGAAAGTACGGGCCCTTATTTGCACCAATCACGTTGGATTATATGTGGTAAATTGATATATGTTAATTGTGAGGCTGTGTGCAATGGACTCCCAAATACTTTCATTCATAAGCTACAAAGGTCAAAGCGGCGATTACTTTGTGATTTTGCTTGTGCTCTCATCGAGAAACAAGAAAAAACACATTTTATAGTTACGGTACTAAAAAGTACGGTACGGTTTTTGGAATAATTAAATGAAAATGGTCTCAAACGATAGATAATAATTTCAAGTTCTCTATACCGTTTGAACTGGAAGAAAATATTCAGAGACTCTTTAGTTATAACGTTTGAAGTGCAAACTATGTGCGATTTTTTAGAGCGTTTTGCACAGTTAAGGAGATTATCGCAAGTGTATGAAACAAACATTCCCATATGACCAGGAAGGTGAAATCAGTCTCCCCTCCACCACACACACTTACCCCCCACTTCCTATAATGGCCTCTGGGTACAGCCATTTTCCAAAAAATTACATTTCCCCTTCCCCCCCGCCAGCACCGCGGTAATGCTAAATACACCACTCGACAATTGCCTATAAATGAACAAAATTGTCGGTGAGTACCAAGGAAAGTGAACAATGCTCTTCACATATTTGATCATTTGTGTAAGCAAAATCACAACACCCACTATGATTTAAGAGGTATCCTAGATACAAATATTTGTATTGTTATGCAAATAAGCCAAGTAGTATGCACACACATCCCCCAAACATGCTCAACTGGACAGTCCTATGCTGTGCCAAGTTAAACGAATGTACATCATCTCAGGTTAAACAATATGTACAAAAGTATACTGTTATGCAAATAACCCAATTAATATGCACACTATGCTTCACCATTAAGTGTGGACAATACTCTTTACATATGTGATCATTTGTGTAAACAAAATCACCACACCCACTAAATGTAAAAGAAAATGTACTTGGGAAATATCAAGCGACCGTACAACATGTAAAATGAATTATGGCTATCCGAATGAGTTTAAAAAAAAGAAATATATTCATGCTACTGAGCTAAAACGTAAATTAATGCTACAACTTCACAGGATGCTTTGAAACCTGTATCAATGTACACGACCAGATTGACTATCTGGAACATCAACCAAGAAAAAGCAAGTAACATTCTGCCTTTAATATTTTAAAGTTAACTATTCTAATTTATATTTACTAAATATTTGTAAATTTCCAAAAGTCAGAAAACACAAATAGGTATACTTCCACCGTGTAACACGCAGGTTCAAATGATACCACACTTGCCTATATTCCAGAGAATTATTCCTAGATGATTGGACTTGCTGCAAATAAAATAGATACAAATACAACTAAAACTGTCGGAAGGACAGTATCCTCGACTATTCAAAGCTAGTATAGAGAATGGGTTTATTGAGGCAAGTATATAGGGTAGCAGCGGCAGATAATTTCAAATTACTTTAGCTTTGTTAGATGCACTTACATTATCATTTACACTACAAACTTCAAAATATCTTGTGAGTTTTCCCAGATATTTTATAACAAAAAAAGCTCAAGGTTACCAAACCCAGTAACTCAGAAAACATGTAAAACCTATCAGTCCTTAATAACTACAACACCTCTTTTAGGCGTGAAGTTCTTTGTGTCTTTAACTAGTATGAGTTAAGAAATTAAGTTGAGAAGCACAGTAGCTTAAAAGACCTGTAATTAGTGATTACTCACCGTTCAAGATATTTTCTTATATTTACCAGTTATTACTTGTTATGTGTATACTTTACTCTTGCTTTTTGAAAAGACTGAAATTTGAAATGAATTCAATTTGTTCATGCAGAAGATAAGAATTTTGGTGAGAAAACATGAACATGGAAAGAAAGAAAAAAGCAGTGCTTATATTGTGTACACATTTCTTAGGAAACCTGAACTCGACTTATGTCAAGACTAAAACATTTATCAGAATTTGCAATGGTATTGTCAAATGATGAAATGATAGAATTCATGGATGTTCTATTATTATTTAGTTTTTTCATAGTCAAAAAGAGAGTGTGGTACACTGTGCATATAGTAATATGGCATGCGAAATTAAGAGTGAGGCCTGCTGTTAGGTGCTAAGTCAGTAACTGTTTTGGAATGGCGAAATTTACAGTGAAACCTGCTGCCAAACGTGGGCATAATGGAGTCACTGTTTCGTTTGTACATCTCATCGAAAAAAATTAACAAGCACGGTGGTTATAAATGAAGAATGGAGTCTTCCAGTTCATGAGCAGCCCGAAAAACTGGGTACTTTGAAATACCCAAAAAATTGGGTACTTTGATGTAAAACGTCATCGCATGAGTTTACACATTTGACTAGCCCACACTAAACATACGGGGTTTCTCATTTTCCGCTCCGGATTGTCCAAAATTTCGATGGATATTCTGAAATGTTGGAGACTGATAGTAAATAGATATTCAAGACTTTTTGCCGCTGCTTTTTGAAATTCACGGTTGCCTTTTTGAGATAATAAATAAAACAGATGATGGGCAGTCTATTTGTTCATTTTCTTAAAAAGGCGGCGATGAATTTCAGAAAGCAGCGGCAAAAAGCTTTTAATATCTTTCTACTATCCGTTTCCAAATTTTCAGGATATCCATTAAAATTTTGGGCAATCCGGAGCGGAAATTGAGAAACCCTTTATGTTTAGTGTGGACTAGTCAAATGTGTAGGCTCATGCGATGACGTAAAACATAAAAGTACCTAATTTTTTGGGCATTTCAAAGTACCCAGTTTTTCGGGCTGCTCCCGAACTGTCTTAAGCAAATCTGAGTTAAGTAAAAAAAAAATGTAATTAAGTTTAGTGAGAGGTCAAAAAGCGGTCAAAATACAGTTAGCAAGTCGCCGTAGGAGGGTGACACACCTTGCCTAGGCTTATATACTAATAGTATATAGGTCGCCATTATCTTTAGGAACGCCTGTAGACACTGTGATTACTTTAATCAGTCAATGTTTAGTCATGGGCCCCCAACCACCCAAGGGGCCCTGTGCCAGGCTGGAGAGTTTGCCTTGTGCGAGCAAGATCTGGCCCGTGCAGCTTGCTCCGTGGTTTGGCAACTGGCCCGCGCAGTGACAACTTGCTGGCCATAGATCTGGTCGCGTATGTGAATCAAATTGGCTTAACTAAACTATAGTAGGCCTACTAATGCACTTGTCAATTGTGTGACCCACCCCTACATCCCCGGACAAGGTGAGTCATTGCACCAAAGTGGGTGGATAAAACACATACATTGACGCACCCCTCAGTCAGTTGGGCGACTGACATTTTTTGTATAAAAGACTTACCCAAAATCACTCTCATCTCTGTACAAAGTTAATGGGTCTGTAGTAAATTGACTCACCCCAGAGTCACTCTGGTGACTGACAATTTGGTACAATGACACATGTGAGTCACTGTTTCATATGTCAATGACCCACTTTTGACTCGCACTGCCGGGGGTAGTAGGGGTGAGTCATACAACTGACACGTGCATAAGTCTGGGGTTGGTGGCACACGTCTCATCTGTGTACAACTGTCCTAGAGACTTCCAAGAAGTAATTCAATTATTATAAAGACGTGTGTTACCACCAAGGCAGAAACATACAGTTTTTATGGTGGAAACACGTTTTTTTTTTATGGCGAAAACGCACTACATTCCAGTGTCAGTAAGTTAACCATTATGCCTAATCAAGACAAATACAGGAAGAGTGAAATGTGCGCTTACGGTTTCAAGGGTTTCAGATTTTGTTTATGCTTTTATAAAAAAAATTGAAATAGGGGCCTTATTAAGGCAGAAACTTCTTGCTCAATTTTTGTGTTGAACTAAATAATATCTCAGTCCAAAAATACAAAACTGTATTAAATTGATTTAAAATAATTAATTTAAGACTACAATTTAAAACGCATAGGCCTATACCTATGCTAGTACTACAGTAAACTTACTTTATGGAATGTACATTTTTCTTTATTGAGTTGTGATGAAAATCTACATGTTTCTCAGCAAAGGGGAAATTTGAAACATGTGTTTACACATACTTAGAACTGTAAAATCAAAGTGTGCATGTACATATCCGACACTGTAATTACTTTGATCAGTCAATGTTTAGCCATGGAACCCCAGCCACCCAGGGGGCCCTGTGCCAGACTGGAGAGTTTGTCTTGTGCACGCAAGATCTGGCCCATGCAGCTTGCTCTGTAGTTTGGCACCTGGCCCGCGCACAACTTGCTGGCCATAGATCTGGTCGCGTATGTGAATTAAATAGGCTTAACTAAACTATAGTAGGCCTACTAATGCACTTGTCAATTGTGTGACCCACCCCTACACCCCCGTACAAGATGAGTCATTGCACTAATGTGGGTGGACGAAACATGTACATTGACGCACCCCTTAGTCAGTTAGGTGACTGACATTTTTTACGAAATGACTTACCTTAAATCAATCACCTTTGTACAAAGTCAATAGGTCTGAAGTAAATTGATTCACCCCAAAGTCTTTGGTATAATGCGCACATGTGACAATTTGGTACAATGTCGCACATTTGAGTCACTATTTCATATGTCAATGACTCACCTTTGACTGACATTGCCGAGGGTAGTAGGGGTGAGTCATACAACTGACAAGTGCATAACGCAAAGCCCGCATGCTTATGCAAGACCTGACGAACATTCAACCGCACAGATTTCTGTGAAATTTAGCCATGCTGGGCCAAGCATCGGCTAGAAATCATGGGTCACTTACATAACATGGCAAGATTATGGGCTAAGAAGGGTTAGTCACCCCATAAAAATCCCAAACTAAATCACCACCACCACCACCACAACAAAATAAATAATAATAATCAAAGACGTCCAGAGTTAGTAAAGAACTTATCAATATTGACTTTGAAATTGTGAACAGATTTAGAGCTAACTACCCACTCAGGCAAACCATTCCACTCATTAACAACTCTTGCCCACACAAAATGAAAACATTCCAGTCTGGGCCCTGTGGGGGTACTTTGTTGGGCACATTTGATAATTTATCGGTGTGCGCCATCGTGTTCAGAGGAAAATATCAATAAAGACACACTTTTCTATAAAGTGAACACCATTTCCCACTTGAACCGGTGTAAACGTGTTAATCTGAACAGTGTGTACAAACTAAGGATAGTAACATTAGTAGTAACATAGCGTTATTCCTAACGTTATTCCTAATTACGGCCTATGGTTTAGCCTATTCTCGAGGTCGACATAGCCGTGTACGGGCTCAGTACGGTTTGTCGTAGGGGAAACTTTATCATTACAGGCAATAGGAAATTTTTCATTAATACATTTTGTCGCCTCAGCTAGTCAGCGAAAATTAATGGTACTCATTTATGTTGGAAACTATTATACACAACATTTGTGATGAAAAATAAATTATGTCCAGTATTTGTTAAAAATTAATAAAAAATAGGTTTTTCACCCATTGACTACAAATGACAATGATAACTGACGGTTTGTTTTCCCTTTGAAGTTGGGTATTGTCAAAAAAGCATATTACGTCCCGTGCACCACAACATTCCCGGCTGTCCGACCTCCAGAATAGTGTGAACATCAAAACAAAATAAAGTTGGGGGAAATACTTACAGTGCTACTAGCGACAGCATCCACATCTGTTACTGTTATTTGTTAATACAAAATAAAGCAACTGTGCCTGTCAGATGGTGATATAGGCCTGTGAATGATTTGGCAACAAATAAGTGATTAAAATTTCTGCGATATTTTGTTTTATTAATGAAATCGAGCAGCTACTTCATACTTTTAGTGCAAAATAGTCAGGTGATCAAGTTACATATTAGTAACGATTAAAAGTTCTCGAAAAATTATTTTAGCCTTTTTTGTTTTTGGCGATGTGCACCGCGGGCCAGTGAATGCATCCGCCGGTGAGCACGTTACACCGGCCGCGTTACACCGCGGACCAGTGAATGCACCTCAGGCCGCATTACACCGCGGGCCTGTGAATGCACCGCGGGCTGCGATACACCGCGGGCCAAGCTTCTCGGCTTCCGTAGTAAGTTAATAGAAAGAAAACAAAACTAGCTGTTGTGAAAACTTCAAGGTCGGATATTTAAACCAGGGAGTTGAACATTATGTAGGTCTATAACAGTATCAGTATGCTATGGTGAATTGGAGGCTGAAGTATCATTAAACCAAAAACGTAAATACTTATTGTGTTAATATGTTCGTGATGCATTCCGTAAGGAAAAATATATTGTATTGTGGCAAAGCTAAAAGACATTTAATTTCAGAAAAATTATTCATCAGGCAGAAAACATCGAAGTCTTGTGTCAATGGAATACTGGAAGCGGACACTTTACAGGGGACAAACATACATGATAAAGTAGTAACCAGAGACGGAAATACTCATCTAGGCTTCAATGTTACGAATGGAGAAATTATATTTCAAACAAAAAAGATGGCAGAGTTGTTTAGAGGATTGGTAGTATTGACGCTCTCAAGTAATGACTGGTTTGTTAGAAATTGTCTCACGGTAAGTACGTCCAATAGGCTATAGCCCTTGATTTGTTTTCTTGTACAGGAGCCATGGAGGAGGACAGAGGCCCTTTTCTCGGTTTGGGGAGGGGAGGGGGAGTAAATATTGCATGAATGGCCATCCTGAACATAAGGTGATACTGGGAGATCGGATTAAAAGTATTTTTTTCATTTGTCGAAGAAGAAATGGGCGGCTATGATTATTATTATTATTTTTTTTTTTGTGGCGGTGGTGGTGTTAGTTTGGGCTTTGTATGGGATGACTAACCCTTCTTAGCCTGTAATCTTGTTGTGTTATGTTATAATGCAGGCTGATACCTCGGACTCAACGCCACCCCCCCCCCCTCCCCCAAAACAAAACATAAAAATAATAAATCCTTTGAAAAGAAAAGAAGAAACAGGAAGGACGGACGGAAGAAAGGGAACAAACCAGGTTCTTGTCTTGATTAAATATTCTTCGGACATTGCTGTTTGAGAGGTATCAAGTTCTGACGGTTTTTCACTGCGTTATCGATTTGGTGGTGGTGGGGGGAAGTGGCTATAATAGAGAATATTGGGAGATTAGCCACCAGGCCCCCAAAAAAAAAATGTCGTACCCCTCCCCCCCTCCAACAAGCTTTAATTTTGTTGGCAGTCATATAATCGTAATTGAAATATCAAATGAACCATACAGGAAACAGATGTTGGCAATGTTTTAATCGTATCAACTGAATTATCGTTCATTTTGGACCAAATATCTTCAATTTTGGATCAAATATCTTTAATTTTGACCAAATAATCTTCATTTGTGAATCAGAAATCTTAAATTGTGGACCAGAAATCTTTTTATTTTGGATCAAAAATCTTTAAAATTGGACATGAATCTACAACATAAAAACCAAAAGCCTTCAGATGGAAAAGTAGGTCTTAATAAATAGGCTATAAGAGCCAACAAATTTCACCGTTTAGATTTCAAGTAATTCGGCGCGGAAAATCATGACCTTGACCTGAATTCAACGATTACTTGCAGTCACGTGGGAAAAAAGGACACCACTTACTAGGCCTCTAGGTATATTTACATGAAGAAAAGGGAAATTGTGTTGATTATGGGTTCAAGTAGTTGGAAAACAAACAAAGAGTCATCTCCAAAAATTTGGAGATCTCCCGAACTGTTTTAGGTCTGTCTGTAAGTATTTAGTACGCGTTTACACAGGAAGTTCTGCGGGGTCTACAACTTGCAACGTTAAATATTTTTTTTAAATGGCGGACGCCATAGGAAGTGGTTATTCTGAACTTCAAATAACACGATGTTTAGACTTTTCCATTCATTATTTTGCTTTTAAAGTGATATTTTGACGGTTTTATCTTTAGCTATTTGGGACGGCACGAAAATTTGTGAGGGCATGCATGCATGCATGTATAGGCCTACTATCAACAGATCAATGTTGTGCTGAACGAAGATTCATCAGTTCACTGGAACTGGAAGTCTGAAAAACTAACAACAGATGATTGTCTGGGATTTGACATAGCAAGTGCATTGTTCGCTATAAAGACTCGATTGTGAATGGTATTCTATTCAGTCTACCAACTGTGGTGTAGCGGTTATCACACATGTCTACAGACCACGAGGCCCTGGGTTCAAGCCTGGGTTAGATAGACACGCCAGTGCACCACAACTGGGTTATCGAAGGCCGTGGACATTGACTTGGTTGTCGATGTTATGTCTGTCCGTACGTCGTACCTGTGTTCTCGTCCGGGTCGTATTAAACGTTTCGTGATAGCATTGTTACTATCATAACCGAATACGCAGGCGACGACCCCGTCAATGCAATTGTGTGTTCACTCGTCGTCGTCGTCGGTATTCTATTCATAAACCTTTTGACAACGAGTGAACACACAATTACAATGTTACAGGGTCGTCTCATGAAGAAGCGCAATGCAATTACGTCATCGCAACGTTTCTTATAGTTTGCAGCAAATTGTTGGGCGGATAGATTGTCTTGACGGTCATTTGGTAGAAAATTCATTGTTTGTACATCTAATCGGAGAAAAACTAACAAATACCGTAGCTTATGCACGAAGAAGGGAGTGTCCAGCAGATGTTAGTAGAGTAAACAAGTTTTATTGAGATTCATGAGTGGTCAAAAAAAAAATTTTTTTATACGGTTTGATATATATATATATATATATATATATATATATATATATATATATATATATATATATATATATATATATATATATATATATATATATATATATATATATATATATATATATATATATATATATATATATATATATATATATATATATATATATATATATATATATATATATATATATATATATATATATATATATATATATATATACACTTACACATACATATAAATATATATATATATATTAGATATATATATATATATATATATATATCTAATATATATATATATATATATATATATATATATATATATATATATATATATATATCTAATATATATATATATATATATATATATATATATATATACATAATATATATATATATATATATATATATATATATATATATATATATAAATAAATATATATATATATATATATATATATATATATATATATATATATATATATATATATATATATATATATATATATATGTATATATATGTATATATATGTATATATATGTATATAGTAAGCATATAGGTTGCCATAACGTTAGAAACACCTGTGGTCGTCGCCTGCGTATTCGGTTATAATAGTAACAATGCTATCATGAAACGACCCGAACGAGAACACAGGTACGACGTATATGGTTGGCCATGCGGGTCATAACGTCTTCAAATGTTACGCCGAAGTAAAATTAATTCTTACGTCGTAACAAGTCTATTTCATACGTCTAAAACGGGTCGCTAATTGGCTGTTTCCTTTGTGTGTACGAACTTATGTAATTTTACGCGTGGACACTAATTTTCTATTCTTACGTCTAAAGGAAACAACCAAGCAGCGACCCGTTTTAGACGTATGCAATGGTATTGTTACGTCGTAAGAAATTATTGTTACGACGTAAGAATTGATTTTCCTTAGACGTAAAATACGTCTGAAAATTAGTTTTGACGCGTAATATTATGTCTATTCTTACGCCTAAAGGAAACAAGCCAATTAGTTTTAGACGTATGAAATGGAATTGTTACGACGAATTGATTGCGAATGGTATTCTATTCATAAACCTTTTGACGACGAGTGAACACACAATTACAATGTTACAGGGTCGTCGCCTGCGTATTCGGTTATGATAGTAACAATGCTATCACGAAACGCCTAATACGACCCGAACGAGAACACAGGTACGACGTACGGACAGACAATACCATCGACAACCAACAGCCTTTGATCATGGAGGTACCTCTATGCTTTGATAACCAGTACACTGGCGTGTCTACCCAACCCAGGCTTGAACCCAGGGCATCGTGTAGACATGAGAGATTACTCCTACACTACAGTAGGTAGACGTGACCTTTTGAATACAGACGATTATTTCATCTTACACCGATTTTACCGAGACTTCCAATTTTTTCAATTTAGGTCGATTAAGACTAACATTTTTAAATGTTGTCGATATAGACGGAATGAACAAATCACCCATGCCTATTATACCGTTTGTACAAACAAAATCGTAAAAATTGCAAACTGTATATTACCAGGAATATGTTATTTGGGATAACATATCCCTGATATTACAGAACTCGCCCCTTGAACAGAAATCCATTCTGATTTTCTGTGCCTGTGGCACTTCAGTAATCGCATGTTACTGGTTTGCAATTTTTATTTCAATTTATTCCACTTCGTGTTTTGGAACAAAATTTGCCCTCTTAAGGTGTAAAATACGTGAAAATTGTTTTATTTGTACAAATTGTCACAGGTTATGGAATCGTAAAGCGAAGTAAGACTGTTTGAAAAGGTCACCCAGTTGAAACACACCCAAGAATAATGACTCGAACCATCGTTTAAGTTTTATAAGAAGCAAAATATAATTTTTGCCACTCTTGCTTCAACATAACAAAACATCACAAATATATATACATCTGTGCGGTATCTTATACCACAAAACAAAATAGAAACAAACGTTTTACTCAAGTTACTCTTTGCGTAACAGCTGTGACGTTCAATGAGTAAGCTTTTTCTCAAGTACATACGCTCTAACATGAATACACCACTCTTTTTGCGATCACCATTCTACGTTTAATATCGACATCTTGATGCGCTTTTATTGGTCATCTGGATGTCCGACAAAGCGTTGATGCTTAACTAAGCGTACTTGTCCATCAAAGCATATTCAGATCAATTACTAAGCGTAATTGTTAGATGATTCAACCTTTGAACATCAAAATTGACGCTATATTTCGTATTTTTACGTAAATTCATTTCGAAATTAGGAAATCAAAAGCAACATTCTAACAATAAAACTTTTCCCTTATAATTATACCGGTAATTCGAGGGGAGTTTTTACTTGATTAACATCACTATGTGTCATGTCTTCGGAGTTTTAGGCATAAAGAAACTTGTAAAGTAAATTTCTTGTATGTTCATAAGTAATCAATGTATAATTTCATTGAGTCATATTCAAAGAAGCATAAATTTATGTGTATGAATATCTCGTAATTGCTATTGCCAATCGGCGTAGCGACCGGGGTGTGTGTGCAATTTTTGTCGGGAAAATGGTAACTTTGTCGGGAAATTTTCACCGATCTTCTCTAATGAGATGAACTATCGGAAATGAAAGTATTGTCAAAAAAAAAAAAATGTTATGCCGAGGAAATTTGAACTTTGTCGGGAAATCTAATTATTTATAACCTTAAAAACGAAACTTCATCAACTCATGTTCATCGCTAATTCTTTGTTCTCAATTTACAGAGAAAAAATGTTATTTACATGATTAAACATATTAACTAACTCCTTGTCTGTACAAGACTGCAGATCTTGTTTTCAACTTGTTGAATTGAATCACAATTGAAGGCTATTGTTTCAACCAGTTTTATATTATAAGAGATCAGATAACGCCCTCGTCCCTTATAACCATGGCAACTTGTGGCTGCTGCAAGTTGGTAGAGGATCTCCTGAGTTCCACTTTTCATTAACTACGTAAATTTCGTTTATTCGAATGTATAATCATAAGAAATCTCTGGTATAACAATTACGAGAAAGCAAGTTTTGTCACGGTCAGGATGGAGAAAAAACTTGTCCAAATTTTAAGTTACAATGTGGACTGTGTAACCGACAATTTGATGATGGCAATCGGAAAAACCATAATGTGAAATATCATAAAGATCTATTTTCAAAAGGAGTGCATATACCATTTGAAACTGTCAATGCCCCAGTTAATCCGTTTGTGGCAGCCACAGCCGCATCAAGATTTAGAAAGAGCACGAAAGTTAGGAAGTCAATACCGATGAAGCTCATCATTTACCTGTAGGCCTACCAAGTACCAGCGGGACCCGGACTGAGGATGATGAGGCAGAAATCCATACTGAAGCAAGAGAGGATCCTCAGTCGGAAACTGATGTTGGGAATGAGGTGTTGCTATTATTTAATTAAGATTTGCATAGACCAATGGCTTCCATCATCAACTGTGAATTGACCGGTACAAGATAAAGTTAACATGAGTGTTTGTAGAGATAACCCATGGCAATACTACGCAAAATATTTGTGGGTCAATAGTGATGAGAAAAACAATTATTTTTCTTTTTTTTTTCTTCTATAGTTCAAAACAAATGGTACCTAAATGAACGCTGGTGTTTCAGTTTTAAAACAAGAAGTCCCTATGAAAAATGGAAACGTATATGGGCCTAAATAGTTAAGTTTCCATGCTGTTTTGGGGTGATATTGCCGTGTAAATCTGCGTTGACTTTAGATAATATATCAGCCATAAAATGCCTAAAATCGCAGAGCTACCCAAGCTTCGACCCTGGACCCTACTAGGGGCCCTAAGGCGGGCCCTTAGACCCCACGCCGTTTCAGAAAAACAATTAAAAAGTGTATTTGGCGTTTTGCTTCTGTAGTTCATAACTTATGGTACTTAAATGAAGGCTGGCGTTTCAAATTTAAAACAAAAAAGTCCCAATGGAAACGTATAGAGGCCTAAATAGTTCAGTTTCCATGCTGTTTTGGGGTAATATTGTCGTGTAAATCTGTGTTGATTTTAAATAAAATATCAGCCATAAAATGCCTAAAATCACAGTTTCCTTTGCCCTGGACCTCTGATAAACCCTGGGCCCCTAAACCGGGCCCTAGACCCTACCGGGCCCCTAGACCCCACGCTGTTTGAGAAAAACAATTACAAAGTGTATTTGGCGTTTTTGCTTCAGTAGTTCATAACATATGGTACTTAAATGAACGCTGGTGTTTTGATTTTAAAACAAAGTCCCCATGATAAATGGAAACGTATAGGGGCCTAAATACTTAAGTTTCCATGCTGTTTTGGGGTGATATTGCCGTGTAAATCTGTGTTGATTTTAGATAAAATATCAGCCATAAAATTCGTAAAATCGCAGAGTTTTTGGACCTAGACCCCACGCCGTTCGGGCTATCGCTTCGCGCTAAATATTCCTTCACACCCCCCTTCCCCTTTAAATTATTTTTGTCGGGCACTTCCAATTTTGACTATTCCGTCGGGACAAAAAAAGTGGTCTAGTATTGGAGTAAAATTATAGGAAAAATGTATATGTTTATACCTTTAGGTTTTTGTTTCTTCGCTAAATACAAAATACGTTTGGATAAAATCCTAGTTTTGCTCCATTACCCCCCCTCCCCTTCCCTCCCCCTTCCCCAAAGCCTGGCCCTCCTCCGTTGGCCGGATACCGATCTTAGTCTGGCAGAAATGTAGAATGACGGGTGCACTTGTATCCTGGTATCAGAGTATATCTCCAGTCATGCCTGATTAAGCTAGATATCTGAATCGGCACATGGTGTTGACAATATCTTACTTGGGCAATAAGTCGGGCAGAGATGTAAAATGTCAGATATTGGCCTACAAAATCGGAGATACATCTCAATCATACCCAAATGGTTATATCAGAATCATGTCCTCCTGGCTCGGCATAATGCTGACAAGATTATACTTGGGCACTTAGTCGCGAAAAGATTTAAAATGTTGGATGTCTGTATACACTGTTTGAATTAAAGATACATTTCAATCATGCCTGAATCGTCTAGATATCAGAATCATCTCAACTCGACTTGGCATGATACTGATTGGGCTCGGGATTGGGCAACTGCATGAGACATGTAGGAAAGATGTCTGCCCACACACGTTTAAAGTTGGGAACCATTTTTCAGTTTTTGGGCATCAAAAACCCGTCTCTTCCAGGGGATTTGCCCCTTGCATGCCTTAGAAGATAGCAGAGCTGCATCCATGAACCCAACAATATTGTGGACACATTTTTAGGGGAAATTTATCTTCTTGCCTGACAGTATTAATGGTAATCCAAATGCTTATCTGAGTAGATGTTAAAATTAGAATTTGAGCCACTTTGGGGCAAAAAAAAATTAACCCATGAGCCCCACAATTTTTTCCGCATTTTCTCAATTTTCACTGAACTGCCGAGGGAAAATTTCGAACATTTATCATTTTGTGTTAATTTTCAGACATTTTGGGCATCAAAGACAATAAATCTTCAGAGCTTCCGGGGGACTTGAGGCAAGGGCGCAAATCCAGGTGGGGGCAGCAGGACGCGTCCCCACCAACTTTTGTAGTGGTGGGGACATGATATACTACATCCCCACCAATTTTTCTTGACCAATGATTTTCAAAACGTTGTAATTCGGTACTTCAGTAATGAATTTTGGCGCAATTTGATCCGGCAGAACTAATTCCAAATATGAATTTTCCAATTTAATTCGGCCTAAAGGCGCTCATGTAGTTCACCAAATTATTACAAGTCTAAATTTCTAAGTCATGAGATCTAGAAATAAAGGAGGTTTATAGAAGCACTTTGCATGGTCTGGGAAGTCTTATTTCTGGCGATCTAGGGGATATATTTAGCAAAATTTTCTTCCTTAGCTAGCGCCAACTGATGGTGGCGCTCCGCTTAAGATAGTGTCATGGATGCGATACCGACAAAATCGACACTCGCCCGACAAGCGTCCCCACCATTATTTGTGACGGATTTGCGCCCTTGGCTTGGGGCATCCGAAACAAGAACTCTTTAGATCAGGGCTTCGTCCATGAACCCCACAACTGTACCTGAGTTTTCTCGATTTCAGAGGAAATTTCTATTATCAGACTTTCTGTTTAGAAATGATAACTCAATTGCTTATCCACTTCTCTGAGTAGATTTTGGTATTCGAATGTGAAATTGTCCTCTTTTCATCACTTACATTTTGGAACTTTGTGTTGATATTAAATCTTTTTTCGGACATCAAAAACTAAAAATCTTTAGAGCTTTCGGAACTTCACCCTTGGACCCCTTCCAAGGCTTCGCCCATGAGCTGATGAGTCCACAATTGTGACCGAATTTTCTCTATTTTCAGGCTAACTCTCTCCTCTGCCTGTTTCGAAAAAAATAGTAATTATAATCCGTGTAGACTGGTAGATATCAACCTCTTAACAATATATTCTGAAATTGTCTTCTTTTCATCACTTTCATCACTTACATTTGGGAAATTGGTGTTGATTTTAAACCATTGTGGGGCATCATAATCAAGAAATCTTCAGAGCGTCCGGGGTTTCACCCCACGACCCAAGCTTCCAAGCAGGGGGCCAAGGCCACCCCAAAACATTTACCGGGGGGGGGTTGATTTTAAGAAATTTGCTTAATTTTCGTGCAATTTCCTTCACTTTCCGTAATATTTTCTTTATTTTCGTGGAGTTTGCTTCTAGGTTTGTGCAATTTCTTTCATTTTGGGGAGAATATCTTCCATTAAGAGTAGTTGTCTTCAATTATCGCGAAATTTGCTTCAATTTTCGTAAAATTCCATTCATTTTCGTGAAATCAGTTTTAATTTTCGTTTAATTTCTTCCATTTTATGGCAGTTTCTTCAATTTTTGGTTCCGATGCGATAGCATAAGGAACCTATGTAGTCATGCTGGCATGTGTATGTATGCATGCGTGCATGTATGTGCGTGCGTGTGTATGTGTGTGTGAAGGCATGCATGTATGTATATGTGTGTATGTATGTGTGCGCGCGTGTGTGCATGCACGTATGTGTGTATGTATGTATGCATGTGTATATATATATAAATATATATATATGTGTATGTATGTATGTATGTATGTATGTATGTATGTATGTATGTATGTATGTGTGTGTATGGATGCGTTTGTTTGTATGTATGTATATGTGTATGTATGCATGCATGGATGTATGTGTATGGATGTGTTTGTTTGTATCCATGTGTATATGTGTATGGTTGTATGTATGCATGCATGCATGGGTGTATGCATGTGTGCGTGCGTGTATATGTGTATGCATGCATGTGTGTGCGTATGCATGCATGTGTGTATGCAAGTATGTATGTGTACATGTGTGTATGGATGTGTTTGTATGTATGTATATGTGTATGTATGTATGCATGCATGCATGTATGTATGCATGTGTGTATGGATGTATGTGTGTATGGATGTGTTTGTATGTATGTGTCTGTTTGTATGTATGTGTATGTATATATGTATGTGCGTGTATATGTGTGTGTATGTATGTGTATGTATTTATGTTTGTGTGTATGCATGTATGTATTTATGTATGGGTGTATGCATGTCTGTGTGTTTTTATGTATGTATGAATGTAATGTATGTATGTGTGTGTGTATGAATGTGTGTATGTATGAATTTATTTATGTATGTATTTATGAATGTATGTATGTGCGTCTGTGACAGCAAGCTCGTAAGCGCGATATCTCAAGAAGGATACACCGGATTCATTTCATATGTGGTACACAGATAGCCCATGGTCCGTAGATGTGCCCTATTGTTTTTGGTGGTAATGTTATGCATATTAATGAGTTAGTCGGGGCTTAATGTAAATATCTTTATATGCTCATATTTTTACAACCGTATTTCTGCTTTCTCTCATATTGAGAGTGATTTTGCTGTTAGCTAGTATGTACATGTTCATCGTACAAAAATGTAGAATTTATGTGCATAGTGGGCAGGGCTTAACATGAATTTGTTTAAAAGAGCTTGTAAGCATGGCATCTCAAGAACGGTAAACTGGATTCATATCATATTTGAAACACAGATAGCCCATGGTCTGTAGATGTGCCCTATTGTTTTTGGTAATGATATCGTGCATATTAATGAGTAGGTGGGGCTTAATATACACAATCTTGAAACACTCTTATTTTGACAATCACATGTTTGATTTGTTTCATATTTAGTATAATTAGGTTGTTAGCCAGTGTGTATGTGTCCATTGTATAAAATCGTTTAATATCATTAATATGCATAGTGGGCAGGGCTTAATATGATTTAGCTGAAAAGAGCTTGTAAGCACAATATCTGAAGATCGATATTCTGTTTGTATGTCATATGCGGTACACAGATAGTCCATGGTCTGTAGATGTTCCCTATGGATTTGGTGGTGATGTCATGCATATTAATGAGTAGGCGGGGCCTAATTTTGAAATCTTGAAATGCTCATATTTATACAAAAAATGGTGGTCAATTTAAATGATTAAAATGGGGGAAACTAAAATCGGAACCGGGATCGGACCGAGGTATTATAAATTATAATCGAATAAATCAGAAGAACAAGCGCCGAAAAGGTTTATATATTTCACAGGGGGTACATAGAAGCCCAATAAGGGGTTTTCTTCCCTGAAAAGTGGGGGAAGCATACTTTCGCCCCTTATATTTTTGACGGGTGTAAAGCCCTCCATCCCCAGCCCCACCCCGCCCACTCCCGCTTCCTACGCCATTGCATATAAAGCTTTGAGGACAGTTGACAATGATCGAATGTGATATATGATGCCCCTATGAGAAAGTACGTACCAGATCAAAATTTGTAACAAACATGCTCCTTCATATGCATGTATAATATTTCGAAAGATATATTCTGAATAACGTTATGACAATATACAAGTATAACAAGTCGTAGAGAAAAACTTGCCGTTCGATTTACCATATTTCATTTCAATTTGCTGGTTTTGTACATGCTTGTCTTGCAAAACATTTTATGACTTCACGAAACATAAGATGATGAAGATAAGAGAATAGTTAGTGATTTACCTGTTTACGTTGAAACTTCATCATGCAACAAAAGTAAGGGGAAAAAAACATCAAGGAACAATCCATAAAAAATTCTTTACATATTTCTTGCACAGTAGTAATTTGAAGAAAAAAATTCCAATTTCGCCTAAGGAACTCAAGTGGAAACTCAAGTTTTGCTTAAGATAGGAATGTGTGAGACTTAAGACTCGATGAAGTACCTTAAAATGTTATGACATTTTCATATGTTTACCACGCCGTTTGCAAAATATGAGAACCAGGGAACTTGAAATACTAGGTTGCTTTTTTTTTTTACCGAAACATTTGTTTAGACCATTCAGATGCATGTAAATGTATTTTTTGTCTTTTATATTTAAGATTGCAGATTTCAACTTCGAGTAAAAAGTACACGTTCACAAAATGTTTTAGCATTATATATGATATAGCAGTGGCGTCTAGAGGATATTCCAACATTTTACTCGAACAATTCCCAGAACCCCTCGTAAATTTCCTTAAATTTTCAGGAAATTTCATGGAAATCTCTTTTAATCTTTGTGAATTTTCCTTAAATCCCGTGCAATTTTTGGAATTTATTTATTTTTATTTTTTTGGACCAATTTTTTGGAAATTTCCCTCAATTTTGGGGAATTTTTTTCAATTTTGGGCAATTTCCTTTATTCCGTGCAATTTTCAAATTTCATTCAATGTTTGGAAATCACTTTCAATAATCAAGAAATATCTTTCATTATCTTGTAATTTTCTTCAATTTTCTGGAAATTTCCTTCAATGTTTGTGATATCCCTTTTAATGTTTGAAAATTTCCTTCATTTTGGGGCAATTCTTCTATCAGTCTATTTTCGGTAAATTACTTCAATTTTTGGGAAATTCTATTCCAATTGGAAATTGCTTTTCATATTTGCGAATTTTCTTTCATTTTCGTGTAGTTTTCGGTTAATTTCTTCATTTTGGGGCAGTTTATCATCGATTTTCGGTAAATTTTCATCAATTTTTGGGAACATTCCCTTCAATGTTTGGGATATCTCTTTCAATCCACTGCAAGAGATCTGATTGGAGGTAACGATGACCAAAAACCTGCATTATACACTATACTATCCCTTACAGGATTAGTTCAGTGGTTAAACAAATCGTATATGAAAGAGAACTTCAAAAGAAACAAAATGGTGGAGAAAACGTTCAAAAATCTTATCCCGTTTAGGAGATATTCAAGTTTAAATATCTGTTTTATCCATATAGAAATGACTGGTGTAGTAAGTCTACTATAGAAAGTTGGCGTCCTCCTCCTCACATTTTTAAAGTTTATTTAAATTTGTTGCTCTTTTAGATTTAGATTTTGAACATGATACTGCATAAGTAACTTTGCCAGAGTCACTGTTCGGCAGACTCTTGTTTTTGTTTTATTGTTTTCATCTGGACCATGACCCTACCCCAGAGTAGGATCAAGATCAAGCTACTGAGCATGCGGTGAGCATTCTTACGAATATTAAGAAATCGGAAGATCTGATTGCCTGAAGTGGATCTGACCGCAAGGTCGTACTCAAGTGAGAACACACCCAAGTTCCTGGACCAACAGATGAATTGAAATCGCTCTTGGTATAAGTGATACATAGCATCATTGATGACACATAATTAGAGGGGGTCTTATCAATCCTCTAGTCTAATAATGTTGGTTTACCAGTTGGGAAGAATTTTGTTACGACCAAGCAAAATTTTCACCAAAAATTGTCAGTCTGCAAATTGCAGTCTGCAGTCTGCAAAATAGTAGACCCTTTTAATATGCTCGAATTTATGATGTATTAAGACAACTAAACAGATATCTCTATTTAATTCTTTAAAATAAGTCAAGTAAATTAAGACACTGTTGAAAATATTTTCTTGCTACAAGTGAATTGAGTATGTCTAAGTTCCAAAAATTCTTGGTTAGTAAGCTCCCATCATTGTAATTATGTTGAAAGTGGATGGAAAACATAGCATTTACATAAATCGATGTAACAAATTTGCATAAGCATTTGTATCAATACGTCTGAAGAGTAAAGAGGTAACAAAGAAACAACTCTTTATAAAATATCATTGTACTAAAAATCAACTTGTCCATCTGCAAATTGGGGATCTTGACATTATATTAAAGAAATATTGACAACTGTATATTGATTACTACTGGAAAAAATCTTCCAACTGAAAAGCTTTCTTAAATTGAGTGAAATGGTTATCATAAGCTTGAGTTGTAACCCCTTAATTTATACGCAGATGAATCTTCTATTAATTCAAAGATCTCTAAAGCTTTATCCATCTGAGCTATTAGGCACATAGGGCCAGTGCTTATCCCCGGTTATCATAGCCTGAATGGACGAGAGTGTATTACTCTCACTAAATGGAATATCAGTCCATCACAGGTTAACTTTCCAGGATTGCTGGTACTTATTTTACAGCTGAGTGAACTGGAGCAAGTAGAGCAACTGCTTTGCTTATGGACAAATTGCAGTACTCACGACGGGAGTTAAACATAGTTTTTGCTCATACGATCATTACTCTTTAAAGTAAGGAGCTACGCACTTCATCGAATTCAACGGGGGTTGTTTTTCAATTCTCATAATCTATACCACGATTCACTTCCTCCCCTTAAATATATTTGTAAAAGATTGATATAAATACATGTTGCACCACAAATTAATGAATGCCTTATGACGATGACAGATATTAATATTGTCTTCGTAAGTTATACACATAAATAATCTGATAACCTCGCTGCAAATAACTTATTTTCAACATTTGTTATCACTGTTGCTGCCGTTCACATTAATTACAATCAATTATATATATATATATATATATATATATATATATATATATATATATATATATATATATATATATATATATATATATATATATATATATATATATATGTATATATATATATATGTATATATATATATATATATATATATGTATATATATATATATGTATATATATATATATATATATATATATATATATATATATATATTTTTTTTTATATATATATATATATATATATATTTATATATTTATATATTTATATATTTATATATATATATATATATATTTATATATATATATTTATATATATATATTTATATATGTATACATATATATATATATATATATATATATATATATATATATATATATATATATATATATATATATATATATATATATATAGATATATATATATATATTTATATATATATTTATATATGTATATATATATATATATATATGTATATATATATGTATATATATATATATATGTATACATATATATATATATATATATATATATATATATATATATATATATATATATATATATATATATATATATACATATATATATATATACATATAAATATATATATATATATATATATATATATATATATATATGTATATATATATATATATGTATACATATGTATATATATATATATATATATATATATATATATATATATATATATATATATATATATATATATATATATATATATACATATATATATATATATATATATTTATATATATATATATATATATATATATATATATATATATATATATATATATATATATATATATATATATACATATATATATACATATATATATATATATATATATATATATATATATATATACATATGTATATATATATATATATACATGTATATATATATATATATATATATATATATATATACATATATATATATATATATATATATATATACATATATATATACATATATACAT
Organism: Chiridota heheva; assembly: GCA_020152595.1. NCBI lineage: Eukaryota > Metazoa > Echinodermata > Holothuroidea > Apodida > Chiridotidae > Chiridota > Chiridota heheva. Next base: position 851,325 of record JAIGNY010001146.1, on the reverse strand, counting down.
ATATATATATACATATATACATATATATATATATATATATATATATACATATATATATACATACATACATACATACATACATACATATATATATATATATATATATATATATATATATATATATATATATATATATATATATATATATATATATATATATATATATATATATATATATATATATATATATATATATATATAATAACCCTTATTATCTAGTAGTAGGTGATTGGAATTTGACTTTATGTCAAGATCTCGATAATTTTAATTACATCCATGAAAACAATCCAAAAGTAAAAGTTCTGTACATAATCTTATTGAGTGCCACGACCTGGTGGATGCGTGGCGTGTGCAACACCCTGTTGACAGGCATTTTACCTGGCGTCAAAAAAACCCTTTTAAGCAGGGTCGACTAGATTTTTTTCTTTTATCCTCTGGTTTAATGAATTTGGTTGTAAATTCCTCCATTTTAAGTGCATATAGGTCCGACCACTCTCTTGTTCAATGCAGTTTCAATTTTGATAATGTTGAAGTCGGTCGTGGCTTTTGGAAATTTAATAATTCCCTGCTTCGTGACGAGTATTACGTCAACATGATTACACAGGTTATTAATGACACTATTGCTGAGTACGCATGCTCACCCTACGATAAAGCTCATATTTGTAACATGAATTCCAATGATATTCAATGTTATCAATGACCAATTATTCTTTGAAACTTTACTTTGTAATGTTCGTGGTAAAAGTATTTCATATGCTTCATATGTCAAAAGGTCTACTTTAATTAGAGAAAAGTTCCTTATTGATGAGATTGATTGGATGGATAAAAATGTATCCAAGAATGGATGGGTTATTAATTATATGGATGATCTTAGCAAGGAATTAGAAAATATTAGAAATGATAGAGTAAAAGGTATGTTATTACGAGGTCGTGCTAATTTTCTTGAGCATGATGAAAAACCATCAAAGTTTTGTCTTAATTTGGAGAAGAAAAAAACAAGCTGATAAGTTGATTTCTCATTTGACGAATGACCGCCTTGGTACTATACACGATCCCGTAATTATTAGAAATGAAGTTTTTGATTTTTATGATAAGCTTTACAGTTGCCAGGACAATGATATTAATAATGTTGATATTTCTGGGTTACTTTACGATAACCATGTCTTATCAACAGATGATGCTCGTAGTTTAGAAGGCCCAATTCTTTATTCTGAAGTGTATAATAGTTTGAAATTTATGAAGAATGATAAATTACCGGGTCCAGTCGGTTTTACCGTTGAATTCTTTAAGTTCTTTTGGAAGAATTTAGGAGTTTTTTTAGTGAGATCCTTGAACTACGGTTATAGTAACTCACTTTTGTCAGTTACACAGAGGCATGGTAGTATTACTCTAGTCCCTAAGAAGGATAAACCAAGGGATAAACTTAAAAACTGGAGACCCATTTCTCTTCTTAATATTTCTTACAAGGTCGCGTCTTCAGCCATTGCTAATCGTATTAAAAGGGTTCTTTATAAACTAATTTCTCCGGAGCAAAATGGGTTTTTGAAGGGCAGATCCATTGGCGAGTGCATTCGTATAATTTATGACACTATGCATAGCTTAGATGAATACAATTTATTTGGCATCTTGTTTGCCGTTGACTTTGAAAAGGCATTTGATAGTGTCTCTCATAAGTTTACCTTGAATACCCTTCACGCTTTCAATTTTGGCCCTTCTATCATTAAATGGTTAAACACCTTTTATAATGGGGGTTTCTCCTCAGTCCTTGTCAATGGCCACCCTACGGACACTTTTCAAATTTCAAGGGGTTGTCGACAAGGCGATCCTCTATCCCCGTATATCTTTTTGCTTTGTGCTCAAGTTTTAAATTCTTTAGTCAATAACAATGCCTCTATCAATGGTATTTGCTTGGGTGAATTTGAATGTAAACTAACACAATATGCTGATGACACTACTTTTTTATTTGATGGTTCAAACACATCTTTCTGTAGTATTATTGACACTCTTTTATTCTTCAGTAAGATATCTGGGTTAAAGATCAACCTTGAAAAATGTCTGCTTGTAGGTATTGGTTCTCTTAAGAATAGGTGTAATTTTTTCAATGATGATTTTGATATTCCTTGGATCCAGGGAGGTAACTTTGGTTTGTTAGGTATTTTATTTACTGTGGACTTAAATCTCATGATTGACAGCAATTATGCTAATGCTGCATCTAAAATGGATAAGATTATGTGTACCTGGTCTAAACGATATTGCACCACGTTGAGAGAGAGTTGAACACACAATTACAATGACGGGGTCGTCGCCTGCGTATTCGGTTATGATAGTACAAATGCTATCACGAAACGCTTAATACGACCCGGACGAGAACACAGGTACGACGTACGGACAGACATAACATCGACAACCAAGTCAATGTCCACGGCCTTTGATAACCAGTTGTGGTGCACTGGCGTGTCTACCCACCCCAGGATTGAACCCGGGGCCTCGTGGTCTGTAGACAGGTATAATAACCGCTACACCACAGTAGGTAGATACCACGTTGGGTAAAATTACTGTTCTTAAATCTCTGGTCTTACCTCATTTAAATTATCCTTCGTTGACTCTACCGTCCCCAAGTGATGACTACTTGTCCAAGCTTAATTCCGCCTTCTTTCAATTTGTTTGGAATAATAAGCTCGATCGAGTAAGCCGGAACCAGATTATTCAGGAATATTCCTCTGGTGGTCTCAAGATGACTAATTTTCTCCACCATGCTACTGCTCTAAAAGCTTCGTATATAAAACGTATTCTTAAAGCTGATAGTAACATGAATTTGAATTATTTGCGTACTTATGGTTTTGATAAAAACAAGTGGTTTAATTCAGGTGACGTATATATCAAAACTTTTATTTCTGGAATGTCAAATACCTTTTGGAGAGATGTCTTCAAATGTTTTTGCAATTCACGGCAAGTAATTAGTTATACAAATAATGACATGGAACTTGTTCTGAGTCAACCATTATGGCATAATACCAAAATTCAAATTGGTAATGTTCCAGTTTTCTACAGTTATTGGTTTAGTAAAGGTGTTAGTTACTATTGTGAACGATCTATTGAATGATGATGGCTCTTTTCTTTCATACAAAGATTTTATTCATACTTTTAATATTAATGCAAATTTTTTGGAGTACTACAGTGTCATCAGCTCTTTGAAACATTCTTGGGGTAAAATTATTAAGGCAAACAAGAAACTATGTTCACCGGTTGACAACCATTATCATGTTATGCTTTTAAAGGGTGATTTAGAATGTAAAACAATTTATTATACCCTTATTAAGGATGTTAGGTTTACTAATAAAGCTCGTACTAAGTGGGAGAATCTTCTTAACTCCACTTTTCTTGATGACAAGTGGAGACTTTTCTGTTCCATCCCTTTTGATTGCAGCAATGATACCAAGATTAGATGGTTTCAGTATAAAATCCTCAATTGTTTCTTTCCAACTAATCTTTTGCTAAATAAGATTGGGATAATTGATAATCCGTTTTGTTCATTTTGTTCAAGTAACACTGAATCAATTGTTCACTTATTTTATCATTGTAAATTTGTGCAACCCTTGTGAATTATCTCAACAATGCCCTTAAAAATGGTCGTATCAATATTTCACTGTTAGACCCAGAAACTATCTTGCTTGGTACAAATCACGATAAACTGCTTAATTTAATTATTATTCTTGTAAAGTATTACATTTTCATAACCAAAACCAATAAGAGGTTTCCAACTATAGTTGCCATGAACTGTTATCTTAAGAACTATTTTAACGTACAGAAGTTCATTTATGAAAAGAATATGTCTGACTCTTGGCAAAAATACTGGCTACCTTGGTATAACTTTTTACATTTATATAACTTTTGATGTTAATGTTTTGTGGTATTATGTAAACATTGTTTTATTTATTCCTTACTTGTGCTTTGTATATACATAGTACCTCGAGGAGAAGAATTCAATAAATTATATAAAAAAAAAAACATATATATATATATATATATATATATATATATATATATATCTATATATATTTGTTATAAGAAAATTAATCTGCCTACCACCAGAGGGGAAAAGACATAACGCCTTGGTCAGCCTGGCTTAAGAACCGGGAAACCCCTCCCTTTCACCCACGAGAAATAATTTCATCTTGCCGGTTGCATGTCTTCTTCCCGGTTGGGAGGTTAAATTGTAAAATTATTAACATAAATATTAAAAAATTGGTCAAATGGAAGGAAAATTTTGTAAAAGTGTTGGATGCATTTCCCCAAAATTGACTGATTGAAGGAGATTTCAATTAACAGAGGGAATTTCGTCTCAATCTCCACTCTGCCAGTCTGCTGGTGCAAGTTTCCACCTGTAACCGGAAATTTGGTAAAATGATTGGAATATTTCGTAAACCTTGAAACCTTTACCCAAAAATTGAAGAAATTTTCATGAAAATGTAGTAGGATCGTTAGGTTGTTTTATGCTTCTGCAAAAGTCGATAACTTTTTATTGTTTATAGGCAACACCCCCAATAGCAAGGCACTGGCGGACCACCGGCGGGCCGAGAGTGGCAAGACCGGCGAGCCAATAGTTTCAACCGCTGTCGGCCTGCCTGCGTTTTGGATCGGTGGCCCGAAGGTTGATCGACTGATATCCCAACGGTTGCACGCCGACGGTTGGCCGACGGCGGGCCGACGGCGGGCCGACGGCGGGCCGACGGCGGGCCGACGGCGGGCCGACGGCCGATGGGCGGGCCGACGGCGGGCCGACGACGGGCCGACGACGGGCCGACGGCGGGCCGACGGCGGGCCGACGACGATAAGGCGGTGGCATTCTGACGAATCTGCCTTGCCACCGTTGTCACCACATCCCCGCCACCGGACAATGGGCGGCATGTCTACTGGGACTTGAAATGGCAAGCATAGGGGCGATTAGTGTAGGGCTGCGGGAAAACCTCACATTTCGTTGAATTTTTATTTTTATTTAAAGACTCTTGCGTCCCTCCAGAAATATGTTGACTGTTATTTAGTCATGTATTAATTTGTTATCTCAATGAATTTGATAAAGGCTGCAAACAAACGGTTATTTTTAAGTCTAACAAGACTTTCAGAACAGCTTGAAATTTTTTGCAAGGAGGAAAGTTTGGGATTTTTTTGTTACAGGAAATGGATTGTTAAGAAATTTATCTTGAAATTTTAAGAGTTTTATGACCAGGGATGCGAGATTTGAATAAAAAAATCATGACTATGTGCTTGCTGCGCATGTTGTGTTTTTACCGTGGATTCATATGGTAATATCAGATATTTCCGTGTAAACATATCGTGATCAGATGCACCAGACAGTCCGGAAAGCATGCCTATTAACAGGAACATTTATAACACACGAGAATATTGAAATCATGCAGCCATATTGTTCAGATGTTGCGATAAAATGTCATAGTTTCTAATTTATGTACTTGAAATATTAAAAATCATTGTGTTGAAAAACATTTGAATTTTTAAAATGGCCGTTTCGCGCCTAAAAGCCTAGCTCTAATATCTATTTTACCTAATATTTCAAAAACGGCGTGGTGAACATATCAAATGGAAGTGGAAAAGTTGTAGCCATGACAGCAATATGTATTTTCATAAGTTTTAAGTTTCCCCTAGCAAAGATATTTTTCCCAGACTATTTCAAATTTGAAAAATGTAACATTGCATAAGACTTTAACGTTAGGATAGCAAAGGCTCATGGGAAATATCACAAAATGGCGGCTTCCATGTAGCAAAATATTTCCATTGATAGGAACATTTATGTTCCCATCAATAGGCATGCTGCCGGACTACCAGAATCTCAAATTGCTTTCAATAAGTTCTTATTTCCTTCATAGCTGATGTTGGTGGGAAGACGGCTTGTAGGGGGTACTATGTTTGATGCCATTATGAAAGGACGTTCTTTGGTCAGTTTGCTGTGGAAGAAACTCACCATGCAGTGAAGAGCCTGGTTGACCGTTTTGAAGAGGCTGCTATTGGTTCTATTATTTGTAAGACGGCCGAGGAGGATGTGGGCGAGGATCCAGGCAGGTATTATATTATGTTGTCATGACAACTCAAATTCAAATTATTAAATATCAGTTTACTTTTCTTAGATTGTAAATAACAATTGGGGATGATGTTGCTATAGAAGATGTTGATACCTACAAGTAGTCAGGGCTACTAATTTGTTGTTCCTCTAATTTAAACTTCGGCAATACAACGCTTATATACACTGTGACCAAAGACGAATCCGTGTGATGCTGTAAAGGGTCTCACAGTGTGTATACAGTGGCTCAAGTGATTCCGTTGTCAAAGGGTTCCATGGACAAGATTCCGTGGTGAAGGAATTTTGTAGTCCAAAGGGTTCCATGGTTAAGGCCCATGGTAGAAGGTTCCATGGTGAAAGGTTCCATAGTGAAGGGTTCCATGGTGAAGGGTTCCATGGTGAAGGCTTCCATGGTAAAAAGGTTTCATGGTGAAGGGTTCCATGGTAAAGGGTTCCATGTCTTATAGGGTTTGATTCCATGTTCGAGTATGCATAGTGAACGGGGTTCCACTTTTAAGGGTTCAGTGGTGAAGGGATTCCGTGATTCAAGATAAAGAAGCCCAGTCATTTAAGACTCGGGTGCATCATCATCTTCTCTTAGCACCAAAGCAGTGGATTATTTCTATTCCATTCCTTAGCCGCTATGAACCATTGATTGGCCCATTAGGACATCTCTTATAGTGTCTTGTTACCTTTATTTATGTTTGACCTGGTCATACCTTATGTGCTATTGTTCACCTTCCATTTTGCAATTTTAAGGTTCCACGTTCAATGGTCCATAGTGAAGGGGTTCCATGTTCGAGGGTTCCATGTTCGAGGGTTCCATGTTCGAGGGTTCCATGTTCGAGGGTTCCATGTTCGAGGGTTCCATGTTTGAGGGTTCCATGTTTAAAGGTTTCATATTCGAGGGTTCCATGGTCAAGAGCCCATGTAAGTTTAGGTCCATGGTAAAGGGGTTTCACATTAAATGGTTCTGCGGTGAAGTGGGTCCGTGGTTCAAAGGGTTCCATGTTCAAGTATCCATTGTCAAGGGCTTCAATGGTCAAAGGGGTCAGTGTTCAAGGGTTCCATGGTGAAGTGATTTAGTGTTCCAAAGGGTTACATGGTTTTATGTTTAAAGGTCCATGGTTTATTGTATAAGGGTCCATGGTTACGATGTTTAATGTTCAAGAGGTTTCATTTGTCAAGCGTTCCATAAACAAAATTGGGTTTCTCCATTACACCGGTCAAGGGTTCTACAGTCCATCTGGATTTATGGTAAAAGGATAACATGGGTCAAGAACACAAGATCCCAGTTATTTCCGAGACCATCTTAATTTCAGACATTTAACATTCTGAACACAACTTTATTTGTATTGATCCATGGTTACGGGGTTTCATGTTCAAGAGGTTTCATGTGTCAAACGTTCCATAAACAAAATTGGGTTTCTCCATTACACCGGTCAAGGGTTCTACAGTCCATCTGGATTCATGGTAAAAGGGTAACATGGGTCAAGAATACAAGACCCATTTATTTCCGAGACCATCTTAATTTCAGACATTTAACATTCTGAGCACAACTTTATTTGTATTGATCCATTTCATTTGTTGGATATGGCTTAGACCAATATCAGTTTCATTTATTGTGCAATCTGGATTTATCATTCTGGAGTTTAAAAAAATACATTTCTCTCACTATAACCAGGAAAGTTCATTTTGCTTTTTTTGTCTCGCAGTTTTGATGAGGAGCGATACGATCGGAACGTGCAGTCTATGTTGCAGAGTCTTTATCTACAATATGAGTTGTCAGCAAAATGTAGACCAGCGGTGATACAGCTTAAAGTCACATCCTACATGAAAGCTGATGTTTTAGTAAGAGGAAAATCATAGTTGTAATTGTGTTTAAGATATATGTCTTGATATACTCATTACTGTTAAACTAGTAAAACTGGTTTTGGCGAAAGACCGATATTAACGGAAAGGTGGTGGGTGAAGCCTTATGCGAACAGGGACGCAATAAAATGACTCATGGCTGCAGTACTGGAGTAACGTTACAATAACTCAAAAATTGCCATGATGTCAAATAGTTGTGAAAAATAAAAAAGTTCATTAAATTTTCCCCGTCTTGTTAACCGCATTAATTGTATAACAGAGAGTGGTTCCTGCCAGTTTGACGCATGTTCTTCACTATAAGGCCGATGCCTCTGCGATGTGGGTTCATTATACATGTAACTTGGCATTAAGCTTTAAACTGGAGTGTACGCCTTCCTCTAGTCATAAAGTTGTTTATGTTATATGCAATCACATAGATGTGCCACATACTGATTTAGGCAGGTAGGCGATCCTGGTCACAGTCCTCTACACTTCTGGTTAAATGAAATTGGTCAAATAATGATTATTTCCAGGAGTGTAGGAAGCCTTCGAAAAGTGGAGTGGGCATGACCTCTTAGGGTGCACTTCCCCAAGTCATATGCATATGTCTGCCCCGTGTCTGTAGATTAAGTAAAGTAAAAGTGCACTTCATTTTTAGAAAGGGGCAATTTCCAATGGGAAATTATTTCCCTGAACATGGGACTGACAAAAGTTGCCAGTTTCTTACTATTGGGTCAGTAATTTATTTGAAAAGAGCATTTTTGTAATATTTTTTTTTGTAAAGTGAGCTCCAATTCCACCAGTTCTTGCACCTTTGAATGTAATTAGGGGCACTTTTTAATTTCAAAAGAGGCACTTTTGTCATTTTTCGGAAAAGTGGGGGCACGTGCACGGTACCCCAGTGCACTCCGGTTCCTACGCCTATGGTTATTCCCAAATTTGTTGTAAACGGTATACCGCTATCGTTGCCACGCCAAATGCTGAAATAAAAAAAAATTAGCAGTGGCTTCTGAATTCCCAATTTGCAGAAAAGTCTTAGCTCATATTTATGGATAATTACAGTTTTGATTTTGCTCGTGCATAGAGATAAAATTGATACCTTAAGGTGGTGGTTCCTTGTTTTGCTGTTGTAAAATCAGATATCCTCCAATTGACCGTCATCCTCCAACAGTGTTTGGAATTTCGATGATATTTGTTCGCATCCACATCCAACACCTCTTTAGTATAAGAATGGGAGCAGTGGAGTGGGAGCAGAATACTTAAAAATTGATGTTTATAATAAGTAAGAAAACCATGCCTGTAATATAAATTTGGTATGCATGTGGCTAACATCCTTCAAGCAGTCAAGTTATGACAGCAACGAGAATTAATATGAATTCCGAGATATGCGGCGGCCATTGCACGTGTCTATATTCAATATGGAGATGAAATATATTTTATGATGCAATTCATCTAATTTCTAGACACCATTTTCTTCTTTTTTTCTTTCAGGCGAAGTTGTCCGAAGTTCTTGAAAGCGAGTCACATAATTTAGTGAATAGGACAAAGGTTAACCTGGAAAACTTTATGAATGGTCTAAATGGCAAGATGACAGTAAGTGAGGACAGGGGCGCAGTAAACGGGGCCAGTGGACCAAAGCCACAATTCTATTGCGGGTCAAGTACCACCCCCTCCCCTCCCCAACGAATAATAATGGTCTGACAAATTGATTTTGAAAAGTCGGATTCCCTTCACATCTGTTCTTATTCCAAAGAGAAGTTTTTGGAAAATTTGCTTCAATTTTGGAAACGTTTTTTCAAGATGTTGGGAATTTCCAAAATGGTTCCAATTGGAATTTTTGGAACCATTTTTGACTAATTGGGACCCCCTTGGGACCAACCTTGAAAAAAAAGTTGGGAAATCAACTTTATTTGTATCCTGCCCCATTCCCCATTTTCAAATTGTTTTGAAATAAAAGGGACCGTTATACATCTTTATAAGTTGGGAACAAAAATCAAATCTCCCCCTCCCTCCTCCGAAATGTGAAATATCTTTCTATGCCGTTGAGTGAGAGAGATAACACATTCTTTTAAATTATTAACAATAGTCACTCCTTTTGATACAATAATATACGCTATGTCCAATAGCCTCCCCCCGGGGGACAAGAATCTCCCCCTCCCTCCACACACAAACACACACACACACACTGTCTATGGGGTACATGATCCACTGAAAGGTTATAGTAGAATTTTTGAGTCAATTGTCCCCCTCCCAGTAAGTGGTGCCTGGCGCCGCCATTGGCTATATCAGTGTGTACATAAGGACTATAATGTTACTTTAAACAGTCAAAGGCTGGTTTTTATTCAAATCTATACAGTTTGGACTTGAATATCTCCAGTTTTATTCTTGTTTTTTTTCTTCAGTTAATTTGTTTAATATTTGCTATTGTTTATTTCACAGGAAATTCCAGATCTGAATCCGAAAGATATGTTACATGTACAGCGATCTCTTCTCCGCATCAACAAAATCGCAGAGGTTGGTTGGTTTATCTTACTGTTCAATATTTGGAAGAGGTATATCCGATCCCATCCACTTCTCCTTTTCATTTAAAGTCATTTCTAGCCATTTTAATTCCTTTTCTTGAGTTGAAAACCTATTCATAATTCTAAAATAGACGATTAGGCGCATACTTTGCCAAAAGTATGCATGGGAGTGGGTGCACATGTCCATGTGCCTGTCTTTGCCTGTTGCGAAAAGTATTTCAATGCATGGATGGGATGTAGCTCATAAAACAGTACATAAATACACAGGACACATGTGATATAAACCTGTATAAACCACTAAATATAAACATACGCCTATAAACATACGTATAAACATACGAGATATAAACATACGAGATATAAACATACGAGATATAAACATACTGAGATATAAACATACCATTCAAGATATAAACATACGAGATTAAACATCAGAGATATAAACATACGCATACGCACATATAAACATCAGATATAAACAAGTGATATAAACATACGAGATATAAACATACGGATATAAACATACGTATAAACATACGCTCAGATATAAACAGTATAAAAAGAAAACATACACAGGACACATATAAACATAGATATAAACATTATAAACATACGAGATATAAACATACGAGATATAAACATTATAAACATACGAATCATACAATATAAACCTGAATCAACTATAAACATACGATTAAACATAACGTATAAACAATATAAACTGTATAAACTTATAAACAACTATAAACATACGTATATAAACATACGGATATAAACATTCATCCATATTTATAAACTCTTTACTTTAAACATACGTATAAACTTATAAACTCTTAAACACTATAAACATACCTTTATAAAAACATGAGATATAAACATACGAGATATAAAAACTGACTTTATAAACATACTATAAACTATATAAACATACTATAAACTGTATAAACATTATAAACATACGAGATATAAACATAATATAAACATACGAGATATAAACATTATAAACATGATATAAACATACGATATAAACATACATATAAACATACGGATATAAACATACGATATAAACATACGAGATATAAACATACGAGATATAAACATACGATATAAACATACGAGATATAAACATACGAGATATAAACATACGAGATATAAACATACGAGATATAAACATACGAGATATATAAACATACGAGATATAAACATACGAGATATAAACATACGAGATATAAACATACGAGATATAAACATAAGATATAAACATACGAGATATAAACATACGAGATATAAACATACGAGATATAAACATACGAGATATAAACATACGAGATATATTCGAATCCTACAATCCTGGATCAACTCGAAACTACGTACCTACGATATTCATAAGATTTAATTCTTAATTATTATGATAAAGATGTTTCCGGCGGAAATAGATGACATCAGTATTCACGTCATAAAACTTTAACTTTCTAAGATTCCCTCCTTAGGAGTTACCCATGTATATCGTAACTCATGACGTCGAAAAACTCTTTACCGAGAAACCTTGCAAACACAAAGATGTCTGTATTACTCACCTTCGATTTGGGTAAGGAATTCCATATGTGGCATCAGAGGTGAAGGAAATTGCTCTTGAAGGTTAACTTTTAAGAAATGATACTGTGATTTCATGGACTCATTGTAACAATATCTACTGATTATCGCAATTTGTTGTGAGACTGTTTTCCCATAAATAACATGACATTATGTGGCCCCCTAAAATGGTGTGTTCGTTAAGCCACTGGGCACAGATTTGCTTGAAATACAGTAGCATAATGTTACAAACTGTGTTTCACTTAAAATTGTGATTTTTGTTCCTTCGTTTTCAAAATAGATAACATATTTTGAACTTATATTGAGAGACTTCAAGAAGACCTGCAGACAAAGAAAACCGCATCGAGAAATCCAGATGTCTTTAACGACTTGGCAGGTTTATGGATCTTTCCTAACAATATGTCGTTTTTAACTTATTAGTACTCCTATACCAACACACAAAACGATCAGATAGGCTATACGTTTATTTCATTTATGTTTTTACTTTTTGAGGAATCCGTGGCTCTTGGCATTCATCTTTTGGTCGATGCAGAAAGAGTGAACATAAATCCTACCTTGTCTCTCATAGCAATCGCCATGATGAAAAAGTTCAATTCGTCCAAAGCCTACATTTTCAACACTTACCAATCCTACCTTAAGGTAAGTAAGCGTTGCATGCATGTTCTGTGTGAAACGAACCAACTTATATAAGATAAGACTTCAAAGAAACAAAATGGTAAAGAAAGCGTTTCAAAATTTTATTCCGTTATGGAGATATTTAAGATTAAAGCACCTGTCTTATTCGTGTAGAAATGACTGAAACAGTAAGTCTACTATGGAAAGTTGGCATCTTCATCCTCACATTCTTAACAATTGTTAATATATTTTAAAGAAAGTTTATTTCATTTTTTCACAATTTAAATCATTTTTCCTCGAACTTTCTTCGAGTGGTACATTATAAATACCTTTCCTAGATTCAGTTTTACTACTTTTTTGAGTCACAAAATCGCAGAACAAAATATGATAGAATACATAAAGACTTTGAAGAATCTAAGGTTATAACGTCACAACTAGTCTGACTTTAGTCGTTTCTACACAAATGATACCAAGATTTAAACTTAAATATCTCCTTAATGGAATAAGATTTTTTTGAAAGCTTTCTTCCTATTTTGTTTCTTTTGAAGTCCTCTTTCATAAAGATAGACTTGCTTGACCCCTAAACTAATCTTTTAATAAAGCAAGGAAATGTATGTAAACTATTCTCGTTTTTCATTCTTTTTGTTGGTTTTTATGTATGACAAACAATCTTCACGGAAATTTTATAAAAAAGTGTAATGTTTTGGCATCGTGTTTATATGCGTATGTAATGCACTATTCAAAAGACTTTGCACTCACGAATGGCCTTCCTTATAAAGTTGGACCATTCTACTAGTGTCAAAGTCCTTTGCCCTGTGCATTAAATACGCATATAAACACTTCGCCTTAATCGTTTATCAGTGCACTTTAAATTAGCTCTGTATTTCGTCGCAGTTTAATACTTGATTTGTAATGTGCGTAAAGCTTTTCACCCCACACAACGACACATGGATTGTTCAGAAATATATGTTATTTTCTTTTCATTTTTGCAAATCAAGTTTCCCCATTGAGTGAATGCATGGAATGGTATTATTGTTTCAGGCACTTACTTTTACAAAGTGAAATAGTTTATGAAAATATCATAAAAATCTACTGCGAAAAATTATCAAATTCAAAATGGGGGAAGTTTTTTAATTGCTAATTGAATAAGTGGCGGTGCTATAAGGGGACTGATTTTCCATCTGGAAAATGGTTTACTTTCTCCACTTTGAACTTTCCCCATACAGCATGCATAAAACGAAAAAATGCGTGGTCAATATCGGTCTGGGCCATATTATTGACATATAAAGTTTAGCAGCCACAAAGCCGCCCTTCCCCTTATCTACCTACTGTGGTGTAGCGGTTATCATACCTGTCTACAAACCACAAGGCCACGGGTTCAATCCTGGGGTGGGTAGACATGCCAGTGCACCACAACTGGTTATCAAAGGCCGTGGACATTGACTTGGTTGTCGATATTATGTCTGTCCGTACGTCGTACCTGTGTTCTCGTCCGGGTCGTGTTAAGCGTTTCGTGATAGCATTTGTACTATCATAACCGAATACGCAGGCGACGACCCCGTCATTGTAATTGTGTGTTCAACTCTCTCTCGCCGCCCTTCCCTGCCCGAAACGAAAAATGCTGGTGCCGACAATCAGCCATTGGTTTCCAACAAATTTTAGTTCATGCGAAGCTTATGACAAGTAATCTGAAGGGATACCTAACATCTTTATGTTATTCTTTTCCCCGGGCCCTCCCCCAACCCCTTCTACACTATGTTAATTACATATAATGATAAATTAATAATTCATATTTTAGCGCGCTTACGAGAGGATAGCCGAGGATTCCGCACTGGCTGATGAGCAAGGGTTTTGTTTTGGTGTTAAACTTGTTCGAGGTGCATACATGCACGCAGAGAAAGAGGCTGCGAGGGCAACAGGAAAAGAAGGTAGGTCTGATTCAACTCTAAGGGTTGATATCTACTGAGCCCTGTCGATTTTCGAATGATGCGGGAATTCATGCAAACCAATGTGTATTCAAACTACAAATCTATAGTAGTGAATGATTTTGATTAGATTTTTGCGTTGGGAGATTCGATGGACATGATGTTTTAATGAGAAAAAACATTTCTTTGTTTAATGTTATCTTGTTTAAAATGAAATTACTGTGCGACGCTTCAAATTTGCACTGTTATGTAATAAAAGAAGATAAGATTGAACTTCACCTTTTGTTTACTTACAACAGTACAAGGTTCCATAAGATAGCAATGATTTCCCAACTATTAATAAATACAAAGGGTTATAACTGAGGGAGTCACACTCGCACCCGATGAAGAAAAAAATTGGTTCTTATATCATTTGGGGTTGAAACGTAATGATGTACACATCATTGCAACACGGGGTTGGAACTTGGAAGGGTTGTCTCTCAGGGAGCAGGGCCGTAATTCTGGGGACTTAAAAAAATTTATCCGAACTTAATGGAGGAAAAGTATGTCCCTTACCCGCCCCTCATCTTTGTGAAAGAGAATAACGGCCCTGTCAGGGATTATACTTTTGAGTAAGAAAATTGAATTCGTTAAAAATATTTCCAATTCTATTGAGGTAGTTTTGTTTTTGACTGAAGAATGACGTGGTGCGATGGGATATTGGGAGAGGCGCATCTACTAATTGACCAGTTTAGAATTCTGTGACCTGCATCAAAAATTAAATAAATACATCCAATTTCTTGTTATTTCTGACTCCCCTAGACCCAATCAATCCAAGTTTTGAAGACACAAACAACATGTATGACAGAAATATGGAATTTCTTTTCAACCGAATCAGTAAAAACGATGAGAAAGAATGTCGCACGATCGTGGCGTCCCATAACATATCTTCCGTGCAGAAAGCTATCATACTGTAAGTTTGTCATGTGCTGTAGCTCTTCTGAAATTGTCGTTTTTCTTCATTTGTATTAGTTTTTGATACCTTAGTTTGGCTGCAGTGGTTGCAAAAGGAATTGCCCAACTAGATTTCCCCAACGGTGGGGACCTCGACATGATCCTTAAACATTAAAAACCGCCCTCTAAACTCAAAAGAAAAAATCATATTTTACAGATCTTGATGATGTTGTTGGTGTCACTTGTTTATCATTACCCACTAGACAACAAAAATTACAGCAATCATTCGTTTTCGTTGGGTATTTGTTTATCTTTCGCTCATCTTTCTATTAGATCTATGCAATAGGCAACTTTTGTTGCATTCTTTCAATAATTTGTGTGGATTACTTCCAAAATGAAATTTGGCAGAAAGTTGGAACAAAGACTGTCAGGACGTTATAAACCTCGAATGTTAAAATTGGACATAAGTCTTGTGCTGTTTCATTTTATGTCATTTATTACTTTGCCATATGTCAATAAATGAAGAAAGTGATCACAATATAAGAAAGATATCGCTAGTTCTGTCTTGCTATTTTTGTTCTAATCTATAGAATGGACGAACTGAACATATCGCCCACTTCAGGCAAGGTCATTTTTGGACAGCTTTATGGAATGTGTGACCATGTGTCTTTCGCTCTTGGTAAGCGAAACTAATATAAATGAAGAATTGATTTCCTCATTTTATCCAGAGTTCAACTTTATGTTTCTCAAACTTTCTATCCGCTTTCAACAACTTATATCTTATGTGTTATGAGTCTTGTGTAACAATATTTGCAGTAGTAATTGGGCATCAGAAACAGAGCTGTGGCCTATTGATAAGTGTCACCGCAGGCTTGCCCAGTGCATAATTGGCGAAGGCACAATATAGGTGGACATAGCAAAACATTGTTAAGTTAATTTAAAAAAAACATTTGTTGAGCGAAATAGTGCCATGGTAATGCTGTGGTGGGGCTACGGCTCTTATTGCTTCTCTGAATCATGGTAAAAAATTTAAGTCCATATTTACAAGGTGAACATAATTAAGGGCACTCATAGAACACTACAGACCTATTAATAGTATTCTCTTTTGTACAGGTCAGTCCGGGTATCAGGTTTACAAGTCCATTGTGGTGGGCACAGTTGAAGAAGTTTTGATGTACCTCTCTAGAAGAGCCCAAGAAAACAACACCGTCTTCCACCGAATGCACGAGGAGAGATCCTTGCTTAAATGCGAAATCAAGCGAAGAATAAGGGGAATAATTTGAAGATTTATGGGTTTTAAGTTTGGAGGTCTAGCATTTTCATCATTTGTGAAATTGTGACAGAAGAGTGAGAAGCAAATAATGGTGAAGATACTTTTATCTCATAACTTATAAGATGTGGAGGTCCAACTGTGACTTTCGATGTGAACGTCCCAAAGTATGGGGTCGCATGCAGATACCTTAATAACGTTATTTATGAAATGTAAACATGAT
Organism: Chiridota heheva; assembly: GCA_020152595.1. Lineage (NCBI taxonomy): Eukaryota > Metazoa > Echinodermata > Holothuroidea > Apodida > Chiridotidae > Chiridota > Chiridota heheva. The sequence continues at coordinate 834,320 of JAIGNY010001146.1, read as the reverse complement.
CCTTTCTTCACCCACCATTCCCCTCTCCCATGGATTACTACGTTACTGACTGGTACAACGTATGCAGAGAGAGAGAGAGTTGAACACACAATTACAATGACAGGGTCGTCGCCTGCGTATTCGGTTATGATAGTACAAATGCTATCACGAAACGCTTAATACGACCCGGACGAGAACACAGGTACGACGTACGGACAGACATAACATCGACAACCAAGTCAATGTCCATGGCCTTTGATAACCAGCTGTGGTGCACTGGCGTATGCAGTTGCATCTCTGTTATTTATCTGTTTACACACTATAATCGATATATGGTATTGATTGGTAAATGAGATTCTACCTCGATAAGCCATTTGTAGGGAAATGAGCTGCTGTAGAATCTTCACAATTTTCACGCATAGTAGTATTTCCCCACTTCGGTTATTTTAATGTAATAAAGTCTGCTGTACACACAAAAGATATCCAGAAAGCACACCTGGCAATGTTACAATTTCCTTTCAAAAATCTATTTCAAGTTATCTCACAACACTTATACCTCTCTCTTACAACCTTCTCTCTCCAATTCCTTCTTACTAACTGCCTGAGTGTTTCAATCTCCACCACCTTCTACCATCTAATTAATAAAACGTTATAAAAAGTACTTTATCAAATCCTGCTTTCAGCTAAGGCAGGATGGCTACCTAGTATAAATGGATTAAAGTCTAGTTTGGAATTCTACAATGACTCCCAGCTTCCACTGTGAGGGAATTGTATAGGTAGATCCCAGTGGTAAGTATCACAGTACAGAAATGTTATTACCCAGTTTTCTATACATGGACAAGTCTATGACCTATAGGGGGAGCTTTACAACATGCCCCTCCCCAGATAAGACTGTGTCATTCTTTAAGTTACATGCTACAATTTATGTCCATATACGACCCATTATGTTTACCACTGACTTTGATACAAACAATTATCAGGTTTACTTTGGTATAACTTGACCCAGTACAGAATCTTATATAAAGAACATATACTTCATGGTGATGTTTGTGTAATCAGTGCAATATTTGAAACCTCAACTTATAGTTTACATAATTTAGTAATACATCAAAACCAAAACCGCCTGCAAAGTCATTTAAAACAGCTCATTCTAAGAATCTCTAAGGCAGTAAGGATGTATGATGGGGCTAACACTATTTCACTTCTTCAATGTAATAGTATTACATAAGATCAACTTTTCCTGTCACCATCTCCAAATCCAATGTTTTTCACTTACTTCTTTCTTATCATGTGTCATGTCCATACAAGTGAACAACTTATCCCGATCTACTTAACCCATCAGCATTGCCATTTAAGCTACCTGTCTTGTATTCTATATCAAAGCTGAACTGTTGTAGAGCTAGCGACCATCTTAGTAGCCTATTATTTGCACCTTTATTTGCTTCCAACCATTAACTTGCCACAAACGTAATACTTCAGCTTGTTAACTGCCCAACTGATTGCTGATGCTTCTTTCTCTGGCAGTCTGGAACGCTAAGTCTTTGTTCCCTATCTGACGATTTCTTGCTTAGATAGGCAATGGGGTGCTTTTTACCTTTTTGAGATGCCATTTTTATAATTGGCCGTGTCATATGATATGGGTGTCAATTTGCATGGGCATGCGAACCATGACGGTAATTACCGTTCTAGTTTTTAATGAGAGTATCAGAGTATACTGAATGTGTAATATATAAAAGTAACGGGCATTAAGTTTAATTGAATTGAATATACAATAGAGAACTTTCGTGTATTGTTTCGGTCCCTTTCTCTATGCTATCGAGTCTTATCACGTCCATTGTCGTAATTCACGAGGACGATTTCAGGTTGGTTGGGCGTGGGGAGGGGTGGTTGAAATGCAGTATGTATAGCATTGCAATCTAAAACTTTGTTGAATAATATGCTTGGATTAAGAATACAGGCATGTATGGTGAATGGTGGGCTGCTGGTGGAACCGCCCCTCCCTCCGGTGCTTATGTTATAGGCTGTTGTTGTTTTTACGGAGGGTTTAAGAGCTTGTCAGCACCTTTTTTTCCTTGCTTTTACTATGGCATCGATTTAAAGGAGGCTCGATGTACCCCTCCCCTTGGAAACATCGATGTGAATAAACCAGGGATAATCTTACGGTACCGTTCATGGGTTTCTATACTTTGTAAGGGTACACTTTTACGGCCGTGACGCGACGCGGTGAGCGATTTTTTAAACGAAATTGAATAAACCAAAGGAAAAGAAACATTTTGACCTCTTGTTTTCATAGATAGATCGTCATCGTATGGCTATTCAGATGATAACTGAAAAAAGATTAAAAGGGCGTTTCTACGCTCATTATAGCAAAATTCGCGTCGCGACAGAAAATCGCGCCCCACCAATGCCAATTTCTCCACAGTTTGAACAAAAAAGCATTTTTAGGGGGAGGGGCAAATGGAAGCGATACTTTCATGGGCTCCCGGTCCATACCATATCTCCAACACATACAACCTTGGTTTGTTCATATGACATAAATATGTTTATTTGCAAAAAGGCGCAATGTAGCCTTCTTTAAACTTTCCCCTCTCTTATCCCTATGAAATTTCCCCTTTCCCCATCTTCTACTACTATCTGACTATACCTTGTTGCTTTACAATCTTTTACAACGTAATAACTTTTCCCCGAGGAGGTAGCAACATCAACGCTACCTACTAGTAGCCATAAACCCGACGATTTGGGGGTACATTTCGTCCCTGTTTTGACATAATGACGAATGTGCAAAAGTAGTTTTCGTTTTGACATACTGACAAATGTGCTATTAACAAAGTTTAACTGCAAATTACTATGTTTAACAATTTTCTGTTTCTTGTGTTTTTATCATTTATTAATTATTTACAGTTTGAATAATTTATAGAAAATGAGTGAAATAAACATAGATGATAGTAATATGCGTTTAAAGACATTCCTCATTATGTCAAAATTAAGACAACGCTGTTCAAGTCGACCCACTATACCAAACTAGGGACGATTTGAGCGACACCTCTCCCTTTACATCAAAATTGGGGGACTGTACCCCTAGTGTTACCGTACAATCCTTGACTACGTGCCTGTATGTGAGTGGTAAGCACTTATGTTATTCGCTAGTGTTTTGTTTCATTAATTATGTCGGGGACTTGATTTAACTTGATGGCCACATTCATGAAATTGAATGTGGCTCTACGGGAAAGCGGTCCTGTAGGCACATAATATCCCACATTCATCTAGACGTTTCTTGAACGTAGGTAGAAACGGCGCCGACACAATGTGTTCTGGGATCTGAATCCATGTTCTCCAAACTTTCGAGAAAAAAGAAAACTTACGCACATCAAGCCTAACATTACATATTATTGATATGATATTTCGTCGATCGATTAGCGATAGTCATATTCCATACGACTGGAAAATAGCGAACATTACCCCATTATTCAAAAAGAGAGAAAAATCAAATGTATCCAATTATCGACCAGTAAGTTTACATCTGTACCTGACAAATTATTAGAAACCATTACACGGGATAAGATAGTGGAACAATTAGAACACCACAATCTTATAAGAGACACACAGCATGGTTTTAGAAGAGGCAGATCTTGTGTGACTAATTTACTTGAATAGTTTGATAAGTTGATAATGTATATTGATCCAGGAACCCCAGTTGATGTCAAAAATATAGTTCTGAAAAAGGCCTTTGACACGGTACCACATAATAAACTACTAACGAAATTATGTGCACATGGTATAACAGGATCTTGAAATGGATAAACAAATGGCTAACGAACTATTAGTAGCTGTATGGTATGAACATCTGACATGTTCGGCCTCTGGTACTAGAAGAATTCAGCTTTGGCAATCAGATACCGCATACTAAGTATACACGGTGTGCGGTATCTGACATGCCAGCAGCCGAATTCTTTTGTTTTGCGCCATCTAGAATGCCCAGAAGCCTAACATGCCAGATCTTCATTCCAAGGGCTGTGAATAATTGCATGCTAAACGGCGCAAATTACTTGGTATGACCTCTAGTTATATGCTGAATTCCTTGAAGTTGCGTCATCTAGCATGCCAGAAGCCGAACATGTCAGATGTTCACCGATGGTTTCACTGCAGTCTTTCAAGTTCTAATACATGCTCTGCTGAAGGAATTTAAATCTGAAGATAAAGTTGGTATGTCAATAACTTTCCCCGCCCTGTCATACCCTATTTATATTCTATATGGCCGTGTCGATAATGTCAACTGCAGAAGGTTATGCAGTCTAACAGGAGTTTTATCCTCTCAGGAGCCGTTGTGATAAATATTCAACATGTCGAAATGCCCAATGGAGCCGGAAAGGAAGGACAAACAACGCCAAAGAACAGTCAAAGAAATTATTATGTCAATTTTCTTTTCAAGAAAAAAAAAATATATAAATTGATAATAAAGATAATATGTGTTTGTTTAGGGCTATGGTTAAGCATCGGCCCACATAAATTTATCTACTCAGAGATACCGTTGGAATATAATGCGTGACGGTGGTACAAAGCAGCTGGAAACTGCCCAACAGTTGTGTTAAAGGGCGTGGTAATGCAGGGAATGGGTCTCTGGATGCTGTAGAATGTTTCTAGACATACTTGACTTCTGAAGACGTGCAAATTCATGTTGTTCAGAGATATGCTTCCGATCTTTTTCTTTTTAAAGGACCAAAACTTTCAAAACAATTTTTCTTTTGTTCCATGACAATCACTATGATGTGATTACTTCATTGAATTCCTTTTTGTGTTCAAGAAATTTTTGTACTTTTTGCTCTAATAGTATTTATGGTAAAAAGTATCACGTATGTACAGAAGCTTGCAAGTTTTGCAAGACGGCAGGGGAAACATGTAAACAGGAGAAGGAAGGGGTTACATGTAATAATTGTAATCGAGTTTTTCCATCTACAGCTTGTTTTCAAGGCATAAACGTAATGTTTTTGATAAGAAACTAAATAAGAATGTTTGTAGTTGTCTTAAAGGTTGCTCTATTTGTAATATAAAATTAGGTAGGAAAAACATTCTTGTGAAAAGGCCTATTGGTGTGGTAGCTGCAGAAAGTATAATTCTCCTGGACATAAATGTTATATGCAAGTAATTAAAGGTAACGATGGGGGAATCTTTAGGGAGTAATTGTCATTCTGATGAAGACGTATTTGATGTTGATCCAGGTGAAATCAGAGTGTGTCTTTTTTGGACTTTGAAAGTTATATATTGCCTCCTGATGAAAATGGTATTAAAGGGCGTAAGCCAAATTTTGTGTGGCCCAGATAGTCTATCAGCTTTCTTAACATTTGGGTATAGAAGAAAACTGTCCTGGATTGAGTCATTTAAGGACTAAGATTTTAGGGTCCTGACACAATAGAAAAGATTGTTAAGTGGGTTTTGAACCCTCAAATGGCTGGTGCAACATATTTTGCTCACACAATTTCAATGGATATGATGGCTCTTTCATTTTATCTGCGATAAGTAGATCAGGGCTTAAAATATCAGTGATAATGCAGGAAAGCAGAATACTGACCCTCAAATCAAAAAAACATATCAATGGAAAAGGACAACAATTTCGCTTCTTAGATACCTTGAATTTTTTACTTATGCCATTAGTCAAATTCCTGGCCACTTTTGATCTTGGTACCATGATACCATGGCCTGGTATTGAGTTTTATGATCCAGACCAAATGTTATTTGGTAAGCGTAATGCATGTCTGAAGTGGTATGAAACTCGGAAACATAAAATCTTTGATATGGATAAAGAACTAATAGTGCGTATTGTATGTCTGAGTAAATATATTGCGAGAAGGGTGTCTGAAGTTCCAGAACTTTGTTTGATGATTTGTATGGTGTGGATCCATAGTAGTATTACTATAGCAGTGGCTTGTATGCGAGTTTTTCGTTACTCGTTTTTTGTCACCCGATACTAGAGCTATTGTACCACAGGTTGGGTTGGGAGGCAGACGGGTGCAGTCACACAAAGCTTTGTAGTGGTTGGTTTATCTTGAAAAGACTCGAGGAATCACTATTAAACATGCTTTTAATGTGTGGGAACAAAGACTTGAAGATTCTGGGTTGATGGAACCTGTGACAAGAATGTTTTTGAGTTTAATGCGTGTGCATTTCATGGTTGTGAATTATGTTTTCCCCAAAGATCCACTAAGACACCATTTATGACAATGGCTGAAGTTTATGATATAAGCATACAGAAAACAAACACAAGCTTTGGAGCAAATGGGGTATAATGTGGAACAGATTTGCGAATGTAAGTGGGATGATTTGATAAAAAGATTTTACTGTGAAAGAAATCGTTAAATCAGCTAATTTGTGCTCTCCCTTAAATCCTCGACATGCTTTTTTTGGTGGAAGAACAAATGCTACTGTACTGAAGAAGGAGGTAACGGGTGATGGAAAGATTAAGTATGTTAATGTTTGCTTCCTGTGCCCTTATGTAAATAAGTATGGTGGGTACCCTATTGGACATCCTAAAGTAAACAAGAATCCACTTGTGCAGGTTTTACCTAAAAATTTTGGTTTGATTAAGTGCAGAGTTCTTGCACCCTATAAATTGTTTCACCCTGTAGTACTTGTACAAATTAATTATAAGTTAATATTTTCTTTATGTGTGAAATGTTCAGTGAAACAGATTAGGTAATGTAAACATGACTGATTTGAACGTAGATTCATTGGTACATGGGTTTCTTTGGAAATACAGGAAGCAATTAAGCAGGGTATGAGGTTACTGAAATCTATGAAGTTTGTCATTTTGAGGCCAAATCTCAATTTGGGTACCAAGGGGGAGAGAGGAAGGAAGGCCACTTCAGTGCCTACACTACATAGACACTTTTTTTGAAGCTAAAACAGGAATGTAGTGGTTGGCCTTCAAATTGTGTAACACAAGAAGAAAAGAATGCGTACATCAATTCTTACAAGGAAAAGGAACGGCATTGATTTGAATCCAGAACAAATTGAAAAGAATGCTGGAAAGAGGGGTGTTGCCAAAATAATGCTTAACAGCTTTTGGGGAAATTTGGGCAGCGTGCCAATTTACCCAAACATTATGTGTAACAACACTTGGTGATTTTTTTTTTTTCAAACTGATGCGCGATGGTTTAAAAGAAATCAAGTCTGTGGATTTTACTGATGATAGAGCAGAATTCGTACAATGGGAAGATAAAGAAAACTGCGTTACAGGTGTGTGGGGGGAGGTGTGGGGAGGAAGGGGGGGGGAAACTAATATTTTCATTGCAGCTTTTACTACTGCGCAGACACAGCTGTGTATACAAATATCTTAGTATGCTGCAGAGAAGAGTTTACTACTATGATACTAGCACTTTATTTTTTGGGTGTAAGCCGGATGAGGTTGAACCAGATTTGGGTAATTTTTTGGGTGATCTAACAGATGAATTATCAGAATTTGGAGATGGGCACATATAACATCTTTCGTTTTTGGTGGTCCGAAGAATTATGCATTTAAACTTGAAGGAACAAATAGTTGTGGTAAGGATTTCAAAACATGCAAAGTACGTGGCATTACATTAAATTATTTGACATCAAAGATGATTAATTTTATTGCCATGGTTTCACAAGTCGATAGATTTACGAAACTAGATTTGTATTAGATGAGGTGGAAGAGGTATCTGTAAAAGTTGTATATGAACATAAAATTCTAACAAAGGGCAAAAGAAAGTATTGTCACGGCAAGTGATCAAAAGGTATCGTGCTGTGTACAATACACGTATGTTACTGAATGACTTTTCCACATTGCCTTGGGGTTGGTGAAATCCATTTTATTTAGATTGTGTGTACCAAATCATATATGTGTTGATCATGGAGTTTGTTGATTCAAAATTAAAACATCCACTGACTTGGGCTATTGTTTGGCCAAACGGTTCTGGGAAAACTGCACATGTAATAAGAGCTTTAAAATCTTAGTGCCGCCTACTGATATTATTTATTGGTTTTATGGAGCGTGGCAATAAGAGTATAATGAAATGAAACAAAACTTGAATGTACAATTTTTGAAGGACTTCCTGTGAAAGATGTTTAATTTTTTTTAACAAAAGCTTAAATTCATAGTGCTTAATGACCACATGCCCTATACTACGAATAGGGCGAAGGCCGAGAAACAAAACTTCTGTACAAAAAATCGTGAAGCGTTTATGGACGCCATACTTGTTCCAGCATGTTCAACTATGCGACCGGTGGACAGTGCATGCGTAACGAGCTGAGTGACTGAGCGATAGCGTACCGGCTGAGCCGGGCACAGAATACGACAAAATACGATAGAGAGCGAATTTTAAAATATTTTTCATTCCACTGAAAATTGCTGTTTTAATATTTCCGTTTAGATTAATTGGCGTTGTGCAGATATGAAAACCAGCCAAGTTTCTTTTTAAGATTTTTTATTTTTTTGGAGGACGGGAACCATTATCATTAAGAACAAAAGTCATAAATTACAAAATTAACGTTGAATCATGCATTTTGTCACTAACTTGAGGCCTACCACTTTCCTTGTTCCAGTTCTGCGAGATAATTTAAGATTAGGTCGGCATAACTTTCAGACGTTGGCATGATTTCACCATAGAATAGTTCTGTTTATACTCACTTAACATGGGTTCTGGCGTATGTATGAAGAATTTGAATTGATTTTTGCCAAATCTCAAACATTTCTGATCGCTGGTGCTAAAAATTTTTGAGGTAGGCCAGGGTTAACTTTACTGGGAATATTTCCACCACCGGCGGCGGGCGTAGGCCTAGGTTAAATGTCAATTAATACAAAAATGACAACTTTTTGATCTAAGTGGAATAATTTAATTTAAAAAATGAATTGTTACTCTTAGGGTTATTTCAAAATTCTAAAAGAAAATTCTTGAAAGGTATCCCAAATGAATTATGAAGGGAAACTGAGCAGTCATAAACATTGTTCATCTTAGCTTAGGCCTACACTGACCTATCAAATTTGTCCTGAAGTTAACTAGATTTACCCTACAACTTTAACTGCCTAGTGCCACCATGTCCCTTTCTAAAACTTAAATTATTTGCATGTTTTAACAAGGAATTTAAAAGTAACTTGAAAAATAAATTAGATAAGAAAAAGAAACATTAGCATTTAGACCCACTGCAATTACTATACTTTCATTAGCTTCACTTCACAAAGTTTGCTGATTTTAGGTAAAGAAAACACCACAATTTAGTTCACTTCATAAATTATTTGCGAAGTAATTACTGAAAGAGAGTGCATAGTTCTTAATAAATTTGCTAATAAGAATTAATTACCTCAGCATGGAATGATAAGTTATTACAATTTAAGTTTTGTAATGACATGCCATGGTTATATGCAAGTTACTGTCAAGCACCCCGTGAATACAACTCACAGCAATGTTTTCTTTTTCAATAGAAAAATATTATTAATACATTTATCTCTTGTTTAAATTTTGTTAAACTATAATTATGATATAGCCAATGACTTTTATTAAGCCTGGCTGTCTTAGCAAAGTATACTAGTGGTCCACATGGTAAAGATTTTCTAAAAGCTTTATCTGACTGCTTTTTCACCCAGCATGTTTTGTTTCCCACGTGTGATAGAAATTGTCTGGATTTGATTTTCAGTAGTGAAGAAAGTATGGTTAGAAATGTGGTAAGTAGTGGTAAGGTAGGGTGCAGTAATCATGACCTTATTAGTTTTGATCTGTATTGTTTCACAAAAGTTTTTCCAGCTAATAAACTGGCTTTAGATCTTAAGAATGCTGACTTTGCTGCACTTCAGGATAATTTGTCATTCGATTGGACTTCTTTGCTCCGTGAATTAGATCCTTCTAAAGCATGGGATGTTTTCCGAACCATAATTTTGGAGGGTGTAGATAGGTTTGTCCCATCAAAGAAAGTCTGTAGGCGTAATCGGCCAGTGTGGATGTCTCGGGGGGTTTTGCAGGCTATTCGGAAAAAGAACTTGTGGCGTTGTTATAAATGTAGTGGGTGTCCTGCGGAGCTTGCTAGGTATAAGGATCATGAAAAGTTCACAAAAGGTTTGATAAGAGATACTAAAGTGCTTTTGAAAAACGTTTATCCAAAGAAGTTAAGATTAATCCTAAGTCGTTTCATTCGTATGTTCGCTCAAAGCAAAAAACCAAGGAGGTTGTTGGTCCACTTCAGGGTAATGATGGTGTTACTATCAATAGTGGTAAGGATATGGCTGAGGTTTTGAATGACTACTTTGTGTCTGTTTTTACTAAGAAGTCCCCTGCTGGTGATGTTGTGGATTATCTTAGTGTGCACTCTCCCGTAATGATCCATTAAGAATGTTGATTTTTCAGTTGATGTTGTGTCTAAAAAGTTGAAGGGTTTAATCTAAAATAAAGCACCCGGTCCAGATGGTATACTTCCTGCTGTATTACGTGAGTGTTCTGATGTTCTTTCTGTTCCCCTAAGTATTATCCTTTCAAAGTGCTTTGATGTTGGTGTTGTTCTTAGTGATTAGAGAATTGCTAATATCACTCCTATGTTTAAAAAGGGTGGCCACAGTTTGTCCTGTGAAAATAGGCCAGTGAGTCTTACTAGTGTTGTGTGCAAGGTCATGAAGTCCATTGTTAAGGATGTTGTACTATATCATTTATTGGTCAATAATTTGTTGAGTTTGTCCCACCATGGGTTCTTACCTAAGAGGTATTGTGTTTCTAATTTATTGGAGTTTCTTGATGATGTTACTAAACAAGTTGATTCTGGTCATAATGTGGATGTTATCTATTTAGATTTCCAAAAAGCATTTGATAAGGTTCCATTAGACAGGCTCAAGATGAAAATAAGAGCACTTGGTGTGGCGGGAAGTGTGACTGTTGGATATATTCTTGGTTAGTTGACAGGTCACAAAGAGCTGTTGATAATGGTGAAGTATCTTCATGGAAGAAGGTTACAATTTAGTGGTGTTCCTCAGGGTTCTGTCCGCTTTTTTCCTAATCTTCATTAATGATATTGATGTTTCCCTTAATTGGCTCCAGGATTTGTAAATTTGCTGATGGCACTAAGCTGTACAGGATTGTTGATGATGCTAGTGATTCTTCACTTTTTCAAACTGATCTGGATAAGCTAGTTTCTTGGTCCCAAACATATCAGATGTCATTCAATGTTGATAAGTGCAAAGTTATTCATTTTGGTCAGAACAATTTGGCTTCTGATTACTGCATGAATGGTCTTGGTTGTGTTGATCAAGAAAGGGATCTAGGTGTTGTCATTTTTAGCAATCAGAAACCTTCTAAACAGTATGCTTTAGCAGCTGCAAGGGCAAATAGGATGCTTTGTTTGATTAGAAGAATTTTTTGTTTTCTTCGTAGAGAGTCAGTGTTCTTAATTTGTATAACCAGTTAGTCGGCCTCACCGCCTTGAGTATGCTATTAAAGAGGTGTTTGTTCGTCTATACATTTACAGATACAAAGGATATGCATAGACAAACAAACAGTAAGTAGTAAGAATGTCAAGAGTGTCAAGGAACTCTGTCAAGTCAAGTAATGAGGTCATATGTGTAAAGTCAGTCGTATAACATAGAAAAATGGCTCGATATAAGTAAATATTTAAATCTAGGTAAGAGTGTCTATCCGTGTATACATTTACAGATACAAAAAAAATATGCACACACAGACAGACACTCATGAGCACTAATAGTATCAAGATATGATATGGAGGTATGCAAAATGGGTTGAATTACAGTCCGGTGTCCATAACTACAGTAATAAATAGGTTACAAGTATGTTTACATACACAAGTAAGTTGTAGTTCTGCTAGTTTCAGAATTATATTAAGTAGTAATATTAAGAGAATAACTTAACCAGTAAAAATGGAATGGTAGTGATAATAATGCTTAACAGAGTGTGTATCAGTAGTAAGATGATATAAACTGTTATATAAACTGTGTCCTGGTCTTAGTATGATAATACGTGTGAAATACAGGGGACGTCAAAATTAGTCAAGTGTGTAGATTGTAAGTAATAGTATGGTATGGTAGGCGAGGTGTAAAAATGGTCTTCACTGAAGACCATAATACAAGATGTAAGACAAATGTCATACTTCGGCCAATCACAGCACCTGGGGGAAAATGGTCTTCTACAGAAGACCATTATGATATACACAGCGTGAACGTAGCACTATGTGCCACGCTCACACTGTGTATTAACCAGTCGATGAAAGAAATAGTTTAAAAAGTCAATGGAGCATATAATGCTCTCACAGCACATGTATAACAGTGAGTTGTCTCTGAAAGACCTGGTACGTTGGGTTAAGGGAATTAAACAATGAATAAATTTCTTGAGTTTGAAGCAAATTCACTACGTGTTAAACTTATATATGTTAAAAGCTGACCTATAGGTTTTTTTATGTAGGTGTTTAGCGAAACGGTCGGTTATTTTGGATTTGTTTTTTATGTGTGAAGTTAGGAGGTAATTTGATAATAGGGTTTTAAAGCGATCTTTTACTAGGGGAGTTTTGGCAAGTAAATGGAGGGTTTTTATGTTAGTTGAACGAGGCAGGTGTAAGGCTAATCTTAGGCATTTATTTTGGAAGAGTTGGAGTTTGGTAAAGGTAGCGTTTGATATATTGTATAACACAGGGGCTCCGTATTCCATTACTGGTCTAATATATTGTTTGTAAATACGCAGATTAGAATGTTTAAAATCAATATTAGTTCCACGAAGTCTGATAAGTTGGGCAAAGCGAATATTTAACTTGCGTTTTACTTCATTAAAATGGATTAGCCAATTTTTATGTTTGATATGGGAATCAAAGGTAATACCTAAGAATTTCGCATGTGTGGAATGGTTAATCTTTTGCCATACATATTAATGGTCGGGTATATACGTTGTTTAAAATAGAAGGGTAAAGAAACTGTTTTAGATGGATTAATCTTAATTCTCCATTTAAGGCACCATTTAAGTAAAATATTAGTATAGTTTTGAATGCGTTTGATATGAACAGTAGGTTTTGGCATAATGGCCCAGATTGCAATATCATCGGCAAATTGGGAGACCTTAACAGGGTCAGTTGGAGGTGGGATATCATTGACATAGATATTAAATAGGAGAGGACTTAAAACTGAACCTTGAGGGACTCCTGCTTTAGGTATAAATAAAGTTGAACGGAAGCCATGTAATTCAGTGAATACCTGGCGATTATCTAAGAAATTTGATAAAATACGTGTTATTTTGTTGGGGATCTTAAGGGTCGGGCAGGACAGTTTAAATCTAAGACCATTATGCCAAACGGCGTCGAATGCTTTCTCGACGTCAAGAAATAAAGCAAGAGTAGAACAGTGGTTATTTAGGTTGGAGTATATGTCCTCAGATAAGGATAGCAGATGGTCAGTAGTGGCTTTGTTAGCTCTAAAGCCGGCCTGGAAATCATTGAAAAGGTTATTGTCTTCCAAGTAGCTGGACAGACGGCTAGCTAACAATCTTTCAAGTAGCTTCCCTAGGCAAGATAATAGAGAAATAGGACGATAGTTCAAGGGGCTAGTATTATTTTTATTAGGTTTAGGGATGAATGTGACTCTAGCTATTTTCCATGCTAGGGGAAAATAACCTAGGGTAAAACAAGCATTAAAAATGAGCAGAAGGGAATTAAGAGCTTGAGTTGGAAGTTTTTTAATTACATAGTTCGGTATTTGATCAATACCGGGGTTTTGAGTTTAAGGTTTTGATGGTTACAATTAGTTCTTCGATATTGAATGATTCGTCGGTGTCAGAGGAGGTAGTCTTATCTGGTATAAGTAAGGGTTTGAAAAGAAGGTTATTTAAGGAAACATAATGATTAACCCCAGCATATGCTATTGGGTCAAAGTCTGGGGAATTAAAATCCTGTTGCACTGACGCAAGGGTGTTATTTAATAGTTCCGCTTTATCGGAGTGGGTGGTGGCAATTATACTATTATGGTGTAGGTTGGGGATATTAAAGTTACGGGCATTGCCTGCAAGTTTATTAAATTTTTTCCAAAATGATCGTGGATCGGATATGGTGTGAAGGGAATTACATATTTTATTGAGTTTATCTTTTCTAAATTCTTTAATTGCTAGGTTAATTTTTCGCTATTCAGGCTTGGAGTCCCTTTTATGAGAAAGATAAGTTCATTTTGGAGCAGGTTCAGCGAAGGGCCACCGTACGTATTCCCGAAGTAAGAAATCTCTCTTATGAATCTAGGTTGCGAATTCTTGGTTTGACCACGCTTGAGTTGAGAAGAGTACGTGGCGATATAATTCAGGTTTTTAAGTTCCTATCTGGCAGTGATGATTTGACTTCCTGTTATTTCTTGCATGTTTCAGCTAATCCTCATGTGACACGTGGCAACAGTTTAAAGTTGACCAAAGAGTTCTCACAGATAGATATTTTGCGTTTTAACTTTTCGCAAAGAGTTGTTAATGAGTGGAATCGTTTGCCTGGGTGTGTAGTTAGCTCCAATTCTGTTCACAATTTCAAGGTCAACATTGATAAGTTCTTTACTAATTCTGGGCGTCTTCGATTCTTATCTTTATTTTTTGTGGTGGTGGTGATGGTGGTGTTAGTTTGGGCTTTTTATGGGGTGACTAACCCTTCTTAGCCCGTTTTATCTTGTTATGTTATGTTAAGCCCATTGGCTTTGCTTAAGTGTGTGAATTTGTATGTATGTAGTGAAAATGACAATGACAACAGTTTATTTCCAGCATTGTACATCAACATTAAAGAAATTAACAAAATATACATAAGAAAATAAATATACGTAACTGGAAAAGGAGGAAAAAAGAAGTATATTTATTAATGAATTCCTCCAAATCAATTCACATACAAAAACTTAAATCAATATTAGAATGGCTAGAAAGAAAAGAGAATACTCGTTCATACTGTAAATCAGAGATTCAGAGCGAATGAGTTGCAGTAGGAAAATTTCTTACTTGTCTTTTTTTAACCGCATCTTATACACTATCTTAATAATTAAACAAAAAATGTTGCCTATAAATTAGAAAAAGGTATACAAATGCGTCTGTATGATAATTGAACACAAATTACAATGACGGGGTCGTCGCCTGCGTATTCGGTTGCCTAGTACAAATGCTATCACGAAACGAATACGACCCGGACGAGAACACAGGTACGACGTACGGACAGACAAACATCGACAACCAAGTCAATGTCCACGGCCTTTGATAACCAGTTGTGGTGCACTGGCGTGTCTACCCACCCCAGGATTGAACCCGAGGCCTCGTGGTCTGTAGACAGGTATGATAACCGCTACACCACAGTAGGTAGATAAACTCGGCCCAACCTTTTTGTTTACGTACGTTTACTCATACATTATAAATATTCATGATTCCTGCACCCACTATGTGTTATTTAACTTGTTCGCGACAGGAAGGCCAAAATCGAGTGACTGCGACTAAGTTTTACCTAACAATATTGACTTAAATGAATTTCAATTGAAATGTATTAATTGACGTTATATACTCATCAGAATAAAAAGGTAAAACTGAAATTTTCCTATCCTTAAAATTCATAGTCAATCATTCATAATCATAACGTTCGCATCGAAATATTCACAAGTTTAGCCTAAGCTAGAAATGTAGCATAGACTTACGTAGGCTAGGCAAGTCACTCGATTGCTAATCATTACTGGTCTAACATTAGGCTAAAGTGACTCCCCTTTTTTAAGCTTTTAATTTTAAGTTAGTACAGTGATGACAAAAGATCATGAAATTTATTAAACAATGACAACCTTAACTTTCGCCCAATGTAAGCTAGTCAGATAACATATGACTGTGTACTGTGCATCGGCTGTACACAGTCTGAAGTTGTGCAAAATATAATGTGGAAAACGTTTGCACTACTCAACATAATAGCGTAACCGAATATTGACGATTCACGGCTTAAACAATTCTTCCTGCGACGAATTTGTGGCTGTTGCCTTTTGTAATTAGTTAAAAAAATTGTCCTAGTCTAAGTACTACTAGGCCTATGTAAAAATAGCATAAACATCCTCCAAAAGACTTAATCTTAATGGGCACCTACGTTTTAAACCTCAATGGCTGTTGTAAATTGGTTAAAATAAGAAATTATTTCACTGATCCTTCTCTGCGATGGTTCACTGTACAAAGCAATAAAGTGTGTACCTAAATAATTGAAAACACTGCGAACGTCCAAGCGTCAAAAGAATCCCAGGCGAACACCACTAAATCGAACAACTAGTGTGCGTACCAATAATAACAAAGCTTGGATGTTGAAAGTATGAAGGAGATCTTACAACAATATGTAACATATACCACATATTGAATGTTAACGAGAATAGTAACCGTATCGGTCACCGTTGTTCATGTACACAGGCGGGATTTGAGAGGAAAATTGAAAGGAAGGCCACCCCACACCCCCTTCCCCAATCTCTCCTGCACACACACTTTTTTTTGGCATTTTAGCATGATTTTGTTCCCCCCAAACTTTTGATTTTGCCCCACTTTCGATAGGAATATTCCGCCCACTTTTCATGTTGGTATGTGTCATGAGGCTGAATTGGTTCGGGGTAAGGAGTATGGCAATTACTGAGCCAAAATTTATGAATTTTGTTTAAACGAAATATCTTGTTACAGGGCTACAATTTAATTGACAGAACAGTTATCGTCTTAATTTCATTTTTTTAAATAAATGAAAATCCCACTTACCCCCACCCAGTAGATAGAATTTCTGAGCCCAAAATTCATTTTGAAAAGGCACTTCTGTAATATTTGTTTAAAAGTATCCACAAATTCCGCCACAAATTCTCGCACCTTTGACAGTAATTGAGGTGAACTTTTCATTTTCAAAAGGGACTTTTTATTCATTTTTGTGTGGAACACTGTTCCCCTGTCCTCCCCATTCCTACATTTAGGTATTGAGCATCAAGGCATGGACATGAAATTTATCAAAACAAATATTCAATAATTACCTGAAGAAAAATTATTGACTAAGCTAGACTTTCTTTATGCTGTATAGGCCTAAATTCTTTTCCCAAATATTTTGTTACCGTTTTGCCACATATACTTTATTTTGCTTAAATGATATTTTATTGCATATCAAATATGCTCCTCCTTCGTAATATGTGATATAAACTCTTTCTCGCGCTGGTGACTTGTTGTCTTTCGAGGAAGATTGTAAGTGCGAATATCTGAAAACTAACAGTTGCCAGCATAATCTGGCCAGAGCCATCAAAATGATAACAAACTGCACGTCATCCAGCCCACCATTCCGATTAATTCCACCATCCACTACCTCTCCCGTGTTGACAACGTTCACATTACCCGCCTTAGATTAGGTCACACCCACCTCACTCACTCCCACCCCACCCCTCTGCAACAATAAACATTGTACCCTCACAGTCCATCACGTCCTCCTTGCTTGCCCCCTGTACATCCTTTTCAGAACTTCCCTCACTCCCCACAACTCAATAGCCGAGCTTCCAGTAAAACCCTTTGAATGAAATTATCTCCTTCCTTCATCATGCTTTCCTCTACCACCATATTTAGTCCTTCTCTCCCACCCCCTCTTTCTACTTTTTTTTTTTCAAAGCCCAGTTCTTATAGTTTTTAGTGGCCCCTGTCCAAAGACCGGCACAAATCACACTCAAATTTGAATATGTTGAGCTTTAAGTTTGATCACACATCATGGCACCATTCATCATGATTATGGACGTCACACATCATGGCACCATTCATCATGATTATGGACGTGAAAAGCCTCCTTACGTGCAGTGAACGGTGGTGATAAAATAATGTGACAATTGTTCACAAACTCTTTGTCAAGGCAACATGCATTGAAGAAGACCAGTTTCCTGTGCAACTCAGTGATTTGCAAGCTCCTCCTATAAACAGTCGGTTAAGATAGAGCAAAAAATTACACAGTATCAAAAGTTGTTGACAGGGTGGCTAATGAGAAGGGGTGTTGCCCAATTTTAGCAAGTAGAAGGGAATGAGGTTGGAAGGTGAAAAGGGGCTTTTGAAGTAATATTCAATGTCTATACGTATTCACATATCGGATCTATTTGTCAAGAACAGCGGCGTGGCCAGGGTAAAATAAGTGTTAAGTAAGTAAAATTTAAAGCCGGTGGAGGGCCACCCACTTTTTAAAAGGATATGGGTCATGGCTATGTTTTTAGTGTTGGAACCTGGACAAATATTGGTCAACGTTAATAGGCCACCCGGCGGTCTCCTTGGGTCCCACTGTCCAGGGGATAAAGCTTCGGAACTTAAGCTCAGCATTTTTAGCATACACAGGGCTAAACGATTTTGATAGAATTGCAAGGATCATCTCTGAGGGAAGTGGGGAAGGGGTACGTATACCATATACCCACGTGCCACGCGGCTGATTATATTATATTTGGTTGCGTTTATTGAGAGAACAGAACTCTGATGCCCTTTACAGATGCTTTGTATGTTTTGTTTATCTTGATAGTAATTTACAATTATGGGTAGGTAAAAAGCGTTTTTGTAGTATCGTATTATAAGATCTATTAAATGCATTTACATTGTACACCACTTCACCTTTGCTTTGGATAAGCTAATATTGCATTAGCTATGCAGGTGAAAAGGGGACTTTTTAGTAATGTGTAGAGTTATTTTAATTTGTTTATGACATCAATCGTAATATGTACGTATGCAAAGTCTGCTTTGTGGTATAAGGAGATTCTCCTTTTCTTGTTTTAATGAGTTTTAAGCAGCGTAGGAAATGTAAAAACAAGATAATATTGGCGCTTGTGATTTATGTGCCCATATTAAGTAATATTTCATTTCTGTACTCATAGGCACAACCAAGAGGGGTTGGTTACATTAAAGCAATCCCCTTTTTGACTCTTATTTTTAATTATAAAAAAATGTATTAAAATGATTTTAAATAGACATTTAAATATTGTGTCTAATGTCTAAAATGAGTACTAAATTTGTTTAATGACTTTTTTTACTCATCAGTACTGCTTAGAATAACTTTCATGGATTACAAAGTAATAATTTGATATCTGCTCTTCTGAATTTCAGTCATAGAGGATTTTCAACCCCATTAAATTTATCTGGTGGCGCCTATGATATTTATGCCTGTTTAGTTTCATGTGTTCACATTCAATTTTACTTGCCAAAAAATAACAAAGTGTTTCTATTGAAAGTGCGAGTAATTTAGTGGGTAGGTGAAAATGATTCTAGTAGTATCTTAGAAATAAGATTGCTTGTAGTAATCGTATGTAAGCAAATACAAGAAAAAGAGTGAGTTATATTTGTTCCTCTTTTATTGCATTTCTCGTTCTTCTTGCCAAGTTTTAGATGTAATTCCAATGCAAAAATAAAGACTTAGTTGCATATAAACAATGCTTACTAAACTACTGTTCCATTTTCTCCAAAAAAAATTCAATTAAGGGTTTTTCTCCAAAACAAATTCATTTAATAGTTGTGAAAATATTATATATGTTGCCGCACTGGCGGAAGCATATCTTTTAGCCACACAGGTTACATTTCCTCCATCAATGGCATCAAAGGACCTAGGAATTATATAATTATTTTCAATTTGAATTACGTATTTATTGTTCCGGTCCATGATACATCCCTGTGCTTGTTTTCATCTTCAAGTTATGAATCCTCCTGTATGGGTAAGGAATGATCACTCTTGATGCATGCCTTTCTCTTGTTGTGGTGTTTGATGAGACCATATCTTTGGATGAGACCATAATCGTCATAATGACATCACCAACACCGTCCAATTTTGGTGGATCGTGGCGCATTTTTATACATGCTACAATATTAGAACTGATACGACATAAAATTGATTTTTCATAGGCATATTAGGAGACGTTATCACCTGCTTGGCCAGCCATACATGTCCAAATCAGCTGATTTATTTTTTTAAAGGATTAGCAGGGTCAAGCAAGTCTATCTTACTTGAAAGAGGACTTCAAAAGAAACAAAATGGTGAAGAAAGCATTAAAAAATCGTTTTCATTTATGGAAAATTCAAGTTTAAAGTTTGGTATCATTTCTGTAGAAACTACTGAAATCAGAGTAGTTGTGATGTCATAGCTTCAGATTCTTTTGAGGTCCTCTTTTAAAGAAGATGAACATGCTTGACCACTGAACTAATCCTTTAAGTTTTTATACTGGTTTTAGGAAATGTTGGAAATCCACCAATAGATAATGTTGGTTACATTTCTTATGCATATGTTGCAAATGTTGAGGATAGTGGTGTTAATTTTTTTTTTTTTTTCATCACTAGTAAAATTGATGTATTAGAGATTGTGTCCACTATGGATGTTAGCACTACAACTAATGTTGCAGGCAGGCCCATAAAACTTGAAAAAGAGTGGGACCAAAACATACACAGCTACAGTAAAATAATTTCATGCTAAGCAGTTGCAATAAGATGTGAAAATTGCAGTGTTAGGTACAATTATAGTTTATTCTAATTCTATTAAGTAAACTGTTGTGCACCTGTCAATTGTATGAATCACCACCTATGTGCCTCGTCCAATTGGTGTTTTGTGAAGCATCCTCGGTCACATAAATGACTGACATCTGAAGTGAAATGATGCACATGTGAGGCATATTTCAATGAAATAAAATTGATGAGTTTGTCATTTGTTTCGAAAGCAGCACTTTAGTCAAAATCACAAAAATTTCTTAGATCACCGATGGTATTGATTGTAATGATCAGTGACCCCTCCAAGTAGAAACCGTACTGGGCCCTGTAAAGTACCCTGCCCATTTGTAAGTATTTTTTCACCTGTTTAAACATGCAGGAGCATACAGTAATCAAAGTGTCTAATATCCAACTTTATTGCACTTAATTATCTTCCTTCTGGTCAGTGCTAATAGAGGGCAGCATAAAACTATTATGAATATTCTGATATGGTCAGCTGATATGATTTATATATGATACACTTTTGGATGGATGACAGAGTCAGGAGTCATCACAAATACAGGGTACCATTAAGATTGACTGCAGAAAGGATAAATATTAAGCATAATGACAATTCCTTTAATCTGACCTTTTTGGAGAATTATGAATGATGCTTTGTGAATGTGACACTTAACTATTTTTGATTTGATGAATCTCTTCTTTTTTCCAATTTTAAATGGGAGGACACAGTCCTTGCGAATAGAGGGCAGTATGAAATTGATTTGATATTGTTTGATAACCGCAATCCAAAGCAAAATATAGCTAGATAACGTATTCGGCGGGTCTTCTATAATTGGGCCAAAAAGAGGCATATTGCATGTCACATATTGACTCAGCTTCAATTGCATGGATGAAATGCTATTAATTTGCATGAACACATACTCTGTCTCACATGCGGGATTATATTAAACTTCTAGCATATGTTTGGTATCAGAACTGCAATTTTTACACATGTGGTACTGCGAAGAGATGCTTCTTTGGAATTTGGATGTAATGGGAAGGTGCTACACAAAGCTTGAAATATCAGAAAGAAAACTCCTAAAATTAATTGAGATATTAGTAAGTGACACAGTTATATATGTCCCACTATGACTTGCTAGAGAAATGATTGAATTTCTTTTCTTTTCTTTTCTTCCAGGAACAGGCCACTGTCACTACTCAGTCAAACAAAAGTGTTTCGTTTCTTTGATTATGGAAGAAAAGACAGTTGGAAGGTTTTGACACGTATTGATCATTAAACTCAATAGCGAAGTGTTATGTTTATAGATCAATATCCAATATCTTTCTGATGAGGGTATTACATAGATTACGGACAGCTGTAGAGTCCATGTCTGGACAAAAATGGAGACGCTTGTGTGTTGCATTTATTGTGACTGTAATATTTTTTGGCTATATAGCACCATGGATCATACAGCACAACAAAACATCAAAATTAACTACAGACTGCATGACCCTGAAGTTGGAGGAATTACTTAAAACATTGGACAAGAGTGAGGCTACAATACTCTACCCAGGACAAGAGGAAACACAACATCACATGTTGCTTCCTCTTGTTGGCAATGGTTATGTAGGATTTATTGTCAATCACCTCACCCCTCATAGTTTACGTTTGAAATACGAAATGTCAAAGACTGTTATAGCTCCATATAGACCAATGGTGAGAACAAGCATAAAGAAGTACGTTGACAAAACCTTGTATGTTGTAAATTATAAGGAAGGAAAAGTTGAGAGAATTCATTGTTATTTTATCATGAATAGCTGTGTATGGTTAAATGTTACAACGTTTGCTCATAGAGCTCGTCCTTCCCTATTTTATGAAATTGTGACCGTTGATAATACTTCACCAGTGCCGATTACTCTGGAATCTTTTAGAAATGGTCCCCATTATTGGAAAGGATCAGGCACCAGTACAGAATCTTTTAGAATAAATGGTAAAGAAATTCAGTATACCCTTTCATCAGGGAAGTTCCCTGCGCCGTATGCTGGAGATAAAATGGGACAACATCATATAGCATTAGTAGTGGCAGCAACAGCTATTCGCAAAGAAGTGGAAGTCCCTCCAGAATCTAATTATGTGATGCATATTCAAACAGTTGTTAAATATTCAGAACCTTTTCTAGACGCTCATTCAGACACCAATATTCTTTCAGATCTTGTTGATCGAACAGAAGAGGAGCTATATTCTCTTCTTCATTTAGACATGAACCCTATCGTCCAAGAACACCTGACTCTTTGGTCCCAGAACATGTGGAATAGTTATCTGACAATTGAGCCACAGGAGCATTTAGAGGAAGATGAAGAAGTACAGAAAGTTCTTGACACAGAGCTCGCTATGGCAACCATTTACTCTTTACTCTCATCAGTCCCTGCCCCTTTTATTTTACCCAGTACTAGTAAAAAGAAGAAAAAAGAACTACTACATCTTCTTCAGCACCCTCAATCTTGTTTCAATGGACCACCCACTTATTTGGATGATAGCTTGTGGAAAGAACTGAATAAAGAGTCTGAAATGAACGACCTGCTCTCACATTGGGGACATACTTTATACAAACATGGGTGTTCAAGCTTAATGATGACTGGCACTGCAGGGTATTCACAAGCTGTCATGTTAAGTTTCTTTGGCGGTCAGTTCTCAGAAAAAGATGTGTCCTTTCATGCTAATCCAGCTGATTTTTCAGGACGCTACTACTTTCACAATCTTCTTTATAACACTAGTTTCCTGGATGTGTATGTGGACCCACGCCTGAACAAGCAGACCATCCACATTAAAATAACAAGCTCCCATACACAGAGCAGTAAACCAGTCAAATTATTTGCCTGTGGAGCAGGTTGTCTAGGGAAACCTATTGAACTTTCGGGTGACTACCAAGTTCTAGATTTGAAGTGGACTGAACCAGAGAGTCCATTTCTATATATTTCCCATGATCACAAGCATTTAGAGAACCTTTGGAAGATAATTCACATAAAGAAAAGCAAACGTTTGGATGAACTACCTAGCAAACCAGAGCAGGCTAAAGTAGAAGGTTTTCATATACCTTTATTCTTTTGGATTTGTATTATAAGTATGATTATTTTATTTCATATATTTTTGATTAAATTAATATTCAATGAGTATTGCAGTGATAAGACAAATAGAGGGATTACCACTAAAAGTAAACCATACACAAAAGAGGATTCTCAGGCATAATATAGTATTTGTGTTATAAAAACTTTTCTATAGATCTTACCATGAGCGTAGATGTGCAATTTGTTTTGTTCTGAAAACTGTAGGTGTACTGTAATATCCAGTAAGGGCCTCTTTCATTGGTAGTACTGTATAATTAACTCTTCAGCTGTATGCATATTAACATATAGATCTGTTGGGATGATGATTAGATCTAGATTTGTTGGGATGATGATTAGATCTAGATCTGTTGGGATGATGATTAGATTTAGATCTTTTGGGATGATGATTAGATCTAGATTAGATCTAGATCTGTTGGGATGATGATTAGATGTATATTTATTATCCATATATTTTCCTACTAAATTATAATGCAGAAAATGTCAACTCCCTGTCGGAAGTATAGTGTAGAGCATTTACTACATTGGTATGTACCTGTAAACTGTCACCTGATGCATTTTGCAAGTTACTGTCGGTCATGAGAAGGAAGTCAAGATTTAAGACATCCTCACCAACCAGATACAGTATATTGTAAAGTCTTGTGATGAAAATATCATCTTCAAGCTAAAGACATTTTAATGTATTATGGTCTTACTTACTTCCAGTCCTTTGCACAAAAAAAGCACCAGAGGAATTGCATTTGTTTTGAGGTTTTTTTTCTAATTTAGAAAAGTTTTGTGCAGTATTGAAAAATAAAGTATTTTCATAACATGTTGCCCAAATTACAAGATATTGTATGTGGTGAACAAGCATGACCATTGAGTGCAGATGTAATGATCATGTCTTGTGAAACTTCAGGCAAATGGACAACGCTGTCAATTTTCTGCTTAACCCATCTGCTTAAACCTATTTTGTAATATTTGGAAATCCAACAATTTTATTCTGATAATTTGCAGTGCTTATGCATGCATGAATTCCATTATTATTGTAACTTATTGTGCAAATTTACTACTTCACGTATACAGTTCATGTATGTATACCAAAACAGGTATTTTAAGTCATCGATAGCATGGCAAAACCAATTTAAATATGAAATCAATATTTTTGTATACAGGTGTATAAATCATGTTCACTTTGGTAATAGAGTTCATCTCATTTAATTGAAAATAATATTCCCTTCTATGGTAATTTTTATAACACATTGAAATCATTTGTAATTTCTTTATTAGTATATGATGACATTGAAGCTTGTAATTTTACCAACTGGTTGGTAATTGGAGAGGTGCTAATTTCTTGCCTGAAAGCTGAATGTTTGATACTGAAGTAAAATGAATAATAGATAGTGTAGCTTGTATTCATAGAACGCAACTGAACACACCAAGGAATAGTTTTCTGTTTATTATTAAGCAAGAAGGGCTCATTTGCATCTTGAGGCTGCATTCCCTCATGGAAATGTGGAGCCTTTGTGGCTCCTTCCTGGGTGTTGATTTTGTTTATTGTATTTTTATTTTGAATATGTACTGTTTTTCTGTAGTGAGATATTTAAGCCCCCTCCTAATAGATTTGTATGCATGCATTGAGCTTTGTTAAATGTATGTTAGTTTGCAGTTGTTATTACCAATCCACTGATCAATTAATTATGAGGTTAATTAAAGGAAATGTTAGGAACTCACCATAAGCCTACATGTAGTGGCTTGCTGACACACTCCTTAAGATCGCTGGATGATGGCAAGTTGTGTTGGGTTGTGGAACTTATTTGATGTAATTTAAAGACTTCACTAAAAACAAATTTTAACCTTACTTGATCAATTTACAAATCATAGAAATCATGTCCCAAACAAGTATAGGTAAATGACGACTCAGTTGGGAGCTGTTTGATGTACAAGTAAGATCATTCTTGAACATATGCTAAGTTGTGTATTATAGTAGTCATTCTTCACCATTATGTACTGCAACCAACAACAGGATTGCTATGAGATATTGTGGAGATTGTTTCTTGCAACATTATTAATAAAAGTTATGACAGAGGCATTAAATGATTGAAAATTGTTTTGACAGTAAATGTCCGAGGCATCCCATATTTTATGTGATGTCTGAGGCATCAAATATTGTATGTGATTTCTGTGGCATCCCATACTATATGTGATGTCTGAGGCATCCCATGCTATATGTGATGTCTGAGGCATCCCATATTATATGTGATGTCTGAGGCATCTTATATATATGTGATGTCTGTGGCATCCCATATTATAAGTGATATCTGAGGCATCCCGTATTATATGTGATGTCTGAGGCATCCCATATTATATGTGATGTCTGTGGCATCCCGTATTATATGTGATGCCTGAGGCATCCCGTATTATATGTGATGTCTGTGGCATTCCGTATTGCATGTGATGTCTGAGGCATCCCGTATTGCATGTGATGTCCGAGGTATCCCGTATTGCATGTGATGTCTGAGGCATTCCGTATTGCATGTGATGTCTGAGGCATCCCGTATTGCATGTGATGTCTGAGGCATCCCGTATTGCATGTGATGTCTGAGGCATCCCGTATTGCATGTGATGTCTGAGGCATTCCGTATTGCATGTGATGTCTGAGGCATCCCGTATTGCATGTGATGTCTGAGGCATCCCGTGTGCATGTGATGTCTGAGGCATCCCGTATTGCATGTGATGTCTGAGGCATCCCGTATTCATGTGATGTCTGAGGCATCCCATATTGCATGTGATGTCTGAGGCATCCCATATTGTATGTGATGTCTGAGGCATCCCATATTGTATGTGATGTCTGAGGCATCCCATATTGTATGTGATGTCTGAGGCATCCCATGTTATATGTGATGTCTGAGGCATCCCATGTTATATGTGATGTCTGAGGCATCCCATGTTATGTGATATCTGAGGCATCCCATAATATGTTATGTCTGAGGCATCCCATATGTGATGTCTGAAGCATCCCATATTATTTGTAATGTCTGAGGCATCCCATATTATATGTGATGTCTGAGGCATCCCATATTATTTGTGATGTCTGAGGCATTCCATATTATATGTGATGTCTGAGGCATCCCATATTGTATGTGATATCTGAGGCATCCCATATTGTATGTGATGTCTGAGGCATACCATATTGTATGTGATGTCTGAGGCATCCCATATTGTATGTAATGTCAGAGGCATCCCATATTGTATGTGATGTTTGAGGCATCTCATATTATATGTGTAATTAGAGGATTGGTGCTCAAGCATGTCCATCTTATTTAAAAACAACAAAGTGGGAAAGAAATTGTTCAAACATTTTGTTAAGGAGATATTTAAGTTTAAAGATGTTAGATTTATGAGGAAATAGCTGCAATCAGACTAATAGTTACATCACATGCTTACATTCCTTAAATATGTCTTCCTATTTCTATTGAGAATTTGCTGAGATTTTGGATGTCATGAGACTTTAAACAAGGTCTAATGCTTTAAGTGTGATTTAATTTCTGAACGCATTTTGAAAAATCATTTTCAATCCATGCAGTAAATTGAATATCTATCTGTATAAAACCAGGGTCCATGCTTACATAGTGCTTATGTAATAAGTAAGTGTGTGATGTCACTCAAAATTACACTTTCTATGCCAGCCAATCTTTTAAATCTGAATTAAGGTATCAAAGTCATTTCTCCACAGTTTGTCTCTGGCACTCGCAAAATATGCTTGACCTAATCCCACCTTTGCCCTTTTGCACAAAGCACTGAAGTTACTTGCAGAAATTGAATGTTTTTTTTTTTCCAGTCCTTGTTATCATTGAAATCAAGCACAGTCATGTGAGTGTATATAGGCAAGGATATGCTTGAATACATTTAAATGCAAGTATGGTAGATAAATTACACTAAAGTTGCAACAGAAAATAGAAAAAAAGGTTAATTACTGTGATATTTAGGATAATGTGATACACATACACTAGGGTTGGAAAAACCTTTTGCCTGCGAGTACAAATATTATAATACACTGTGGTACCTGCTACACTTAATTAAGCCTTGCCTGACCTACATGCCACAGAATATCTTTTCAGGGGTTTCAAACTTATTTTTATGGACTGAGCTGTAACTTGAAATAAGATCTTCTTAGTAAAGGGGCTGAACAGCCTTTGGTAATCATTGGGAGTGAGATAATAACTTTTTAATATCATTTCATCCTGAATACATACCCCCTTTAGAAAGGTATGCTGAAAATCCCCATAAATTCTCCCTCTCCTGTAATCGAGTATTCAGGATGACGTCATAATAACATGTGTAATTCTGAACTAGTTTGTTTGTAAAAACAAAAGCAGTTTACCATTACAGCCAGTGTGGAATATGTCGCCTTTAGAGGCCTAAATCTCTACATTTGCTTGCTCTAGCCTACATTTGCTTGGGTATTTTTAAAGGAAATTGTTGCAAATTTGGAGGAAATATTGTAGGAAAGATTGTTTCGAAGTTTAAAATATATATATTTTGCATACGTAGGCTAAAGCGCGGTGTTCACTTGTACACAAATCCTTGCATGTTTTCACCGACAAAGAGTTTTGGATGTTAAAATTGCTCGGATGACCGAATACTCAAATTAAAAAAGATGTTCCCGAAGTATGGTTGGAGACTTCTTCTTGTGGATGTTCTGGTTGCAGGTTGCAAATTAATGTCTTCGTTTTGCCTCTTTATTCCTTGTATGTCATTTAAGCAAGAAAATTACTTTTTAAGTGTTATTGAAACATGCAGATTTGAGGATAATTTTTCAACTTTGTCATAGACAAAATATATTGAAATTGAAACCTGCATGTTTACACGTTCCCCCATGTGGTGTATAGTACACAAGTGTCTTTCCAGCCATTGTTTGTCTGGGCATGTTTCCAAATTTCAATTGTTGAATGCACAGTGATTTTCAGCAGATGTATTCACTTTGATTAAAAGACAGCGGTTGAGGCGGAAAGATAAGGCTGCTGCCTGTCTACTATAATTGATAACACGGGCATCATTCAAACTTGAAGAGCTGGTGGACACATTTCATATTAGATCTTTGTTACATTCTGAAAAAAAGGGTATCTTAGCAACAGTTGTACAATTTTTTGATATTTACAAAACACTGATTCAGTAAGAAAGACTGTGACACCTGAATAGAGAAATTTCAATTCTTGACCCTATTGAATATTGCATAGAAATTATGTTAATCATTAGAATAAGTATGTAATAGCAACAAGAACAAAATCAGTTTTTGTTGCAGTGAATCCTTTTGTTTTGTGTTACCATAATGGCTGAGGAGATAAAAACAATAATTGTTAGTTTAGAATGAGGTCATTTTAATTGACCACCAAATATTATTTTACATTGTAGGATGCTTTGGGTAGGAAGTAAAAGAGTGAAGTCTCATTTTTTCTTGATTTCATATTTAGTGATACTTGTTTGACATTTTCAGGTTTGACAGCCAATTACAACTCAGTATTTACAATTCATACATTTCTGCTTGTTTTGGCTTATGCAGGAATATTTTATTACCCTCTATTTTATACCCTGTAATATTTTAACTATAAGTTATTTCATTTGGAAGTGAAAATGTTTCAAATTTAGTAAGATTACACATGTAATGTTTTTTTTGTTTTTTCATTAAGAGACAGACAACTCTGATAACACTATCTCAGTATTAATCTTTTGCTCTTACTTTTAAACTGATTGCATTATACTGTATCTGTATTTTTAGTAAAAAAGAAGTTAGACACTTTCATTGAAAGCAAGCAGTTAAGAATGCTTCTGGAGTATAAAAGTTTCTTGAAATGCGGAAGATTTTTTTGGAAATATAAGTATTTCCATAAACTCTTTTCAGGCTGAGAAAGAATCATTAATATGATGAAGTGACAGCATTTTTTGGTAAGCATGCGAAGCATAATGCAAACCTATATAATGGTAATTCCATCCGGTTGTCCATAGTTTTTCCAGAGATTTTCTCAGAAATGTTAAACTTTTTTGAGAATTCCTCAGAAAATGTTAAAGTTTCTTCAGAGTTCCTCAGAAAATATTAAAGTTTTTCAGAGTTCCTCAGAAAAAGTTAGTTTCTTCAGATATCCTGATGGAAGGTTAGAATTAAGACAATATTGAAGACTAGTTTCCTTAAAAGGTCTACAAAACATTTTATATTTTCTTAGAAGATAACTGTAAAATGATATAATTTTCCAATATTCTTTAGAGATCCTGAAGTGTCGCTCTCATAGCACTGGAGATTTAAAATCCTTTAAAAAATTTGGTTACCAATGGTTGTATCAGGCATGATTATTTAACTTCGCCTTTATTATTGTAGTAATTTGCATAAAGTTGCTACAGTATATGAACTGACCAGACTTGATTTAGTATGCTCAGTCAGGGAGTGTGACAGAATGTGACTGCCTATGGACATAGGGAGGGATGACATGGATGGGGGCCATATGATATAATATATACCATGTGGTATACACCAAGGGCTATATCAGGCATAATTTTTTGAATCTGTCTTTTTTTTCTAATTCAACAAGTAATTTGCTTAAAGTTCTTATATGAACTGACACTTTCATACATATTATGCTCAATCAGGGACTGATAGCTAGGATGTGACTTCTTATGGAGCCTATGGGATATCATGTGGGACATGGGGTGGGATGCCATGTGGGATACGGGGTGGGATGCCATATAGGATATATGGTGGAATGCTATGTGGGACATAGGGTGGAATGCCATGCAGGACATAGGGTAGAATGCCATGGAATGGGATGTCATGTGGGACAAGGGGTGGGATGTCATGTGGGACATGGGGTGGGATGCCATGTGGGACATGGGGTGGGATGCCATGTGGGACATGGAGTGGGATGCCATGTGGGACATGGGGTGGGATGCCATGTGGGACATGGGGTGGGATGCCATGTGGGACATGGGTGAGATGCCATCTTGGACATGGGGTGGGATGCCACGAGTAACACAGAGTGTGACATAGGTTGGGATGCCATAAGTGACATAGAGTAGGAGGCTATGTGGAACATAGGGTAGGGGAACATGCTATGTGATGCCATAATGTAGGATGTCATTAGGAGGGATACCATGTGGAACATATGGTGGAATCCAAGGTGGGAAGTCACTGATGCTGGACATATGGTGGGATGCCATGGGGGACATAAGGACAGATGCCATGTGGGACACGGAGGGATGTCATGTGGGACACGGAGGGATGTCATATGGGACACGGAGGGATGTCATATGGGACATATGGAGGGATGTCATGTGGTACATATGGTTGGATTAATGTGTGACATGTAGGATGGGATCCATGTGGGACATAGGGTGTGATGCCATGTGGGTCATAGGGTGGGATGCCATGTGGAACAAATGGTGGAATGCCATGTGGGTCATGGTGGAATGCCATGTGAGACATACTGTATGGTGGGACAAGGCATGGGATGGGATGTCATGTGGGACATGGGGTGGGATGTCATTTGGCACATGGGATGGGATCCATGTGGGACATACAATGGGATGCCATGTGGGTCATAGGATAGGATGCCATGTGGGACATATGGTGGAATGCTACGTGGGACAAGGATGGGATGGGATTTCATGTGGGACATGGAGTGAAATGCCATGTGGGAGGTATGGTGGAATGCCATGTGGGACATCAATGGATGTCATGTGGGACATGGGGTGGGATGCCATGTGGGACATGGGTTGCCATGTGGGATGTAGTGTGAGATGCTATTTTTTAATTCGCCGGGTCATATGATATGATTGAATTTGCATGGGCGTGCATGAATTTGCATGGGTGTGCATGAATTTGCATGGGCGTGCAAACCATGACGGTATTTACCGTTCTAGTATATAATTGAAAAGGGTTAATACAGCAGAATCCTATTATCTATTGTTTATATGAAGTAAATGAGTGGAGATATGCAACATAATAATCACAGACAAAAAATTTCCCCTTAAAACTTTCCCTTATCCACCTTCTCTTCCTCTTCCCCACCTCTCTATCCTAACTCAAGAACCTTAGTTGTTAACACCCTCTTGGCACATTTGACTCTGACTGTCGCAGTGCCAGTAAACATCAACAAATCAAACAAAATGGATGTAATTTGATGAGTATGTCTGAGTTCTACAGCATATTTATAGACTTATTTCAATTTGTGGAAAACAATGCACTTAAGCATTTATGACTGAAAATTAAGTTTTGATTTTAACAACAATTCCCCTAATTTGTCTTTGGATATAGCTTATAAAAATTTACTCAAAAAGCATAGGATATTTCTTTCCTAAATTTTCAAAGAAGGGAGAAAGCACATTTCCTTGAAAAGACATTGTATTAATGACAAAGACCATCAAGGAAATAGTTTCTTTAAGTGGACGTGTGACAACCCAAGTATATTTATCTTACAAATTATGAGGTCTATTTTCGAGAGATATTGCTGACCGACTTAAAGT
Organism: Chiridota heheva; assembly: GCA_020152595.1. NCBI lineage: Eukaryota > Metazoa > Echinodermata > Holothuroidea > Apodida > Chiridotidae > Chiridota > Chiridota heheva. The sequence continues at coordinate 802,338 of JAIGNY010001146.1, read as the reverse complement.
AAAAGTTGAAATTGGAAATTTTTGAGACTCGAATGTACTGTGCCCTCATATTTTTGTCAAGTGCTCATTATCACTTAATATCTTCTACAGGTCTTGTTGCTTTTTCTCTTTTTTCCCTCTTGAATAAGACTAAAGGTGTAGATAATTTTCAACATGTATAAGATATTCATATCCATCTTTCATAATACTTGCAAAGACACACAGAATTGTGTTAAGTAAAATAAGTCGAGGGAATTTTTAGCCAAAAAATGCAGCCTATTAGTGACGTAATAATTTAAGGATGCTTGTTCACTGAACTGCTGTATATGGTTTTATATATTCACTATGGGTAATTTATGAACATTGTTCACCTTCCATATTCATTGCAAAAAATGTAATGTTGCTCATTTTAACAAAGGAAACATTGCTGTTGTTTGATGCATCATCTCAGACCCATGAGTGAAGCCATACCACTGATTGTTTTCGATTTTTAGATCAAAAGCTTTTTTCTTTAAAAACTTAACAACAGCAACAGCTGAAGCTTTTGATTGGTTGAACAACATTTCATAAAGTTGATAAAAAAAGAAAACTCGACCAGTGTGATAGTTTTCCAAATAATGAAATATCAGGAGTGAAATTCAGTAGGTGGATTATACATAACTACTAGCGATTTAATGTCCATAGCTTTTCCAAGAGAAGAAAAATGTTCTTTTCCAAGTTTCATCCATCAGAATTAACTTGTCCGAGTTAGGTGATTGACAGCTTTTTTAACTAATCACCATATGAATAAATCTGCGTAACTAAGTGGGGCAAACATCCTACGTGGTACTGGTACAGTACAACTAGCTACCGGTGCGCGCTCATGTAGTCAATTCAATTTACTGTACAAAACAAATTTCTGCACACACAGGCAGAGTGATGGCAAAATGGCGGGTGAACAAAAATTGCACTTATGGAAATTGATTGCTGTTACCTAGAACACTTAGCAAACTGAATTTTAACTCTAAAGATCTGGAGAAGTGCCATAAATGGACCAAAGCTTGTGGGAGGCCTCGGGAACATCTAAATGTCAATGCATTGGTGATGCACAATTGCGGATTTGAGGTTTGTTTGACCCCACTTAGTTACTGCATTGCTATGGTGGGTGCGGCTTATTTTGTAACTCATTTTTGTAACTCATTTTACCCCACTTAGTTACTGCATTGCTATGGTGGGTGCGGCTTATTTTGTAACTCATTTTGTAAATTTGTAAGACATTAATTAAAGCTTATTCTAAGTTGCTGTTAGGAATGTACCCTGGGTGAGTCATTTGATTAAATTTTGGTGGTGAATGAATGTCACCATTGGGGTTTTTGTGTCGTGCAACAATTTTTCATAGCATTTGTTTTTAAGCTCCGACCTATAATAGAACATAGTTCTTAACTGTTTGAAGCCTGTGTACATTTTTTGTTGATGAGCCTTTGTAGAACCTCTGCAATCATGTGATTTCAATGCATAAACAGTATAATACATTATATCTGTAACTGATTTTTTCTTTCTTCATTTTCTTTTTACTAAGTTTTAACTGAAATTTTCTATTGTAAATCATCATGAAACTAAACCTCCATAGCTCAGAAATTTTATGGAATAACCTGCAATACCAATGGTTTATCACAAGAATTGTGGGTAGAAAGAGAGGAACTAAGGATGTTTAGTGGCATGTATGCAATACAAAAATAATGACTTGTGAGGTATGAAATTATTCAAGAAAGAAGTTTATCGTTCAGATCTCAAAAGTTATCAATATTCCAGGAAATGTCAAAATTAGATTCAAATTTAAGACAGGATTCGGAATAATTAGCTACTTGCAAGTTTGGAATGTTTAATAATTAGGTGACCATTCTCAGTTTTTACAAGTTCTGATATTCTTTAAATTATCAAAATAATTCCAGAAAATATGAACTAAAACAGTCAAATGAGTTTTCATTTGCATTCTAAATTCAATTTGTGTCATGGTGCCTATAGTTGTGTCTTGAGTAATTGATTGTGTACAGTATGTTGTATTTTGAGTTGAATTTCCTGGCATTGTATGATGTTCAGTTGTTTTGATTGCACCACAATTTCCTGTAGTTGAAACAAAGGTCAGTCACATGTCTGGCAGGTATTCAAGTGTTGTGGGTATGAATGTTTGGATTTGGTTCTAGTGCTTTAAAGATCGATTCCTATAAGTGGTTTTCTGGCACTCATTTCCTAAATAAAGATATAGGAAGTATTAAACCCACTAAGCTTTACAGTGTGGACGAGATGAACAGGTGCAGTCCAATATATCTATATATATGTGTGCATATATATATATATATATAGGTATATATATATATAT